>OX101721.1:6477275-6796278 GCA_944452665.1 Stenoptilia bipunctidactyla
TTTTTATATCGCAGTTCATCGATGTGTTCCACTATGAAGTTCGTATTGTTGTCCAACAAAATTGTTGCTGATCATGTGTTTGAATGAAAGGTTAAATCATATGTGTAATTTGTTTTTCACACATGTCATTGATAGAATTAATTTAATGATTAATTAATTATAAATTTTCTTGAACTTTAAGTGTATATCGGTATGTACTAATAATTGGTTTTTACGTCGTTTAAATAGACCATGCATTTTACTAAAAGTATTTCGCAACCACCGTTTTTTATACTCTTATATTAGTTAGTTATCAATATAACATTTATATTTTGTGTTCCAATTATCTTTCTTTTATTGATAAAACGAAAATCATTTAGTTTTTGTTTCATAAAATTATATACAATCTATAAATAAAGAACTTAATATCATTGAATGTTTAACTTAGCTGATTCAACAACTAGTTAAAGCCGAAGTATATGATGACGTCATTAAGAGAATTGTAATATTCCTAAGATGAATAAAGCTTTTTATTTTTTATTTTTTAATAAATAATTAACTGCGAAATTCTTTGTATCGAAAATGTACATACACACAGACGCTTGTATCCCTTATGGCAGAACACTAGAGGTTATAAAACCATCTGATGTCGCGTTGATAAATTTGGAGGCATTATAATGGTGAAGAGATACTATTGCAGTGATCGGGGGTCAGCCTATCGCCGACGAAAAACCACCAATAAAACCTCTGTACGTTAACTGACTTTTACAGTATGCTCGGGAAGAGAAGCAGCTTGCACATTGTATAATATTGGCTTAAGTTGTCACGATTCATAAATAAAATAAAGCTACTTTTTAACAGGATTTATCGTGTATAATTTTCGGTGTCTTTGCAGACCCCGTGGTCACGGGCGACTGTTGGCACATTCTATGTTTTTTCATTGCTCCCAGTTGAAAAAGTGATATTAATTACTGCATATGAAGGGTTAATTACTAATTTCTACTCAATAATTACTAATTACTGCATTGAAGCCCTATTCTCTTGATAAGTAGAAAATAATAAATGAATTCGTTTACGTCTGCATTACAATCACTGTTTCATTGAAAAATATTGATAGGCTTTAATCGATGAATCACGTTTTAGTCGATTAAAAATTTATTATAAAAAAGAATAAATGCCTATTTTCTGAGGAGCTATCATAATGTAGCCCTATGTCGTAAATAATTTGAGAAGCCTTAATAAAAACAGTGCATTATGTGATTTGGTAAAAGTGCAGCTTCACATTGTTTAGCTTTCAGTTAAGTATTTCGTAACTCAATTGCTTTTTATACAGTACTCTTGAATCGAAGTTTTATCTACTGATATATAAGTCTTGGTACACCATTTTCATATGAAAATACGATTTAGTCACAGTCTAACATCCGGATCAAGTGTAGTTAACAGGCTATCCATTCATTACCGCAGACCCTGTATAAACCATTTATATCAAAGATTCCTCTGTCTCTTATTGAAGCCCTTATGTTCTGTCCCAGCCTTTATACGTAGGCTCCATATTCATGTTTTAATCAACAGGCGTGTATCGATATCTCGCTCAATTTCACAACATATTAATATTGGTTCTAGTCGATGTGCCATGCTACTGAAATTGCAGTGAAGTGAAAGCTGGAAAGCAGACTTTGATATATATTCAGATAATTTACATTTTATTAGGGAAATAATAAAACGAGCAACTAGAAATAAACTTAGCGACTGATGATGAGATACTGTTTTAGATAAGTAAAAACTTATTTAACTAAGTGGATATTTTAAAAACACGATTGTGAATAATAGAATAGTATAGAATAACATTTATTTTCCACATCAACATTATTAACACTTAAATCTAAAAAACATATATATTGTCCTCGTTGCGGTGTAGAAAAAGGGCATCCCTCTCAGCATAAAGCTGAAGTCCATTTAGCAATGCACTTTAGCGCTGATATTCTGAGGGAACCCATAGATACATAGGTAAATAAATACATATAGCCGAATAACACGGTAATTCGCACGAAAGAACGAATTGCGTTCGTGCGAAATGCCTCCAGAGAATTTTTTTTTTCAAGGGGACTCGCGCCATTAAAATTCGTTCCAATCGTCCACTTACTCGATATTTTATCGGTATTCTATTTAAAAAATGTTAAAAATATGATTGGTCGGTATTTTGAAACATATTTATGATGTTCATAGCCTGACCGTTTATCGTTCCTAAAACCGCAATGCCTTTCCGTAGAATTTTTGTTCGCATTTTTACCCACGAGGCCACGACGGAACGGAGACGGTATATGCGTTTGGGGTGAGAGGGTGTTTGTGCAAACCAATGTTACCATTTATCTCCAGAACCACTGGTCCGATTTTAATGCGGTTTTCAGTAATCGCTTTGGATTTGATTGGTGCATGTTCTTAGATAGATGTAGCGGTAACAACTTACCAGGGGGCGCTGCAGTAAATATTTGTTTGCAAACCATTGGTCCGATTTGAATGCCGTTTTCAATCATCGCTTTGGATTTTATTGGTATAATGTTATATGATATCGAGTTACGTTACAACAAAGCCATAGCAAAGTTGAGCCACCAGCAAAGTTGAGTTGTAAATACTTATTATAATACTTCACTATGTATTTAAATAAACTACATAGGTTTTCCACCGGTGGTGGGGACATTAGAGGGCTGATGAGGAACGAGGTGTTGTGTAATGTAATGTATGGTACCTATATTATGCTCTTTAAAAAGTTTGAAATACAAAACAAAATAAAAATTTTGAAAAACCCACGACGCGACGTTTAAAAAGTAATTGAAAAAGAATAAAATAATTTAAAATCCCCCGACTAAAATGATTTATGTGACGAGAGATAATTAACGTGAAAAGCATTTTTAAAAGTTCACTTGATCTCACACAGAGTCGGCCATACATCTACATCTTCGAGAACCGAATAGGGAAGCGTACGGAAGTGCTATGAAAACGAATAGTATGTTGTTCATAATATGGCCGACTCTGTGTGAGATCAAGTGAACTTTTAAAAAAGCTTTTCACGTTAATTATCTCTCATCACATAAATCATTTCAGTCAGGGGATTTTAAATTATTTTATTCTTTTTCAATTACTTTTTAAACGTCGCGTCGTGGGTTTTTCAAAATTTTTATTTTGTTTTTTTGCCATTTGTAAATAACCCATTCATTTTAATGAGCGTAGATGTAACGTAACCAAAGCTGTCAAAAGCTTAATAATTATGAAATCAACAACATTTAGTATTTAATAAATAATTGACTTAGCTTTTTTGTATATGGAATACTGGCTGTTTCGCGCGTTTTAACCAGCCAGAGTATCGGGATAAAAAGTAGCCTATTCTACAGTACGTGCTATTCCAAGCTGTACACTATCACTATAACAACTAAATCCCTTGAGCCGTTCTGCCGTGATTGAGGAACAAACATTCATACCATATCCATCCAAACTTTCACATTTATAATATTATCAAGATTAATATTAAGATAAATTTTCCTATCTACATAACATAATATATATTTTATGGCTCTTCATTCAAGGCTTCGCGCAATTTTACTCGCGTAAAGTTTTATACCGTAGAAATCCCTTGATATGATACAATATAGCCTGGGCCCTGTTTGACAAAGGCGACAATCCGACGAATTCGTCACTTTTTGACAAATCGCGATTGCGTTTAATAAAGATGACAATTAAGTCCAAATGCGACTGATAAAATTGTCAGGCTGCAAAACTATTTTAAAAAAAGCGACAATTGTCAGGTTTACCTGTCGAGTTTCTAAGAAATTATTCTTTGATTTATTTGTCATGACAATTGAGAAGTTTGTTACTAATTCCGACAAATTTTTCACAACACAAGTAAAACAATATCAACAAAAAGAAACTTTAACAATTTAACTTTTGTTTTCCAGCTGAAATTGTTTTATTTACTTTTTGAATTGGACGCAAAATTAACAATTTTAGGCCTTATATACGAAAATAGAGAGATTTAATTAGGGAAATTTAGTCCAATTTTATGCATTAAGTACTCAACGGTTTGTTTTAGTTACTGTAAACCGCTCTATTTCACTAAATATTTCACTGGAATCATTTAAATCATATTTATTTTCAATCATTTAAATTGAAACTAAAGTTTATTCTTGGTTTAAATATGCACGTTGAAGTAGAATAGTTTGCACCAAATATATTCACTTAAATTGGTATCCGTTGACGACGTAAATACCATTTTTTTAAAACTTAGTGTAATAATATAACTGCCGAATAGCGTTGACATTGGATGAAACGCCTGTCGAAAACCTCTGACAATTTGACAAATATATCTACTCGCTATGACAATTTAGTGTTGAATAAAAGCAACTTGACAAGTTTTTTCAAAAAGCTTGTCACCTGTCGCCTGTCAGGGAATTTATTTATTTCACAGAAATATCTCAAATTGTCATTACAAGTCGACATATTTGTAGATTTTGCAGCGTGACAAATTTGTCAGTGATAATTTTTATTAAACAATGCATTTTCAACATAATATTGTCTTAAGTTTTCGCGATTCATTCTTAGGCGCGCTTCAATTAAAATAATGTTTAAACCTAATTCAAAAATAAGTCAACATCTTCGATCAGTTAAATGCAGCATCCCTTTACAAGACCCAGGTGTTTACAAGATTGACTGCAGCTGTGGGCTTTCCTACATTGGTCGAACTAAAAGAAACGTATCGACCCGCGTTAAAGAACACATAGCTGATATTAATAATCGATGAGCTTCAAAGTCTGCAGTTTGTGAGCATTCCATGGACAAGCCCAACCACTTGAGGTTTAATTCTGTCAAAATTTTATCTAGAGAGAAACATTACATTCCTAGAATGATCAGAGAAGCCATTGAAGTTAAAAAGACATCCTAATTTCAATAGAGAAGATGGTTGGAAACTATCACCGACATGGGACCCTATCCTGAAAAACATTAAATCTAACATCCAGAAAGCTGCACGACCTGAAACTCAAGATACTGTCAGCTCATTTTGTGTCAATCCAGAACGATACGATCAAAGACTGAGAAACAGATGGAGGTAATAATGTATAACTTTTCCACTTGACACTTCAGTCGCTCGTGACCACGGGGTCTGCAAAGACACCGAAAGGTCGAGTTAAAATGTAAAATATAAATTAAACGCGATAAATCCGGCAACAAAGTGTTTTATTTAACGTACTGTCACCTGTTGCCTATCACCTGTCGTTGTCGGGTTTATTAAATAGGCCCCAGGTATATAGCCTTACTCAAGAGTCAGGGAATAACTTTGAGCAAATACAGTGTTTGATTTGAGCTGTTTTATTATTTCACCATAAATAATGAGAAGTGAAAACTCAAGATTCTGTTCGATTATATGAGAACAAATAAAAGAACTATAGATATAGATGTGCAGCTAGGTGACTTAGATGCTGGTGTCATGAAGGCAAATAGCTAATTCATCCGTATTTGGTTAATGTGGCATTCTGATTAAAATGCCTACTTTAAAAAGAAATATATTAATTTATTTATTAAAACTTCAATTTGTGTTTCGGGTGACGCTTTTGGGTTATAGATAAATATAACAACAGTAAAGTCTGTATACAGGGTGACTGCTGCACTTTGAACTCAATTCTGATCATAACTATGTATTAAAAGTAGGTATTTAATTCTTCACCAGATATCCCTATAAATAAATTAAAAGACCTTACTACAGTTTTCCCGACGCGCTGCCTCAGTCAACACGCACACAGCAGAGTTCCCGCCACACGCACACCACCACCCGCTAAGTATCTATTGCATTACGCTTATGTAACCATGCGTTGCGTAATGAATTCTCTAACTTCCGGTTAAGTTTACTCAGTCAATAATTAATATTAATATTTAATTTTTCTCTTCATGTATGATCTCAAACTATTACGTCCTGGAATATCGAAAATGATCCACCAGTCACGTACATTTTCAATTCCTATCATCGGGGGTCCAAAAATATTTCTCATGCCATTTAAAATCAAATTAATCATTCTTCATAAATAATTAAAATATGAATAAAAATGTACAAAGAAAAAAAATATGATGAGTGGTTATTATGAACACAAATTGGTAGTAAGACAAGAGTGAGCTGATATGGACCCGATAATATCATATCGCTCCCACGCGATAAGTCCGCCAATTGTGTCAAAATTAATACATTTTAATTACTTGTTTTTGATGTTATACAATAAAGGGTAAAAAAATTAATAGGTAAATAGTTATATGAAAACCAAATCATTAACAGATTTCAATCAATAACAGTTTCAAAATCCTTAAAGATTTCGTACCTGAAGCATTGTACAAATCAGTGGAAAATTATAATCGCTACAAACTCGTACTTAGTTGAATTGAAAATTATACGGACCAGCATCTGAATTGTTTGTTTCCAAATACAATAATAGTATGAAACAGTATTTGAGAATCAAAATACGAGGAGAAGTATGTAAAGTAGTAGAAGTCAGCGCACGAATAAGTTACAACTTTATGCGCCTTTAGTTAAAACTTATCCATGTGACGCATCGAAAATGCATCGGATGGTAAGAAGGCTTATACGGTTTGACTTTAAAGTAGTTCAAACACTGAGAGCGATTCACATTTGGGCTGCCACCCCTACATTATTCAAAGGGGAGGTTTTCCTATATGAGACTCTAGAGTCTAATGTAAGAGGGCATAAAAAGTGATAAAACCTGGATAGCAGGCACAGGTACTTTCTCTTAGTTTAAGGTTTTCATTACTCTTAAAGCTAAAGTATCTTTTTTATGTTGTATGTACTTGTAATATAGGCTAAAAACTTTTATCAGCTAAAGACTAGGGCCGGCCTGACTTCGTTTTTACTCACGCCTTACGATCACCCCTTTTTAATAAGCTTACTAGATGTAACTTTTTTAACTTGTTCTTCGGAGCACGGCAGTTTTAGTTATACACGAATAGTTGATGAACATTCTACCGACAGCGCTGATCGTTGTTTTATACTTATAACTATAGTCTAGCTAATGAAAGCAGAGAATGCAAAATCTTAAAAAAATCTCATCATGGTATAGTATATATACGACATATACTACGACTATAGTACGACACATATGGATTAAACAAACATGATACCTGATTAATTTTTTTTTATAAAATTATTATAATTTTTTTTTTTTTTATAAGTGACTAAACCCGCGTTTGACCTCAATCTCACCTGATAGTAAGTGACGATGAGGTCGAAGATGAAAGCACACGGGTTTAGGAAGGAACTGGCTCTTTCTACAATATTGCCGGAACACATTACCGCCGGAGCGGTAACATTTAACATTGGCACTGTCCTACGTTTAATTACAAGTATATAATATAAGTATATAATTAAAATGACAACTTGTATTAATCAGGCTTAATTATAAAACAATAAAATACAATGATTATTTTTATTCATTGTAATCAAAATCTGAATCCAGCAATTCTATATGGAATGAATCGCCAGAGTCACTGGTATCGCTTCTTCCTACATTGGTTATGAAACTATCAAATTTTAATTTTTTTTATTCATTTTCAAATATGAAAATTCCAAAATCTCAATTACCAAAACCACCAACAACCGTTCGATTCACAACAGTGACACCAGAATAAGTTGCCATATAAAAAGTTTGCAAAAACCCCCATTGTGTACTTTCGTTAGCCAGACTGTATAAGCACAGGGCCGCCACTATTATTTATTATTTTGTACTTTGAAGGGTTTGGTAGACTGAAATAGCTTTATTTTCAACCAACTTCCAAAAGGAGGAGATTCTCAGTTCGTGTGTATGTTTTGTTTCGTGTCTTTTTTACACGATTGTTCGGACAATTAAGAATCGATTTTGAAAATTGTTGTTCATTTGATAGAGAATTTTTCAGAGTTGATGCCATAATAATTTCATCGAAACCGATTGAGTACTATATAAATTTTTGAATTCGGAGAATGTTTACCTTGACGACATTATAATTCAGCCAAAGTTTTGACGAGAAGTCGGTTTTTTGATGCTCTGCATTCGTTGATTATTCTATCAACAGGATTTGCTTGAGTGTAGACTGGTCTAGTACCTAACCTGCATTGAGCATACTCCTTTATATGGACCGAGGAAATAATGTTCTCGTCCAAATGTCATTGACCAGCGAACTAAAGATAGACATTGTGTCTCTGATTAATTAATGTTTATTACAGCCAGCTGGTGAGGCGGTAAGTAAGAGCATTGCCCTCTACAACGGATGTATGATGGGGTGGATGTTTGTCCTATGAACCTCGTAAATATTATGTAACTGTCAAGCTCTAGATGATATTTTTAGTTTTTTTTTGATATTTATATAAAAATGTATACATTGAATGCAGTTTTACTTCTTTCCAAAATAAAGGAATGTTTCTTTGGAGTAAAACTTGCTATCTCTATTATTAAGAGTACTTTCCCTCCAGGGGGCATTCAAAAATTCCACCCTGTATATCCGTTAGTAGGTAGGTGCTTAAGTTTTTATCTTTTTCATTAATTCGTTATATTTCCATAATCAAGTTCTTTAAGAAACTTAATCTGGGCTAGAGCAATGCGGTGAGATTGCTACATATAATCTATATATATAAAAATGAATTGCTGTTCGTTAGTCTCATTAAAACTCGAGAACGGCTGAACAGATTTATCATATCTTAGTCTTGAAATGTTCCATAAGAGGTCATAAGAGGCCCATAAAAGGTCACTGGAGGTGCTGAACAGAACATTGAAAGATCTTCGTGACAACCAAAATATTTTTGGTGGGGCCATGATTCTGTCGTCAGGTGATTTTCGTCAGACTCTTCCAGTTATTCCCCGATCAACTGTTGCTGATGAACTAAATACATGCCTAAAATCATCGAATTTGTGGCAGTACGTAAAGACACTACAATTAACAACTCACATGCGAGTATTTTTGCATCATGATGAAACTGCAAATATGTTTGCGAAGTAGTTGTTAGATATTGGAAATAATAAAATTGCCATGGACACCTCGACCGGATTCATCACATTACCCACAGATTCAGCGTGTTTTCCCAGATATAGCGCAAAAGTTCAATTACCATAATTGGCTGGGTGAACGAGCAAAATTGGTAGCGAAAAATAAAGACGTCGAGGATCTCAATGCGACCATTCAGAATTTTCTTCCAGGACAGTTGGTTTCCTTCAAATCAGTCGACACCGTTATGAACCAGGATGACGTAGACGGAGTTTTTAAATTCACTAGAATTGCCTGGATTAGCACCTCACAATTTGCAGTTAAAAGTAGGATCAGTTGTCATCATGCTACGTAGCATTAATCAACCTCGACTATGCAATGGAACAAGACTGGCTGTGAAAAAGCTGATGAATAACGTCATTGAGGCAACAATCATAAAAGGAAAATACAAAGGAGAGGATGTCTTGATCCCGCGAATACCGATGATTCCAACGGATGTACCATTCGTTTTTAAACGCTTACAATTTCCATTACGTCTGGCCTTTGCGATGATACTAAATAAATCGCAAGGACAGTCTTTAGAAGTTTGCGAACTCAACTTGGAGTTTCCCTGTTTGCGCATGGACATACATAAATCATACGTCGCGTGTTCGCGCGTCGGAAAGTCGTCTTCTTTGTTTATTTTTGCACCACAAAACAAAACAAAAAATATAGCTTATGAGAAAGCTTTAAATTGATTAACAGACTGTATCATAACAGTGTGTGTCTGTTAATAAAAATTTAAACCTTATAAATAGCGAGTATTTCAGGAAAACTCTGTTTTTTTAAGTAAGCATCATGATGTGTCGAAAATAATAATAAAACTTCATGCTTCATTAAAAAAATGATTTTTATTCAATACGTTTTGTACATACATACATACATAACGTCACGACTGTATCCCTTATGGGGTTGGCAGAACACCAGAGGTTATAAGACTATCTGTTGTCTCGTTTGACAAATTTGGAGGTATTAAAAAGATAGGGAGAGGCTATTGTAGCGACAGGGAGTCAACCTATCGCCCACAAAAACACCAAGTAAACCTCTGTCCCTTAAGTGACTTTTACATTATGCTCGGGAAGAGAAGCAGCTGGCACATTCTAAGTTTTTATTTCGCTCCCAGTCTAGCATGGAAGCAACGTTTTGTTTGTTTTGAAATTAATTTATACAAAAGTTTAGGTCTTTTATTTATCGATTGAGGCAGCTAGTAAATAACAATAATTTATATTCCATGTTGAATGCGTCCCTTGTTAACAAACTAATCTGCAGCTTGAAAATTAATAACCCTGAAATGTCATTAACTCGTGTTGAAATAATGACTTCAAAAACTGTAAGTACACATAAACATAAAATTAGATAAGCAAAAAAACAATTCATTACATGTTTAGTATACACACTGTAGTAATACATGTACCATGGTACAGATAACATGACAAAGCTCTTGTTACCTATTTCTGCAATTTGGAGAGACGAGTATTAGAATGTTATACATTTCTCACAATATCTTATCTGTAAATGGTCGATGATAAGCATTAAGGTATTGTACTCAGTATGAGTCTTGCAAAATAGTTGTTATAATTTTTTCTTTTGTTTAAACAAACTTTAATTTAGTTTAATGTTTAAGTAATTTAGGGATTATGAAGAACAGGAGAACTAAGCTCATTTTTGTAAATGGAAGCATGAACGCTGAAAATTACGTTGAGGATGTTCTTAAACCCCATGTCCATCCATTTGCACAAACACTTGGCCCAGACTTTAAATTGATGCACGATACTGTACGTTCACATACAGCCTTGTGGATTAGTCGGTACTTAGCAACAGAAAATATCCGGGCCTGCACAATCTTCGGACCTCAACCACATAGAGCACGCGTGGGATATGCTCCAAAGAAGTGTTTTAGAGGACTTGGACCAGGTAACAACAACCCAGCAGCTGAAGGATTTGCTTAAATTTCACTGGGATCGATTACCGCAGGACCAGATTAACAGACTCATTGATTCCACGAATAATCGGTGCGGACAAGTTCTAAACAACAGAGGAGGCCAAACTTTGTATTAAATTGTTCAATTATTTTTCAATAAATTAATTTTGATTATAAATTTTGTATTTTTTTTCGATATTTTTTTATTTGGTTTGACCTTAGCTCGTTTTGCGTATGATACAGAAGACATTATATTGTTATTTTCTGTTATTACAAAAACAATATAAAAATAACAGATGTTGTTTTTACTTCAAAAAGATCCTAAAAGTATATTCAAATAAAAAATAGAAACTTTGTAACATGAAATATTATAAAAAAATTCACATAAATACATGGTGCTTAGACTTTTTTGATGTGTGTATTTGACTGTATTTTGAAGTAGTCGTGCTTGCCATAATATTTCCCGACCACTTTATTTTATGGGCAGCAGGTACTGTTTTTTTTATAATACCGCCATTTTCGGAGAATCGTGAAATGATAGGGGACTTATATCTACTCATACTATTCATTAAAATTGTTAATTGGAAACCTTTTTGAATAATTAACGGAAAACATACTTCGTTAATCCAATTATAAATATTTCTTAATTTAATCCTAGATGATTTAAATATGCAAAACGTACAAATGAAATGATTAAGCTGTGACCCAAATTACCATGAATCAATAATAACCAATATTTTAAATTGTATCAAAATTTACCGCAATAACACCTATAATTATTTAACAAATACCAGTTATGGTATTCTGTTTACTTTGTATCATAACTCACTATAAATCATAAGTCTACTACACGTTCTCCACATGTTCCTTCACGTTCTTATTGATTCTAGCTTATTATTCTTATTGATTCTCTTTTTCATAGAACTCAACTTCGCGATCAAAAATTGACTTTTCATTAAGCCTTGAGCCACGCACATGTACTTATACATATACAACATATAATCTGTGAGAGTTTGGGGCCTCAAAAGACTCAAAGACTAATATAATTCAAATAAAAAATTGCTTGTAGAAACAATCGATTTTTACAACCAGCGGAACTAACTTATGACATTAAAATCAATAAAATAAAAGTGTAACAAATTTATTTCCTGCCTACCCGAAAAGGAGACAGGCGTCAAGTTATGTATGTATGCATGTAGGTGCTAACTTACTTTCATTCTCGCTAGAACTGAAAAAATCTATTTTAAAATAATACCTAGATTATTTGTAACAGTCGCCCCATATCTAAATTAGCCATGATTAATTGAGGTACCTAAATAAAAAAATCCTACAATCACATCAACTTCATTGCCGCAAAGTAAGCGAACCCTAAATATTGCTTATCATGCAAAAGAGGCTTAAAGTTTCGACGACCACTTTGGCGATGGTGGGGTAACACCAGCCTCAGACACTGAATAAGAACAAAACAAACAAACAAACAAAAAGCTCTGCTTAGCTTGGGGCCATGTAGTTGGTGTGATTGAGGATATAATCATCTTATTTTTAGTCTTCGAATACTCGAGTTTTATATTGAAACTACATCTCCATGGCTTTCAAGTATTGTAACGTGGTGGCTTTATTCACTTGTTATTCACCACTAAAAGTAATTGAAGGTAGTTGTGGTTTCAAACTATTGCTTCAAATGTCGAAACCGCATTAACCACAAAATCCTCCTGAGCAAATGATGACTAGTTGGATCTGAAGCATCTACCAGATTGTAGATCTAAATTAATAAATAACTTCTGGACTGCAATAGGAACGAAAGAAAAACATTGAATGTAGTAGCTGCTTCTCTTTCCGGGCACACTGTAGAAGTCATTTAAGGGACACAGGTTTTATTTGCGTTTTTGTGGGCAACAGGCTGACCCCCATACATAACTTCACGCCTGTATTCCTTATGTGGTAAGCAGAACTCCAGAGGCTACAAGACAATTTGATGTCACGTTTGAGGTATTATAATGTTGGAGAGAGACATGCAGTGAATGGGGGTCAGCCTATCGCCCACACAAAAAGCCTCCCACAAACCTCGGTCCCTTAACTGACTTTTACAGTATGCCCGGGAAGAGAAGCAGCTGGCACATTCTATGTTTTTCTTTCGCTCCCAGTCCAGCATAGAAGCAAAAAGCCCTTAGAAACCTACTATTTTGACTGTTGTTTGGTCTCTGGTGTGTTGTAATGGATCCATAATTCGTCCAAGGTTACAAAACGGCGCAAAATTTCTCCATATTGCGATTAGACAACGCCAAATCTTCCTGTGAAGTTGTTACACGATTGCGTTTGAGGTCGACTGTGAGCAAACGCGGCACCCACCTTGCGGAAAGCTTTCTCATGCACAAGTGATCCTCGCAATTTCAATTCAATTTCAATCTTCGGTCGGCCAACACCATATCGTGAATTTTTTCGAGTGTTTCGAGTGTAGAGACCTCAACTGGGCGTCCAGGACGTTCGGCATCTTCAGTGCTTGTACGGCCACAACGAAATTCAGTTAATCACTTTTTTACCATTGAAATCGATGGTGCAAAGTCCCCATAGTATTTATCAAGCTTAGCCTTGGTCTCGGTAATGGTTTTATTTTTCGTAAAAAATAATGCTGAATAAGCACACGAAATTCGCTTTTTTCCATTTTATCCTTAAATTACTGGGTAGTCTGATAAAAATAGCTGTCAAACACAAACTAACTGACGCAGCAAGTCCCAATTTTGACAGGAGTCAACTGACAGATGCCTGTTGACAGGAATAGTGTTGCTTTTTCAGTAAAGAGGTCAGAAATTCAAAAAGTCACGGACTTATTGACCCGCCCAGGTAGTAGATTACCTATTCTACAGGCAATATCAATTTGACCGGCGATGCACATAACACCCTGTATATCGTAATTCAATTATTGTAAAAATGTTTGTTAATCTTAAAAATAAAAAGCATAATGCTGGTATTACTGCAATTATCCGAGTTGATTCATTAGTCTACCTCTTTAAGGATTTAAAAAGCGCTTTGATGGTCTCATTAAAAATATATTCTAGAGCTCTTTGTTATTACTAAATAATAAGGCTTTGCTCATACTTCAACAATATCAAATCCATATTTGTTATTGAAAATACGTGTGAAGTCAGCTTTCATACGCTTTACTTATTTGAAATTCTTTTTACAAGGATTATTATGAGCACATTCTGAGAATACAAAGCTTTGACTTACGATAATGGATATATCATATTACACACACAAAAAAGTCCGCGTTCTCGTAAAAGTTGAGGCATTTTTTTGGCTTAATTAATACAATACATTAAAACAGCACATCGTTTTAGTTTGAAAATTCTCTAATTCCTTTTGTTTTTCCTTATAAGAATTGTTTTTCCTTTTGCATTCATGCCTTAGCTCTAAATTTCCTAATTTACTCCTTCGAAAAAAGATTAACTGATATTGTATAAGTAATTGTTAACTATGTATTGTTTGTGTATTGTAATGTCTTAATTATCGTAAACATAACTAGCCGACGTAACCGCAAAGGTGTAAGGCTATATTAAATAAAGAGAAAAAAAAAATAGTTTTTTCATACACTATGAACATATTTTAGAGAATGCGGACTTTCTATGCATACTGATGGTAGATGTCATTATATTTTTCCTATCAACATGTGAAGGGAAATAACCAAAATCTATAATGTTCTAAAAAGCATTTATTTACCGTATGGCTATATACAATATTATTTTACATTTGTATAATATGTAATTGGCTATATATTTGACTACGTTATATATATAAAGCTAGTTTAAAATACTGGCCTCTTTAACTGTAAACATTATAAAGTTTTGAAACGTTCCTGTAACTTGTTGAATATATTGCCGAGAAAATCTTGATAATTCTTGCAACAGTATCTCAAGTCTGAGAGCGGCACTACAATGTTTTCAAGGGTTAGCTCTAGAAAGGCTTTTTCTAGAAATCCTACTTAATTAGTAATAATGGAGGTTCATAAAGATGGATGATGGATATTTTATTATACTTAAAAGCTTGAAGAATTGAGCTGTCTCTTAAATTGTTTAAATACGGTAAAAAATACAGAAATAAAATAGAGAATAAAAAAATGTACATAGCATGTGTTGCGTTCTTTAAGTTAGTTGCGTATTAGAGAGAGTGTTCTTCCACAGGATTCTTTTACGGGATTCAGATTCTCATTTGAAGTTTGACGTAATTTGACAGGTAGCAAATACATTCTCAAATTTTGAAATCTTTGGGACATAGATTTATTATTTACTAGCCACCGCGCGCGGTTTTCCCGCGTAACTTTTGATCCCGTGGGAATTAAATATAGCCTATAACCTTCCTCAAGAGTTGGGCTATCAAATGCATAAATAATTTTTCAAATCCCACTTGTAGTTTCTGAGATTAGCGCGTTCAAACAAACAAACAAACAAAATCTTCAGCTTTATATATTAGTAAAGATTTCATAGAAAATCCAACGGTAAAGGTATTTACAAAAGTTATGATACACAATTAGTATAAAATATACAATATGTATAATATAAATATAGGTTTTGACTATAAACTTTAATTTTCTTGTATGAGATTAATACTTACTTTTGCCGTTAATTCATTTTAATTACGGTCATTCTGTATTATTAACTAAAAAGAGCAAGAACTCGATTTAATTTTGATTTGATTTCATACGTCTCAATTTATAGTATACTCGTTTCATATATCTGCCAGTGAAATTTGTAACGTTTTCAGCTTTACTGACAAATTTACGTAAGAATACCTCAGATTTGTCGAAAAAAGTGGTTTCAAATGCAAAACTAGATTGAAATGTAAATGGGCTCCGCCTGTTCGCTGTTTGCGTTGATTCCCAATACACCTGATTACTAGGCCGACATATCCCCAGAGTTTAGAAATACAGAGATAGGTATATAAACTGTAGACCTAAGTTGTTTGAACTTTTTTGTCAAATGTATGGTTTTTGGGAAATAAGAAAATCAAGGTGGTGGCTAAGGTTTTTATTCTGAATGTTAACTTTCATTTCTTAAAAGTAAAATACAGGGTTGATTTTTTCTTCACCAGCCAAATTTAAATGTTAGTTTCTTTGATACGATATAAACTTACCTGCATATTTATTTTAGCGTCACTCAGTACAAAAAAGTAGAAATATGGAACCACAAACTTTAAAAAAAATAGTCGCTGTTGATGAACATACCTACTACGACGCGGCATTTCCTTGATAATACTACGACGTAGTACTACAAAATGTGTGTAGTAGCGCGTAGTCATCTTTATTTTAATGGTAATTTAGAGTGACCATGCCTTGGTTAATATGTTAGCGGATAAATTAATCACCTGTACAAAAATTCTTTTTTTTTGCAAAAATCGTTTCTATAAATGAAATATTGTGTAAAAATAATTTGGCCAGTGACCACAAATCAACCCTGTATATGTTTATTAATACAAATGTTTAATTTTATAATAATTTAACAATTTAATTATTTACTGTTACAATTATCTTTCCGCAAAAACGAAATTCCCACCACCACTTCCAAAACTCATGCTACAAATCATTCCGTTAATTACAACGTGAATATTATGCTAAGTTGAGATTTAATTTAAAAGGTACTATAGTAGCAGAGTTTCATACACATACAGCAGTAGCTGCTTGTAATAAATGAACAGGCACGGTTTATTATTAAAACTAATCCTTCGTTAAACCGTGGTTGTAATACGTGCTACTTAAATAATTATTTGTGTTTCTTTTATAAGGAGATTTCATTCAATGGTTATTAGCTATTTGCTGTTAATTTTTAAGTTGGCTCTGCTTGGGCTAAATTTGTTTCAGTCTTTGTATTTTATTATTTATATTATATAAACTTATTGAATTTAGTTCTCAAGAAACGTGACAACTATAGTCGGCGCGGCGAACCTTGATCCCTATGACACTGACAGTAAGTTCCATAACATAACCTTGTAGTGCCGTCACCGTTACATTAGAATTGTATTGGAGTTTGGAGGCTTCTAAAAATGCCATTTATTTATTTTACGTAGCTATATTCGAATAAAATGATATTCCGTTGGAATTATAACAATTCATAACATTTGCAAGAAATTATCTCAATCACACTTTACGTTTACGTTGTGCAAAAGTTACTTAGCTACGTAACATAGCTACGTAAAATAAATAAATGGCATTTTTAGAAGCCTCCAATACGATTCTGATGTAACGGTGACGGCACTACAAGGTTATGTTGTGGAAATTACTGTCAGTGTCATAGGGATCAAGATTCACCGCGCCGGCTATAGGCTAATAGAGAGTGTTTATAGCTAGCCCCAAAACATACTCTAAAACCAAATTAAAATCTATCTAGTAGTCTCATACAGTACCTCTTACATACAGAAGTTTTCATTTATTATCGCGCTACCACACCTATCGATCGACGATTAATATTACGATTATAATAGTTAAATAGAAATAATAAGGTCTACCTGATATATACCTAAAATTTGCTAAAACAATATGAGCCCCAATAAGTCAATTATAATGATGAAGAAATGAGTAATAAAAACTGAAATGTTTACTAAACTGAAATTCTACAAAATTCTGAAACTGTTATGACGGTAAAACTGGCCTGTCATGCAAGATCAATGTCCTGACTGGCATATTTCCAAATTTTACTTTGAAATTCAAACCTGTTAGAAATCGAACCGAATTGATATTAATTTCAGTTGGTCTGAAAGACCCTATAGCAGTATCAAAAAGATTAACTGGAGCTGGATAACAGACAAAAAAGAATATTAGATTGGAAGACACTAATCTTTATCTTGGTAATAGTTAAAACTGTAAGAGAATATTCTGATGTTAAAAATAGTATGAATAAAAATTTAATACATTAGACAATGTTTTTGTCGCTATATTATACCTTGAGGTGAGTACATTAGAATATACAACTCTCCCTCTCTCTCCGGATTCGGCTTCATCCCCTCCCCACTTGAAATGTATCCCGTATTTCAGTTTATTTAAATTTTCTGGAAAACTATACCAGCTGAGACGAAACTGTCAAAGACTGAATTATTCATTAATAATTCTCTACAAATAAATCCCAGCATTCATTTTGATAGCATTAATGGTATCAAAGATATGGTGCGTCAAAGTTGATTAAAAATTAGTGCTGAGTATAAATTAAACTTCAATTCACAGTAACTGTTAGGTAATTACTTTTTTTAAGTTTATCTTTTATCTAAATAAACTATTAAACAAATTAAAACAACGAGAATATATCCGCTGTATGAGTATATTGTCGCTAGCTTATATTACACGACCCACTTGGTGCCACTTTTGACCCTTCAAAACTCAAAACCTCTTTAACGTTAACACTTAAAACAACGTGTGTTTCATTATATATATAAAGACATGTAGTAGCCCAAATATCAAGAAGGTAGCTCAAACGGTTATAAAGATACGAAGGTCAAAAAGTCGTAAATTTCAGCACTGACTGACTGACTGACATATAGTACTTAAATCTTTTAGTTAAGTTTAACGTATAACGTCTATTAAAATTATTGTAAGAATTTATCTGTAGGAAATTTTTTAATCAATGAATTTATAAACCCTAGAATGAATGGACTTAAATAGCACCACCTAGCTTCTAACTTATCATAATTTGCAAAGTGCGAGCTAGATAACGGAAAGAACCACTTAAATTATTGTGAACATACCTACACCGAAGAAAATTTATTGTAGATCTTGCAAAAAAAAGTACATTAATCGTGATTCAAAACCAATATTGTCTGTCTGCCCACTGAGTCGTTGTAATCGTTTATTACTTGATATTATAAAACAACGGGATGGTTGACTTATATTGTACTTTTGTAACAAATTAGCAATGTTGTAGATTATAAGCTAGAATAAGAAATATTCAACTTAAATCAGCACTAAATTTAAGCACAACAAACTAATACGAAATGGACGGTACGCCGCGGATACGATAATAATCCTTATTTTTTAAGCGAACTACATAAATAACGTTCGAAGCGTTTATTTTTATGTAAATATCTATATAAAGTAGAATTTATTTCAATTATCAAACAGAGCTGAACCACTTATCCGTTTTAAATGAAATGACTAACACAATACAAAAGTTTGTGCGAGTATAATGTGAAGAAGAACGAAGTTTATACATGCGGCATACTGAAAGTCTTGCACTTCTAGCTAATCGGAACTATTCGAGTTTCAAATGTTAGATTTTTTAAATAACAACCTTTGAAATGATTTTAGAGCGATGATTTTTTATGATTTCAAAAGTTCTCACTCTCTGCAAGGCTGTGCCGCTTGTCTTTAAAATGATATTGGGAGAGAAGCACCTTGTTTGAGCATCGTGAGACGATAGTTTGCCGAATTTGTGAAGGGCGGCCTTCAATTGTCGTCAGCGTAAATACTGGAGAAAAACCGTGGATTACCTATGAGACAATTTGAGGACAATTAGTGATTGGTATGAGACAAATACATGAATAATTATAAGTTCTCAAACTTTGTTCACGTTGGACTGACAGCAGAGCAGAAGTGGGCTCGCGTGGGCTCGCGTGCTAACAGATGCTACAGAAGAACGACCGCGGATATTCTAATACTGTTTATGACATTGTTACAGGAGGCAAAACGTGGATTTATTGTTTTAAACACAACAAAAAACAAAAATACAGAAATCTTATGAACGGGTAGGTATTTAAAAATGAAAACAAAACTGTGGCAGGCGAGAAACGTTGGTCGTAAAAATATTTTTTTTACGCGTTTTTTTACTCAACCACGGGTCCGATCTTCACAATTCCACTTGAAGATCAAAAGAGTGCTAATGCCGAGTAGTATTCTAACATTTGTTAATCAGGGTGTTAGAAAAAGTTCTTGAAAGACGACCAAAAAGTTGCGTTTTCCTACATCATGACAACGCTTTTTCACACGCGGCCAGCAAAACACAGTCATTTTTAGCTTCCGAAAAAGTACAACTCCTCACACATCCTGCGCGTAGCCCCGAACTAGCTCCCAGTGATTTCTGTGTTTTCCCAAAATGAAAAATTTATGATAGTTTTCACTTTTACTAACTCCAAAGAGTCAGTGATAGAGTTCAATTGGCACGTAGAAAAAATGGTTCGATCTCATTGAAAAATGTTTAAAATGCAAAGGAGAGTATTTGAAAAGCAATAAACGTAATATTTTGGTTATAACGTGTTGTTTTAAGATATTGCATAGCTTCTATCGTGGGCCTTGAGCGTGGGGACCGAATCCAGAAATTCCGTAATGAAAAAAACCTAACACCCCCCACTCCGACCGGCACAGCGGTGATACTTAGATTTCATAACTTTACATGCGGGCTTTAATAAACAATCAGCGCCATCGACTAGGAATTTGTGGAACTTCATATTAGATCAAACATTACTGCATTAATAAAATAAATAAATAATTATAATTGCATAAGTTGATAAAAAATGCTATGCAATAGCTTTACCGCGGCAGTCTCCGAGTGCCACACGTCTTTTTTTTTAGGTTATGAGAAATTTTTAGTGTGACCTACGTATATTACAAGAGACAGATAAATATCTAAAGCTCAATCGTGTTTATTTATATAATAAGTGGAATATGAAATATGAACATTAAGTTTGCAACTAGGAATTTGCAATAAAAAGTGCTTTATTTCTATTTGAATAAAGTATACAGTGGTTTAAATAATTACCGTTTGAAGCTTGGAAGTTGGAAGCTTGCACTTTGCAAACGAAATCTCACTGAAACTCGAAAGGTTTTGTGTAAAAGTTGCGGAAATTTTAGAAACTTCATTTAAATAAATTGTGGAGTCTGAAGATAGACTCAAGAAGGTATATAGGTAGGTACCTTATTCCAGTGTGTCACGCTAAGAGAAAGGGGCACTTCCACAGAACTGACTAAACTTTACTTCTAGTGATGTGATTTTTTTGAGATTCTACGATGCTTTTAACAAGCTTTTCATTTTCAGTTTCACCTTACAGACAACGGTGTAATCAAATCGTGCAAGTTTAATTGAAGCCATTTCTCGGTTTCCAATAGAGCTAGAATTTTTCATGCATGTATAAATCGGATGATAGTGCAATTATTATGACATAAATAAATCTGATCTGGTGCTGGAGCTGGAAGGTGGCCATAGGAACTCCGTAATTAAACGACGCAACCACATCAAGTTTGGACTCATTTGGTTCGTCTTGACGAGTAACTTTGATGTTCTTTTTATTAACAAACAATAAAATCTTGTTTTAAAAAAAGTTTTAAAAAGAAGCCTTTGTCTTCTATGAATCCTGGACTACGAGAATACTTTTCACTCGATACGAGCATATTTTTGCTTTTAAGTTTCTACTCGTTAAAGCTAAAATCACGCATTATTTGTCCTGTGTATCAAGCAAATACCGTACACCATTTGCTTGTTGCTATTGTTGCTATGCAACGATTGGATTTACCATGACTACTGCAGTTTACTGAAGCATTTTCATATAATTAGCTCTAGCATAATTAATGTTCGAGATTGGCAGCAATCATTCAACCGTACAAATCAAGTGTTATGCGACCAACATCCGTAATAGGCACTTCAACACTACAATCATTTCGGGTGTTATTATGTTGCCACTAGCAAGCAAGTGTATTTAGTTTTATCAATTCATTTGCTTCGAAATTATCTATCCGAAACATTATTGCTCCGAAATTATCTTAATTACATTAATTGAATTATATAATTACAGCTATTTATTTACATCCATACTTAACTTCACTCCTGTATCCCTTATAGGGTAGGCCGAACATCAGAGGTTATAAGAAAAAAAAAAATTCAAAAAGTTTTATTCATCTTAGGAATTTCTACAAAACACTTGATGAAGTCAGTCATCACATACTTCGGCTTTAACTAGTTGTTGATAGTTGTTAAATAAGATATTACAGTAGACCAAGAGACAAAAAAAGCCGGCGGAAAAAAACTCTTGGCACTCTTTTTCAGTCAGAATTATCAAATTAATACAAAGAGGTACAGTACAAATTGACCGTGACATGAAAAAAAACAAACACAAGACAGCTGATTGTGAGAGCCAATGTCATGTCACAACCAAATTGTTTACATAGCAGATGCAATGAGCTATAAGACCATCTGATGTCACGTTTTACAGACTTAGAGGCATTATAATGATGGAGAGAGACTATTGCAGGGACAGGGCGTCAGCCCTTCACCGACAAAAAAACCTCCTATAACACATCTGTTCCCTAACTGACTTTTACAGTATGTCCGAGAAGAGAATCAGCTGGTATGTACATATGTTTTTCTCTTGCTTCCAGTCCAGCATGAAAGCTTTATTAGGAGCAAAAGAAATCTGTTGCTCCCAATGACTACTAAACTATTTATTTATTATTATTTACAGGTTTATTTAATAAGGAAAATAAATAGGTACTTACTTAATAGTTCAAAAACCTTCTTACAGTGTTTGTTATTTTATAGTTCTTTATTGACAAAGATTTGCTCTTAAACGCCAAATCCACATTTGTCTAGAAAGTTACACTTTGGACCTATAAGTCTATTTTTAGAGGTTCTGAGTTATGAAAGTATTTTTTGAAGACATTACTAACAAAGACACCGATGATGATGCGAAACAATGAGCTGAGCCCTTTGAAGTGAAAAAGATCTTGTTATTCGAACTCATAGTTAATTAAAAATGATTTAAACGAAGTACTTAAAGTAATCTTGCAAAACAGAAAGCGAATCTTACTAGTGTTTTTCATGTTTTAATGTAAATTGTTAAATAAATCACCCTAAACATCAATTTAGGGATCCGTACTTGTAAAGTACACAAGAGAAATATTTCAAAATAGTTTACTGAAAGGCCAGAAGAGCCGATATCTCCATGACTTGGCCGTTCCACAGAAAGAATAATGTTCACGGTCCATACATTGTCGGACCTGTTAAACTACTTTTTGACAGGTATGTGAATGTATAAAGATGACATTGCCATTGAAATGCTGCCTGTTTATATCTAAACTATTGGTGCAGAATTGATTTAATTTCTTATAAATGTTATCGACATTATCATTATAAGTGGGTGATACTAGTAGTCTATTGAGTAAATTGAGAGGGTAAAATATTAAAATCCTTGTTGCGTTTCTAAGTAAATGATTTGGAATTAACCGAAAATGAGCTATTATTTGAACTATCATCATCATCACAACTCTTTGTAATGAGCCCACTACAGGGCATGAGTCTCTTCCCAGAGTGACGAGGAGGTATAGGCCATAATCCACCAAGGTAGCCCAGTGCTGGGTGGTGGATGCCAGAATTTTCAGGGCGCCAAAATGGCTTCTGACGAACCCTAACGACTACTGCATACAAGTATACAGCACCCGTGACCGACTGCTTAACGTGCCCTCCGAAGCATGGAAGTCTTCGTGAGAAATGAATGGTCGGCGGTCACCCATCCAAGTACCGACCGCGCCGAACGTTGATCAACCTGTGATATCGTATGATAAGCACAGTAACCACGGCGTCACGACGACTTGTTTTGAACTTCGACGAAATTTGCACTATGTGTTGTTTTAATACATTTCACGAGTTGTCAAAAATCTGACAGGCCAGCTATGAACATTACTCTTTGTAAAAAGGTTGCACAGCTTGAACGGTATCCGATAAGCTAGAAGCTTACATAATAGAAAACCACGGCAGAGCCTGTGATAGTATTTCGTAGGAGAACACTAAGCTACTACTTAGTACTTTAAAATGAAGAAATATAGCCTTTTATATGAAATCTGAATCACTACCTACCAAAAAAATTTCATGTGGCGCAACCCTATTTTCAGGATAACAGGAGCAGTAGCAAAGGTGATAAATCCGTTCAAACTACATAGGGCTTGAATCCTTTCGATTTTTTAAACTATTCTATGTCTGTTAACTAGTATGTCCCAGGGAATGTACCGATTTTTAAATATTTTCCTATCGTTTGTGTTAGGCCATCGTGTGCACCTGTGATGTAAAGTAGTACATTAAAATTACTCTTTACGTCTCATGCACACTAAATTCTAACACTAATTATTTGTATGACTTATAGTATAAGTGACCTTGAACCATAATATTAAATAGGAGTACAAATTCAAAGTATTATTTACTCCCTTAGTAGAAAGCTTATTTATTTTATTTATTCGTTGGTATTTCAACAACATGAACATTATTAAAATTACAGATAGTTATAACATTTAGCCAATAAAAGAAATACACCATTATACAAAAGAAATAAAATAAAGCGAATGAATTTATTAACAAAACTAATTATTTTAAATTTAAATTACTATAAACTAAAAAAATATTATTATAAAGGAAATAAAAAAATAACAAATTTAGTAATCCACTATCAATTAATGAAAAAAAACAAGGGCAAATTAAATTAAATACATTATATTTTCCTTGTTTTAGAAGGGTAAGATAAATATAATCGTATCTACTGATAAATAAATTATCTCAAACCTAACAAAGAAATAAAACAGAATTTGACATTAAATATCAAATATCAAAGTATCGAAGAAATGTAGAACCTGTAACGGTTCGTTGAAAATCCTAGACTTCATTTACAAGCTTTACTATAAATCTAATATATAAAATTCTCGTGTCACAGTTTTCGTTGCCATACTCCTCCGAAACGGCTTGACCGATTTTGATGAAATTTTTTGTGCTTATCCGGTATCTATGAGAATCGGCCAACATCTATTTTTTTTTATTTATATGGCAAAATAACGTTTGCCGGGTCAGCTAGTAAAATATAAAAAATAGCTGTTTAAATTCTCTGACTTGACAGCGTATTTCAATATCTACATGTAGACCACAGGACCCTGCCCGTGAGCCAAACCGGTTTGCTTACGATGCTAAAACGCGACACGATTACTTCCGAGCAAGAAGCTTTGTGATTGCACGTTTGCTTACCGCTGCTTGTCATCTATTAATTTACAAATCCTAAAGATATAACTGGATTTTAATAAATAATAGTGTGTGATCCATCCCCAGTTTTGGGGACCACCGCTACCCTTTATTGTCTGGACTGACTACCACCCAGAAGCACCCAGAGCCACATCTCAGACGGAATCTCTGCCACCCTGCCGGCTGAAAATCTGACTACCGCTGGAGCACTACGAACTGCAAAACAAGAAAATGATAGTGTCTAAGATACATTTTAAGCAATCGGTCAGTGAACTAGTTAGTCTCACGCCCTCTCTTAAAATTATTAAAGTTGACCTTTTCCCCGCCACTTTTCTATGGACACGCCGGGGGTGTCATTAAATTATTCTATGTACCTTGACTTGTAGTTTCTTTTCTCTTCTGTATTTGAACAATTTAAGTAAATTTTATATCGTCTAACTCAAGAACACGACTAGCGTGTCAAACTATATCTCTACATCTACCATACTTTCTGACTCGTATTTAATCAGTCATCTATTTACTTATAATTAAAACAAAAAATCATCCGCAAATAACATGACCTCAAATTTATCTTCACTATTAATGGTAAATAATTTAATCAAAAAACACTATGTCAAAGAAAGGCCCAACCCTCGAACCTCGAACCCTGGGGCATACACATATAATCTGCTGATCTTGCTGATCTCTTTCGATTAATATCAACTCTTTGTATGTTTATCCATTAATGGGATTTCATTGAAGTGCACGATCATTAATTCATTATCAAGAGCAATCTCCAAACTCCTCTCAAGCATCAAATAAACAGTAAACTAGCTCACTCACCGGCAATAGTTGTTGAGCGACTCCGAGTAAAACCAAATTGGCTAAATAATGATTTTAACAGAAATTTCAGCTAGTTCAGCAGTATACTTAATAGCAATAATTCATTAGCTAGCATTCCCGGAAGAAAAGTTAGTTTTGCATTGATTTACCTTTTTTTTAAGAAAGAAGCACTGGCAGTTATGACTTTGTGGTTGAAACTAGAATATCTGCATTTTTTTTTCCAAAGCTTCAGCTCCTTTTGCACCTGATGTCAATAGTCGTTGAAAAAGTATCAAATGATATTCCATGTTTCTAATCGTGACCTTTTCAGTTTCAATGATAACATTTCGCCAAGTGGTTTTAGTAATATCTGACTGTATCAACACAATTTGCTAGCCTACTATGAAATCAATCTATTTCGCTCGCAGTACCTCCTCGTTAGATAGATAAATGACTACCACATGATAACCGAAGTAAAGTTGTTTGCTCATATCATGTATGCAAAGTATGGATGCGAAATATAATCCGCATAAACCACAATCAATTTCATACATACATTTTAAGTAACGAAGTTTAAAGAGACCGTCTTTTCCGAGTTCCCATAATATCAAATTTGCTGTTATTGTGTATGGATAAGGACCTTACATTTTATTCAACCTCACTCACGATTTGAATTTATTATTTAGATTTATAAAAGTTATGTTAATGTCAGGAGCCGTATTTTTATGTAACCTTAAAGGTTATGAATGTTTTAATAGATTACAACGTAAAGCAATTATCAGCACTTTAAGACATCAAATTTCGAACCGAAAGTTTTCAAGCATCTAGAAATCCATACGAAGTTATAGTTACGGGTATCAGCTAGTAAATTATAATCATTGTTCAAAAGTAGATTATATTATGGAAGATAGTAGAAAAATCTACTTTCTTCCATAATATAATTAATTGAAAAATGATCTGTCTTCTTTGTGACAAACGTTGTATTTTCGGGTCAACTGGTATAGTATACTGTATTTATACCTAATGAACAGTGGCAGCGGGCCATACATGATTTTAGTTGATAGCAAACATAAACAAATTAGACTATTCGGAATTCATTCCTGAGTAACTTAGTGTAAAAAATACTCGTTGGCGAACGTTACACGAAAAGATATTGCATTTTTATATGTCTTTAGGACTTACAATTAAATTTTTAGACGCATTTTATTTATATTAAAAACGCTACATACTTTAAACCAATGTGTTGAAAATTCGTAGAAGAATAAGTGATGATTAGATTTCTGAACGCTCATTATTTTGTTACTAAGAATTCGCCTTTGTTCTTTGTTAACAGTTATTATGTTCAAATGAAGAAGTTATTAGAGACCGAAAAGTTTTATCGTCGTAATGTAGGTAATAAGTTTTCATGATTCGTATTCTTAAAACTCATTTATATACGGGCTAATCGCGTATAAGTATATTTTCCATTTAACTCAACGTTTCGGTCATGTTTTATAAATTGTTTATCTTAAAAAAAACGCTTAAATTTTAAAAAGATGTATGTAAATATAAAAACAATTAAATCCTTATTTCAGATTCTTTTTCATCCAGCGCAAGAGCTACTAAAGAAGACAGAGTTCACATATTCGGAGAATTTTATTTGTTTAAGTCCAATTTCTCAGAAAAAGGATGTTGTTAACATTTCTACGACAAATGTAAATGTTAAGATAAAAGTTATGTGACACTTAACAAATAAGTCTTAAAGATATATTAAAAATAAAAGAAACCTCATTAGGTAGAGATCAAGTCCATAATGTAACATCACCTACGATAAGAAGAAACTATGAGAAATAAGGAAAACAGAAAGCTGATAAATAAGAAATAGTTTACTTAAAGTAAAACTGAAAAACAAACTTCATTTTGTTTTTTGTAATAGAAGAATAACAATAGAAATACATACTATACTTACTAAATAAACAAGGGTAAAGTCAATTTTGAGGGATTTTTATTAGTGTCTTTAGTAACCACGATTCATCATATAGCAAAATATTTTTAATTCGAACTGTTCGCTTATCTCTAACGATACCAAAACGTCGAGTTAAATGTATAATAAAATTCCACTTAATAAATCCGGTTGCAAACAGTTTCATTTAAGATTGTTTATTGAAATCCTTTTGCACAGCGCGAATGCCAAGCTCGAGCTAAGGTTTATTCTACTTGCAATAACCCAAGGATATCCAATAGGGTAGTAATTGGGTTTCCAACTAGCTTTGTTTCGGAAGCGCCGCTACTCAAAAGGGCGAGCAAGAAACCCAACGAGCATCGGTTATCGGCTAGGTATTACGTAAATATCGGTGTCTTGTTAACTGGAACCACCGTATACTAAAGTTGACTGAAATTTGAGTTTGTGAAGGAATATTTTGACAGAATAATTGGTAGTTTCGATAATTAATAATTGGAGATAAGTGGTACCATTAATATTTATTTATTTTATTTATTTATTTACTTAAAATTATTTGAAACATCATTACAGGAAACCCTAATGCGATGTTACAAAAATATTACATATAAGTACCTATTTTAGATTTAATTTCAAAACGCATCAAAATGATTCCAAATATTTTTGCGCAACTACTGTGAACTCAGCCCGGCTACAATTGAATATGTCGATAATATCAACATATCATATATATCAACCGTTACTAAAGTCAGGGCGAAAGTTCTAAGATACAGCGTTTTAACTATCATCACAACTCTTTGTAATGAGCCCACTGAAGGGTCTCATAGTCTCTCCCCTGGGTGACAAGGAGGTAGAGGCCATAATCCACCAAGCTGGCCCAGTACTGATTTTCGGATGTCAGAATTTTCAGGCGCCAAACCCTGAAGACTACTGTATACAAGTATACAGCACCCGTCTACTATGTAGTAGTAGACTAGGAAGTCTAGTTGAATGTAATCAGAGAACGAAAAAGCATGGAAGAGTAACAATTTGAATGAACAAAATAAAACAAAAAAATTATGTTTTATTTTGTTCATTCGGGTGTTTTGAAATGAAATGACAACTTTTTTTATTCATAGTAGGTAATTTTATACACTTTACGAACGTCAAACGCTGGATGAGGGCGGTGCTAGTCCGGACGACATGATGAATCCTGGGGGAGACCACCGTCGAGAAGTGTGCGTCTCTCGGCTTATGAAGATAATGATCGCCCATTATCCACCAATGTCTTGGTGTGTTCTACTATACTACTTCTTCTTCGGCGAAAAACGAAATGAAAGTAGAACCCTAGGTAGACCGAGATGAAAAAAGCCGGTTTTCGTGTTTAGTTCGTAGTTGGATATGCTGTCAATGTCATGAACCGTATTTGTCAATTGTAAAATTATAAACAAAACCCATTTGCGGTATAAAATATTTTATACATTGATCGCACCTGTATAATAAAAATGCAAAACCCGTAAACGACCAAATTCAATTTTTTATAAGCAAAACTTGGGACAACTATTTCAACGGGGATGGTGTTATGCCCGTTGAACAAAGTAAATTTTCGAATGTTTGTAATTTGAAGTCATACACATTTGTACGTTCTGTTTGCAAAATTAAAAAAGGCTTATGTTTAACTGCCTGTCAAATGTAGTAAAAAGTTACGTGCACAAATACCTAAATTTATTTACTAAAAATTAGTACTTAAGAAACAAAATTTGTCATCCTATTTTACAATATAACGTGACCCATATACGTTGAGTAACATAGGTCAAATAAAGAACCTAAATCACAAATCATATTGTTTTCTCGAAAAAATTGCATATCAGGGTTGATCAAAAAGGTCTTAGACACGCATATACAATGTATAAGTAAGTACCTTTTTGGATGTTGTCTATTTTAATTTTCTTAAATATATCAATCTGACAGTACCTCTTCATGCAAAGTTTTAATTAATTTAGTCACGTGTTAAATATGTTTTTGTTTTTGCTTACTTTTGTAAAAAAAAACAATAAAATATGGACAAAAATCAACAAATTACGGTGATTATGTACCTTTACCAGAAAAAGAAGTTTACGAAGATTTTTTTAAACATTAGGGGATCATGCTTTATCCTTATCAGTAGCCGCTTACTGAGATGCTGAATTTAAATTAAAAAAAAAAGAGATCCACTTATGAAGACAATCAGCGCATAGGGAATCCTATAACTTCCATTACAGATGAAAATGTCAAAAATGTTTAGAAAATGGTTCCGGAAAATGACGAGTAACCGTAAAATCTTTAGCCAAGACTTCATTTGGCATCGTTCTATAGATTTTAGAATTATAGTAATAAAATGAATTGATAAATTATAATAATGAAATTAATTAATAAATTATAAAAAATTAATTGTCCATGCTGGAATGGGAGCGAAAGAAAAACATAGAATATGCCTGCTGCTTCTCTTCCCGGCATACTGTGAAAGTCAGTTAAGGGACCGAGGTTTTATTGACGTTTTTGTGGGCGATACGCTGACCACCTGTCACCACAATAGTCTCTCTCCATCATATCTCCACATTTGTCAAACGTGACATCAGATTTATAATCTCTGGTGTTCTGCCTACCCCATAAGGGATACAGGTGTATAGTTATGTATGTATGTATATTGATTAATAAATATTTCTGAAAGTCACACAACATTATGTAGCCCACATTAAGTTTCTTGAAGAATTTTCGTTTTGGATAATAAACACATACACCTATGGATAATCATCACATATATATTTTTTATTACAATATAGTATACTAAAACAGAAATGCAGCGTTGATTTGTAGTCACCAGCCAAATTTAATTGTTAGTTTCTTTGATACGATATAAACGTATTGTCACTCAGTACAAAAAAGTACAAATATGGAACCACAAAATTTAAAAAAAATAATCGCTTTTGATGAGCATAGCTACTACGAAGCGGCATTTCATTGTAATACTACGACGTAGTACTACAAGATGTTTTGTAGAAGCGCGTAGTTGCCTTTATTTTAATAGTAATTTAGAGTGACCATGGTTTGCTTAATATGTTAGTGGATATATTTATTTTTTTGTAAAACAAATAAATATTTTTTTTTGCAAAAATAGTATCTATAAATGATACTTATTGTGAAAAAAATAATTGGCCGGTGACTACAAATGAACCCTGTATACTTGACTTGATGGCTAATATCTGTGCGCATTACAAAAATATCTGCCGCCACCGGGATTCAAACCCAGTTCTGGCCTTGAAGGCAATCTATGTTACCACTACACCAGCCGGTCGTCAAATTATAAATGTTATCTTTTTGTCTAAATCATGAACATAATAAAAAAAATATGATTAATAAAAATATTTATAACTTTCATTGCTTTCTTTCACATAAATCGTCCACTGTCATATTGACTCTTTCAGGTTCGTAAATGTACGTTTCAACGGCCAATGATGTTATTGTTACTATGTGTTGTCTAGCCAATGAGCGACGTGCGTTGACAAATAAAACCAATCACATTTTTATAATTTTTAAAGAAAACAACTAGGTGTTAAAAGAAAACAAAGGTCGTGTGCCGCTTTTCATAGAGATTTTGTTTGAAATTACTCTTCTATGCTTTTTTCGTTCACTGAGTCTAATATTGTTTTTTAAATCATTGTTAAATGTAAAGCTATCATCAACAAAAAACAACCAGCACCTGTATGGACGTTTATGGTCTCCTTATCACCCCGGGGAGAGAATAAAGGAAATGCCTCCAATTAATATTTAACTTCATTCGTAAGAATTAGATTACTTTATTTGTAAGAATTAAGAATTAGATAATTCAATAACTGATCAACAGCACGTGGTCAACGATGACCTCATTTAATTTTGGTAATTGTTAGTTTTTAATGCAACAACTATATTTCTTCCATGCTGGACTGGGAACGAAAGAAAAATATAGAATGTGCCAGCAGCTTCTCTTCCCGGGCATACTGTGGACATAAGTGGCGTTTTTGCGGGCGATAGACTGACCCCCTGTCACTGCAATAGTCTCTCTCCACCATTATAACGCCTCCAAATTTGTCAAACGTGACATGAGATGGTTTTACAACAGGTGTGAAGTTATTAAAATAAATAAAAAAAGCTTTATTTGCGACAAAATAAAATTGATTACAATCACAAGCTTAAATAATACATGAAAACGTTGCCACAAATTGGTAGCAATTCAGCAAAGTGCTAGTTTAGAGCTAGCGCTGGTCTTCAATTGCAACCACTGGTCACGGTCGGTAAAACACAAATAAAAAAATACCGTAATTAAAGAAATAATGATAAAAGTAGCTTAAATATAGCATAAAATAAATATAAAATAAAAAACATTTAAAACAAAAGTGAAAGAAATGCAACAAAAATCTTTGCAATATTTTACAAATTAGGTATAGATTTTAATTACGGAAATCATATATCTTATGATGAAAATAACTTAAATTTAACATGAAAGAAGACTTAAAAATAAAAAATAATAAGGCACACTAAAAAAGTAAAAGGAATACAAAAAAAAAGTAAATGGAGTTCAACTAAATCTCTGCAAAGTTAACGCTGTCAGTTTTTAAATAACGCTAGTGTCATGCAGCTGGTTCTCCTCAAAATTCTGGTGTGAAGACAACATTTGTTTTATGTTTTTCCTAAAATTAGCGACAGTAAATAAAAAAAATAAAAACTTATTAAGTCCTATTGGTGTGTGTTAAAGTAGGTGAATTATTCAATTGGGTTTTTTTGGAAGTTACAAATTATATGAGTAGATTTCTCAGCAATGTTGTACCTAGAAGTTAAAATTCCATTACTTTTAATTTTCAACTGACTTCCAAAAAAGGAGGAGTTATCAATTCTAATGTATGTTTTTTTTTGTTACACGATATTTCAGACAATTATGAAACGATTTAAAAAAAAATCATATGATAGGAGATACTTCATAGTTGGTCCCATATAAATTTCATCGAAATCGGTTGGGTACTTCATTGAAAATTTATAATTTTTGAAACAATATTTATGATTTCGGAGAATGTTTACGTGGATGACACTATTAGTTGACGTGAAGTCAGTTTTTTTGTTCTTTTAATGCTCTGCATTCGTTGATTATAAAGTAACAATATGATGTAATAAAAAATAGTAAATAAAATAAGTGTATGAAAATGTGAAAATATGAGTATAATGTAAAAACCGGTAGTGTAATTCGGTTCGGTATAATATAACTCGGTTTCCTGGTTTGATATACAAGATTTTTTTCCCATTATCATACAGGTTTCGAAAGATTTTGGCATTTTGCTGGCACTTAATACCACGCTTCAGTTCAAATGATAAGGAAAATGCTCATTCTTTGCAATCAAATAGCACGTGCCGCATTAAGATGTCAATTTACATAATTAGCGAACATTTTCTCATATAGCAATTGCATAATACAAATGTTTTTTAATTAAATAAAGGACTTCTAGAAATCAATTAAAGTCAATTTAAACCACATCTTTGTCACTCTTCTCTTTTTGATATAAATTCTATGTTTACGTTTGTAATAATCAATGAACGCAGAGCACTAAAAACTGACTTCACTGACATTTTAAAATCCTTGTCAAAACGTTTGCTAAAGTCGAAAATTTCCAATTTATCATAAAGTACTCAATCGATTTCGATGAAATTTATAGAGGACCGCTTCTGAAGTACCCTCTGCTCTGAAGTATCATATGAAAACAAGAATGTTCAAAATTTACAAAAGTTCAAAAAGGCGAGTAACAAAGATATAAAAAAACATACACACGCATTGAAAACCTCCCCCTTTTGGAAGTCGGTTGAAAAACATATTTACATATTTTATAATTTATAAAGATAACATCCGCCTTTAAAAATGTCTGTTATTTATAAAAACGAATTGTGGAAACTTAAAAACAATATTACTTCTAGAATTGCTTGGTGTACGAGAATGTCTTAGTATACAGTTCTATAAGCCCGGAAGACATGCAATCAGTCTCTGCCAAGGAAGCCTCGAGTTGGCAACTCCACAGGTAGGTGTTGCACTACAGTTATAATGCTGCACATTTAACTACATTCAACTAGAATTATGTTTTATTTCAGTTGCAGAAAAGTCCCTTTTAAAATAACTAGAAGCTTTATTAATTAACTTTCATAGTCAAGTTGTAGATGACGAAAAGTAAATTTGCTTAACTATGTGGAGATTTTATTGAATATGTTTTCAGTTGATAAGTATAAAAAATAACAAATTTAATACTTTTTTTTTCTACGGTACTAATCAGAACATTACTACCTCAAGACTTTTAAGTGCAACACCTGTGATCAAAGGTTACTATTACGCGTAAACTGTGGATAAAAGCGCGGGAAACTGTTACGTGACAAAATAATGGTGCAATGTTGTATGTTCAGGAGGATACTTGAACCTTTTTTATCCGGGCAGCATCTTTGGTTGTTTTAATACGTAGTGATTACGTGCTCAGTGGTTTTAATGGCGCGCGCCGCGTGATCTTGGGCGGTAAGCTCAAGTATAATAACTAATAAATAAAATCCCCAGACAATCACACCAACTACATGTCCCCAAAGTAAGCATAGCTTGTGATATGGGATACCATGCAGCGAAATAGGTCCCCCTAGAATATAAATACATAAATAGATAAACACCCAGAGACGGAACATTTTTTTTTTCTGGTTCCGTGCGGGGATCGAACCCGCAACCACTGGCATCTGTGGCAGATAGGTTTACCCAACGCCATAGTGGTCGTCAAAAGTATGACGCAAGGGCTGGACGTACAGGTGGCTAGTTTGTCAATCATAAAAAATGAGTGATTGATCTCATTTTGGAAGTAATCTGCATGTCTTTACAGTACCTAGTCAGCTGGTAATTTACTGGTATTTTACTAACGCTCTCATTTGTTCATATGTAGAAAGATACTCCAGAACTAATGTTTATTGAAGTCTTTCATCCGGTAAGTTAGGTAAACTATCAAAAGTTTGTAGATTTTGTGTGTTTGTCTTACGAACATACCTCATTAGCTAATACAGATAATGTTAATCGGTTGTTGACTTCTCACATGGGATGAACAGTATTATGCGATGGAATTAATTGCAATAAGCGAGCTAACGTGTAATAATCTCTTTCATATTTTATAAGGAATTTATTGTACTAAGATTTTCTTCTGCTCGATATATTGTTACTTACATATTAAGTACAATTTATAGGAAACATATTTAATTTCAAGAGGAGATCAGACAGAATAAGAGATCAGATTTCAGTTTGTCTTTCTAATATGACTAAAAAGTTTGGCGATATAAGTACTTTTTCTAAACCATGGGCATTTGAATGCACTTCAAAGAAAAAATCTCGCAAAATTTTAACTTTGTTTTATTAGTAGAGAAAAACCTGTTTATAACTGAGATAAAAGAATGCACCTGAAAAATATTTGAAAGAGGGAAACGAAAAAATTATAGCAGTGTTAAAATTTTTCAGGCATACGCATTTTGAAATTGTGGAATTTGAAACCTTACGTTGAAACCAGGTTCAAAAGGCGCTTATTATTACTTTTGTGGTGTTTGAACGACACAGACCTTAACTTTACTGTTTATTAAGAAGAAAAGACGTCGGGGATCATTCTTCACAAAAATAAATCTTTGTCGGAGCATCAAACAAAGAAAACTTACTTACCTGAGACATGTTCTTAGACACGAAGGATGCGGGATTCTGCTATTTATAAAAATGGGTAAAGTTGTCAAAAGGACAATTTTATCCGTGTAGGGTAAGTTCAGAATTGCCCTACCGCCCTACCACCCCTGGATAAGCGTGTGTAAAAGGCGACTAATCCGAGTGACCTTCGCTTGGTGGTAGGATCCCGTCAGGCGCCGACTGGTATGGATATGGAAGTATGGATATGGATATACGTATGGATTTACTTACACTTTATTGCACAGTAACAAAAAAAAATATACAACAAGGACATTAAACGATTCAACAGTAACACAATCGGCGGTCTTATTGCTAGCAAGCGATTTCTCATACACCATTAATTATGTTTTTTTTTTCTTGACGACCACTTTGGCGAAGGGGTAAACCTATCTGCCTCAAACGCCAGTGGTTGCGGGTTCAATTCCCGCCCGGAACAAGATAAAAAAATGTTCCGGGTCTGGGTGTTTATCTATATATGTATTTATATTCTAGGTTCCCCTCTAGTTCGCTACATGGTATCTCATTACACAAGCTTAGTTGGTGTGATTGTCTGGGGATTTTATTATTTATTATTATTATATTTAGAACCCTAAAGTACCTAAAGAAAAACCATAACACTTTTTAGAAAAAGAGTAAGGGAGCATTACCTGTCTCATGATATAATAACTAATCAACGAATATAACTTGAAATATTGTATTTTATGTATGTATATGTTTAGTATATAGTTAAGTTTGTGTCTTTAGTTATTGGTAGTATTTAGTATTAGTATATTCTAATGGAATATTATTTCTGTTAGGTACGCGCGCACTAATTTTGCTTCTGTTACAACTCTCCATTCACAGGTCTGCTGGTAGAAATTTATTTTAGAAATAAGCAGTACCTTTGTACATATGTTAGATTTGAGTAACCCTCAATTTTTTATATCTGTGTGTACATAAACAATTAAAAAAAATTAAAAAAAAATTAAAAAGACATTAAAGCAACTGTAAGTATTATTAACCGTATTAATGAAATAAGATAAATGATCAAAAAACAAAAGAAGATTATGATGCGTTATTTTTTCTTTCGAAAAAAGAAGCAGAAAACCAACCTGCTTTGTGTAACTGGCTTGCGAACACCCACCATATAAAATCTACCGACAAATATTAACGCTGCAGCGATGCACGCCACCCGGTAATATACTTTGTGAAGAGCCAGTTCTTACCTGGGCCCGTGTGCTTTCATCTTCGACCTCACCTTCATTTTCCATCAGGTGAGATTGACGTCAAGCGCGAGCTTAGTATTTAATAAAAAAAAAAAGGTAAAGGAAGAAATCTTGGCTCAGAAACATTTGGGAATGGACTAGACCAGGGTTTCCTAACCTTTTTAATATTGTTACCCCTGTGACTTATAAGGACATAAGATTTTACCTAATAAGTATAGGTAGATAGGGTTAATTTTGTTGGTTTGTCATATATTCTGTTTTAAGACACCCCAATAAAAAAACCAAGGGATTTAAGTCATCAAGGTGACCAAAAGACCTCAATCGCCTAATCCACCTTCTTACTATTAAAGGTCCCGAGCGTACCTGTTCTGGCAATTGATGGGTCCTATTTATTGTACCATTGTAGATTCTACAGCATAAGTTTATTTTAAACATGTGTTGTGACCGATCTTCTCTCGTCTCGTCAGAATTCCCTAGCTGCCAGATATTAAAGTTATGAAGGTTCAGATACCCACCACTTTTACATTTCTACTCGTTACTCCATTATAGTTTATTTAAAAAAGTCGGGATCTTCTCTGTTTTTCCTCCATTAGGTTCTTCGTTACCCCCGTAAAATTGTAGATTTACCCCCGCAGGACTAATTACCCCCAGGTTAGGAACCCAAGGACTAGACAGATCTATTGCACCTCGCAAGAGATATGAGTCGTGCCGAGCTGACTGCCATTCTTCGCTAGACAGAGGGGCACACTAAGAAGAAGGAGAAGAAAAGAGGGTTTTGACCGTACTTGGTGTGGGATTTGACCAGACTTGAACAATCTTGGCTTCGAGTGCGTTTAGTAGTTTATCTCCCAAAATTTTCAAAACTGGTTTGAGTCTGCGTTTTAGCTCCTGCTTCCGCAGGGTGGTATTTATAATACTAAAAAGAAATCATCATCACAAAAAAGGTATAAAAGAAAATAAGCTTTTTTGGGCTTTCTTTCTTTATTTTTTTACTAAGTGTGAATAAATTTTAAATTTATTATTTTTTGAATGCATTTTCCATTATTTTATTACTAGCATCTGCAAGATTTTAAACGATACGATACGGTCAAATTCGGAAAGGTATTTTTCTAAAAAATTCTTTGATATTTTAAAGCCAGTTAAGTGCTTCGCATATTAGGTGTATTCTAATTATACATCATTTAATTATAACCTCAAATAAGGAAATGCAAAACTGTTTCTTAAAATATTAAAATGATTTTCAAATAGCGTGATCTGTATCAATACAACCTTGTTAAATTAGAAAGAAGAAAATAAAAAAAAACCATCCTCTGTGATTGTAGTATGTATAAAATATGCAAACTCCTTTGTGTTTTTCCTTTTTACAGGCTTGCGACGAAAATATTTTTTTAAACATCGAAAAAATACCTGCTCTGACAAAATATACATTTGCGGAAAAGGTGTCACTTAAGTTGAAGCTTATTAGGAAAATGTTTATGCTGATTTGTTAATAAATAGCATCTATCAATATACATATACAGGTTTCATTTGTAGTCACCGACCAATTCTTTTTTACACAGGAAGTATCATTTATAGAAACCAATTTTTTTTACAAAGAAATAAATATATCCGCAAACATATTAAGCAAACCATGGTCACTCAAAATTACCATTAAAATAAAGGCAACTACGCGCTACTACTTTTTTTATATTGTAACTCATTTCCTTTTACTGACCACTTGTCCGGAGCCTGGAGAGGCTGGTAATCTGTCATACAGGTCTCCTAGTACAGACACCAGTCTCTCGCATAGATATACCTTAGAATTGAACTTAGATTTAATTTGGAACTGTTTAGCTCTTAGTTAAGATATCATTATAAGTTGCTATTTGTTATAACATTTTTGATTAATTTTAGGCTTAAATACTTTCTATGTGAGAGAAAATAATAAAACACTTTTTCATTTTCATTTTTTTCACTACAAAACATTTTGTAGTACTACGTCGTAGTATTATCAATGAAATGCCGTCTCGTTAAAAGTTTGTGGTTCAATATTTCTCCCTTTTTGTACTGAGCGACGATAAAATAAATATGCAGGTACGTTTATATCGTATCAAAGAAACTAATGACTAAATTTGGCTGGTGACTACAAATCAACGCTGTATAATACTGTTCCGTTACAAATTGAGGTACAGACAACGTACAGCCATAACTTCTCGGCGTTAGAGAGCTTAAATTTGGAACATTCGTTCTTTAAGAGATGGAGGAGTGCACTAAGGAAGGAAGTCCCGAAATTCCCACGGAAAATATATATTTTAATTTAAAAAAAAAATCTTATTAATTGAGTGCACGGATGTGAAATAAAGGTTCTTCAATGGGTGTCTGGTTGCATTAATTCAAATTCAAATTCAAATTCATTTATTGCTCAATGTATGGTAAAAAATAGTTGTTTACAATTTATAATTAATGTCCCTTTAATGTCCCATTAAAGACATAATTTCTGAAATGATCACAGGAAAGTTAGTTGTAGTAGCATTTTTAACAAATAAAAAAAGGTTTATGCGCTTACGAAGTCACGGGTAAAAGCTCGTGGACTTATAAAACAATTCTAAGCATTTGACGACCGGCTGGTGTAGCGGCAACATAAATTGCCTTCTATGCCAGAGGTCCTGGGTTCGAATCCCGGCGGCGGAGGATATTTGTGTGATGAACACAGATATTAGCAGTCAAGTCATGGATGTTTATATGTTTATTTAAGTTTATTCTAATAAAAAATATGTATTTATTCAATATGTATGTTTATATATTTCTAAAGTATATCAATTATCTAGTATCCATAACACAAGTTCTTTAAGAAACTTAATTTGGGCTAGATAATGTTGTGTGAGTGTCAGAAATATTAAAAAAAGAGGGTACATAAATAAATACCAACTTAATTTTAGTTACATTTGGCTCAAGCTTTTGTTAAATATTTAATTTCAGATTCATTATTTTTGCACATCATTGCTGTAGTATGATGAAATGATAGCGTACATTGCTTGAACCAAAAGGCTGTCTATACAGGTAAACAGGCAAATGTCATTGTACAAATTCGCCCTGGCTCAAGGCAATCTAGATTGCTAATAGAGTCTGGTTAATGAAAGGGGGTTTTTGCAAACTTTTTATATGGCAGTACTAGCATGAATGTCAAAGTCGTTTTTCTGGTGTCACAGTTGTCAATCGAACGGTTGTTGGTGGTTTGGGTAATTGAGATTTTGGAATTTTCTTATTTGAAAATGAATAAAAAATTAAAATTTAGATAGTTTTATAATAAATGTAAGAAACAGCGATACCAGTCATTTTGACGATTCATTCCAACAGGAATTGCTGGATTCAGATTTTCATGGCAATGAATAAAAATAATTACTTATTGAATTTCGTTGTTTTATTTTTAAACCTGATTAACACTAGTTGCCTATCATTTTAATAAATATAAAAATTAATATAAATAAATAATAAAATATTTCTCATCAAAAAGTAGGATAGTACCAATTTTGTTATTTTTTATGTTGCTTTTATAAAAAAAAAGTATCAAGTTTGTTCAATCCACATATTTCGTACTATTTCGGGGGCTACCATGATGCCATTTTTATTAAATTCGCCGGTCTTTTCCATTCTCTACATTTACTAGCCAGATACATACATACATACATAACTTCACGCCTGTATCCCGTATGGGGTAGGCAGAACACCAGAGGTAGTAAAACCATCTGATGTCACGTTTGACAAATTCGGAGGCATTATAATAGTGGAGAGAGACTATTGCAGTGACAGGAGGTCAGCCTATCGCCCACAAAAAAGCCTCCCATAACACCTCGGTCCCTTAACTGACTTTTACAGTATGCCCGGGAAGAGAAGCAGCTGGCACATTCTATGTTTTTCTTTCACTCCCAGTCCAGCATAGAAGCAATTATTAGCCAGACTAAGTAATTATTTGTATATTTTATTGAGTTGGTTATGAGTTTTTATATTAAAAGGACAATTTGCTATAAAAAACAGTCATTTTAAAATCGTCAATAATTAATCGAAACTTCAAATTCTCCGACATCTTGTCAATACGATGTCACTGTTATCACAAAACTGTCATTAGGTTTGAACTACTATTTTTTGCATTGATTATAGGTCTTTCACTTTATGATTTCACACCACATCTTGTAAAAAAAAAACAATTATTCTTTATGGTCAGTGTTTTCAATTTGCATAACAATGTCAACTATTTATTTTAGTAATTTTTTACACTAACAAATTGATATTTTTCCTTCTTCTATCGAATATAATATAGATACTGCTGGTCCACTGATTCAGTTATATGACTTTTCTTATTTAGTACATCACTTCATCAATCATTCAATCAATCAATGCTCAGTTCGAAATCCTCCCAAATAAACACAAGGTTTTCGAATAATTCTGTTATTGCAATTACCAATAATTGTGAAGTTCTAAGTGAAAGTGCATTACAAAAAGGTTAGTAGTCTTTATTAATATATAAATATTGCTATCGCAAATATTATATTCAATTATTTCGGTCCTTTGGAATTCTGGAATACTTAGGGTGATATAAGATGTAGCAAATTGGTTATGACCGTTTCAGTATGGTATGAAATTAACAGTAATTTAGAATACAAAAAATTTATTTCTACTGTTCCTGCTACCAGGGCGGACAATGTATGAAGCAAAGGCAAAGTCCTTTTTTGAAGTTTCATTAAGTATTATTATTCCAATGCCTAGTTTTAAATGCCAAAGAAAACAAAATAATAATATTAAATACGTCTTCTCTATCGTCGTTTAAAATTAATCTATTTATCTCGTGATACTGTGGAGTCTGGCATTTTTTACAGACCTACTTAGTAAAGTATTTTCGTTTCAAAAATAATTTGATGTTTGTTTGATGAAAATTCCTTTGTGGGCCTTGAAAACCCAAGAGTATAAATTAGAATTCTATATAGTAAAGTGTTTCTATATAATTCTAATTCCCTTCAATTCCAAAGGAATATAACAAAAGGCGTTTTTATCCGTTGTGTAATTTTTTATTATGGTTATTTTCTGGTTAGAAAATATGAAGCACCTGTCGTAAATTAAAGCGCTTACTGGTTGATTCTTGCGATAAAAAGAAGCTAATGTCCTTTGTTGCGATCACTTCTTTACATATACCAAAAATCATAAAAATCGGGTGAGGTTAAGCGTTAAAACGTACCAGACAGACAGAAATCTTGTTTTTTTGCGAAATAAAGTAGCCTATGTCCTTTCTCGAGATCATTTCTATACGTAAACCAAAAGTCATAATTAAGCGTGAAAACGTACCAGACAGACACATTTTCAGATTTATTTATAAGTATGGATATGGATATGGAAGTATGGCTTTGGATATACGTAGATATGGATTTTATTACACTTTATTGGATAATTACACAAAAATAAACAACAAGGACATTAAATAATTCAGCAGTAACACAATTGGCGGTCTTTTTGCAAGCAAGCGATTTCTCCCAGACCACCAGGAATTAGGTTTTTTTTGTGAATATTTAGAACCTAGTTTTAAAGTAACTATAAATATTATGAACCGTATTAATGAAATAAGATAAATGATCAAAAAAACAATGCAAATGCAATACAAAATATTATGTTGCATTATTTGTTATTTTGCAAGAAGACGATAAAAACTAACCACCATTGATCGGTATATTTGAAAATATGGCGTGTTTAGCCCTGTTTAATGAAGATAACCAGTTGTATTGAGCTAATTCTTTAGAGTATAATAAAGCAAAAAAAAAATCGCATCAAAGTTGGATATGTTGTTTCTAGAAATAAAGAAGTTACATGTTCCTCTGATGCGTAGGAAATAAAAGATATATTGATAATTTACTGCCGGCAACTACATCTCTACGTATACACCACGACAAAGTTAATAAAGATATTGAATTGTAAATAACAATACATAAATACACTGAAATATTTCTTGACAGAGAAGCATTCAATGTTCAAGTCATGGAAGTTGTTGATAAAGTGCCATATGTTGATCTCAGAGAGTTCTCTGAATAATTAGTTTATGGAAATCTTCTAAATAAAGGAATATATTTTCAGAGTGATAGCATTACGACTTTATGATTTAAGTTTCTTGAAAATACTTTTATTGAATACGTACCTCATTTTGCCATTTGTTATAAAATACTACCTAGTTTCAAAAAAGGAAAGTTCTTGTTTTATTGGTTTTATTAAAAATAAAATTTCCTTTGAAGATGTGGTTTCATTTCATTTCCTTGAGTAAATCATTTACAAAATAATATTAATTTTGAAATATTCAATTTAATAGCATTTACGGCTTATTAACCAACAAAAATCTGTCGACTTGTGTGTTTACGAAAGTATGGATTCGGTAGAAAGTTGTAAACAACATTGCCATTTATTAACTTCACATTTAGTTAACAATGCAAAATTAACAAGACGCACATTTATTTATTCTTGTCGTGCGGCAGTCGGTATATTTCAATTGTGGCAAAAACACCGACTCCATACTATGCGAACGTTCGCAAACATACAAATCGATAATATAAAATAATAAACTAGACTAAAAATATTTTTATTATTATTTCAACACTAAGATTGTAATGTGTGCCCTTCATGAGATGTTAATGTTTTGAGAGATTAATGTTTTCATCAACTCGGTTTTACCGGGATTTGAATCCAGGACCTCTGGCAATATCACCACAATACCATTACACCAGCCGGTCGTCGCATAGTAAACTAGGTATTTGGTTCTCATCATTCGATGTTGATACGTCTTTACTGACTCCAAGATCGCGAGTGAGTCAAGTAATATAATAGGCATCTTACTTACATTTATGAATGCGTGTCATCATCTGCACCTGTTTCTCAGTGTACGTGCGTAGCATTCAGAATGAACACAAAACGAGCTGACGGTGTCTTGAGACTTTATTGCAGATATTTTGAAGTAAGATTCCCTCGTTGGGCAAAGCTTTTGACCATATTCTGGCGTTATTTGAATTCTCAGGGCATAGGTGTTTATCCAGTTAACAGAAGAAATGAAATTGTAGATAGAAATTTTAGCCTCAGAGACCTTAAAATATTGTTGGGTTTGTACATAGAATGCATGAAAATTTCAGTCTTCTCATTTGTTTTTCGTTCTTTAGTACGAGTTGATAAATTTTGCTTTATTTTACCATTGTTAGCTTGACGCTTGTCACCTCAGTTAATCTTAGCCACAGTAACCTGTAAAGAATATAATACATACATACATACATAACTTCACGCCTGTATCCCTTATGGAGTAGGCAGAACACCAGAGGTTATAAACCATCTGATGTCACGTTTGACAAATTTTGAGGCATTATAATGGACTCTTGTAGTGACAGGGGGTCCGCCTATCGCCCACAAAAATACACATAGAATATAATAATATATTAAAAAACACACTTAAAATTAATTATGAGTTAATAAAAAAATAATTATACATCGAAATGATCACTTAAGTCTTTTTATTGTATTTTTTGATGTTTAATTATAACCTTTCAATCGTAATTTTTGCAGTAAATGAAAGTGCCTATGGTAGTAATTTATCTAGATTTAGCCCAGCACAACTTCTCTGCTATCATATTCTAATTTTTTTACAGCGGCACACATTACTTTGCATTTCTTCGAGGCCTGGGGACTAAATAAATCCATCTACAGGGTGACTGGTGATCCGCGCTGGTAGCTTTGCGAGGTACGGGACTGTGAAGGCCTTATCGCATGCATATTCCCTAAGTTTCATAATTTTACTAAAAAAGCTTCAACCACCAAAATTTATGTAAAAGGGTCAGACAACAGTTAAATTTTATATTGAAACAGTTTTGACTGGTCCAGCATTTGGTCAACAGTGCTAATATCCCTGCATCCTAATAATTCCCAATATAAAAAAGTTACTTTAGTAGGAACCCCTGTTCCCGTGTTTTATTTTCAGTTTTTACAGTATACGTAGTTATTTTTGAAGGTCTTTTCCACAAACCCGGGTACTAAGGCACAGCAAAGCTATCTACGAGTACACCAGTTTTACAAGTACACTTTCTAACTGTCTATTATAAATTTAGTGGTTACTGTGGAAGTCGTCGTGGCGCCGTGGTTACTGTGCATATCAAACGATATCGCAGGTTAAGCGCGCTCGGTGCGGCCGGTATTATGATGGGTGACCGTCGACCATTCATTTCTCACGACGACTTCCGTGCTTCGGAGTGCACGTTAAGCAGTCGGTCCCGGGTGCTGTATACTTGTGTGCAGTAGTCGTTAGGGTTTGTCAGAAGCCATTTCGGCACCCTGAAATATCTGACATCCACCAACCAGCACTGGGCCAGCTTGGTGGATTACGGCCTCAGCCTCCTCGTCACCCAGAGGAGAGACTCATAGCCCTGCAGTGGGCCCATTACACGGAGTTGTGATGATGATGATGATATAAATTTAGTATAGAGTAAGCTTGAACTTCAAGAAAGGACATTGTAATATTATTTATCCAAGCGCAATTACCGATACTAACGCGGGCGAAGTCGCGGGAAACAGCTAGTTCTTAATAAATAGAAATCAACTTACTATTAAATGCATGAAACTGTAAATTCTTATTCAAGTTGTGCCTGATATTCTTTGAGAAGCTCTGAAAAGGTTTGTCTGAATGGAAATGCAAACAAAATTATCCTTTCGAAAAAGAGAATTTAAAAAAGCTGTCTACTTTTTTCTTCTTTGCATGTTTACGTCTTTCAACTTGAACGATTCGTATTTTGTTGACTGCTCTGTTATTGTAGTTTTATTTAACACATCACAATGTGAGCATCGGTGAAGCAACTTTTGATTTATTAAATAATATTTTTAATAAGAAGGCTTTGCATTGTGTTTTACACGATGTATTTTGCCATGAACTTAGGTTTAACAAAGAGGGTATTTTTCTTTATAAAACAGCATAATTGAAACGTAAAATATTTCTAGAAACCTTAAAAAATATGTTTGATATAACGTTTTATTCAAACCCCTTCACAACCTTTAATGGCGCACTTAATTGTACTTCATCTTGCATCAAAGCATTGTTAGCTTAACCTACTTTAATGCCTCTTGAACTTTACAAGTAATAAAGGAGAGAGTGTTTTTTGATCCGATTCAAGTATCATCTTGTCTTTTTCACGCCGTAAAACAACGTAAACCTTCATTTACTAGAACCTGCCTTACACCTTTATTACCTTTGTTAATTACTGTGCGCGAATTTACTGTTTTTTAGTAAGTTTTATCGTAAAATTTCGTTTGGAATCCTTACTTTTTGTGGTTTTAAATGTTTGCACAATCTTATTTTTTGTATTTAGGTTTCGTTTCTTAAAAGGATTGCTTTAGTTTCATATACTGGTTTCAGGTTGAATGAATGTGTACGAAATTAATCATCTATTCTGAAAAAGGTATGTTTAAGGCCATGATCCTACCACGCACGTCCAGCACGCACCTCACGTACGTTTAATACGCGTCTAACACGCCTTGTAATTCGTTACATCCTAAACCTCTTCATCTTCTTTGGAAAGATTCATCAATCCTGCAGCGGACTCGTTAAAAATGACTACGAAGGAAGAGATTTTGAAAAAAAAAATACCAGAAATATTCACCCGTGTACCGACGCATCAGTATAAACGGAGCTATTAAAATAAAAATGTCTGCATGGACTATCATGAGATTTTTTATCAATCAACAGCTTAATAATCGAAAAAGTAATAATAGAATATCGACTAGTTGTTCCCTGCGGTTTTATCCGCGTAAATTCTGATTCCATAGGAATATCGAGTATTTTAAGTGAAAATATTAGTACATACAGCTTGAAATAGCACTTAAGTGACTCAACACAGAGTTCCATGTTTCTATCTTCGACAAAGAGCACCTTAGACACAAACTTGTATACTTATTTCATTTTTGTACGGAGCTTATAGACTTCACGTAATAAATTTGTTTAAAAATAGAAGGTATGCTTGGAGACTTACTCTAAAGTAACCGCGAATTGAATATATAACTCTATTGTAACTGTCGTACTGCTCGTTATAAAACAAATTAAGTAATATCAGGTATATCAATAACCCTCCAGTAAAATGTATAGACCTTAATAAACAAAACATATAAGAAAGCTAAGAAGAATACCATTTTAGAACGTCCACTTTGCGATCTTATTAATATATAAGATCTCCTTTAGCCACTTTAACATTTGGAACTAATAAACAGGAAGCTATACAATATCACCTGCATAGAAACTCTCAAGATTTTTTAAAATACTGTATACAGTTCCTAAGATAAAATAAAGTCTTCTATAACTGTGACTTTCTCTCTGCAATATTTGAAGTACTGGTTAGTCCGTGCAGTACGTGTAAAATCAATTTTAGTGTTTAAACCGAAGCGATGCTGGCTGGCTGGATTATGCATAATACAAAAACGTTCAATTCTCTTTTGCAACGCAAGTACCAGTAACATAGTTTCAAATAAAAACTTTGTATAGGACGTCAATTTGCTTTCAGATTAACCCTAAAGGAGTACTTTCCTAGACCTCAACCTAATTAGCATTTGAGCTGTACAATAAGAACGACTTTAAATAATAAATCTAACACTTTGATTTATGACTGTTTTTTTTTTATTTTTAGTCTATTTTACACATGTCAACAGATGGGAACTTTATTTCCCATTTGTCAACACTGTCAACAACTGGGAATTATTTTGTTTCATATGTCAACACTGGCGACAAGTGGGATTTCATTTTCCTATTCGTAGATACTGTTGACGTGTGGGATTTTTTTTTCCATTCGTGGACAGTGTCGACAACTGGGAATAAGCGATCAAAAGCACTTGACACAAATTTTAAGGTTATTTCTCCAAAATTTCATTCTTTGACTGATTCATGTGGCCAAAATTATATTTAAATTTTATCTCTGTTTTAAATGCTTATATAAAAATATATAAATCACAAAACATATATTTAATGAGGGGCTCGTTTTGATATGGTAGTTTTTGAGATATCGATGTTTAAAAATTGTAATTCCAGATGAATCAGAAATTGTTGACAATTAGCTATATTTTTTATTTTCAGGTAGATTTTTGTGTGGTCTTTTATAAATTTTTAATTTCTTATTTTCTTTTTAAGCGTTTTAACTTGTTGCGGCAGTTTTAGTGTACTCTTTCTGATCTTTAATACAGTTGCAGGTCTTTATGATAAATTTAATGAAATTTGCGTAAAATATGTTTCAAGGCGATTTCTTTTTAAAACTGTTGTTCTTGCAGCATAATTAGAATAAATAATGAAGAAAGTAGTGGTGATGAGAATGACGAGGTAAGCAATTTGTCATAAAAACATGATATTATTTTCATGTTACTCTATTTTAAATACTTATATTTTCTTTCTTATTCTTCTATCTTCAACCCTGTGTTTTTGTACCACTAACGTTTTTCTCAAAGTTTACGCAACTTGCCATTTTGTAGTCTGTTGTATTTCATAAAATGAAATAATTTCTGTTTTCAAACATGAAAAAACTATCTTTTTTTAAAAACTTTGGGGCCATGTAGTTGGTGTGATTGTCTGGGGATTTTATTTATTATTTATTTTATATTTTTTCATATTTTTTCACAAGCATTCATATTTTTCCCTGAGAAGAGGGAAATTATACTGAATGGTAACCTTTATTTCACCCTCACGCCTTTCTGATGTCATCATCCAAATGCCTAAAAAGCCTTGAATACCTTTGACGTTTTGGGACATCGCAAATCATTGGTCATTTTATCCCAAGGCTATTTTAATAAGAAATAAAATAACCTGAATTGCCCCTCAGTTATATCGATTAATATACTCAGGAGTCATTATGCAACGAGCACTTCACATTCAATGTTAAATTTATATTTTATTTAAGTTTGCAAGTCATAACCTCGTTTCACGATAGTTGGACTATCGGTGCAACGAAGTTCGAAATCAAATTCATTAAATGTTTCCAAGCAGATTATTGCAGATTGGCGAAGTGAACTATAACTTTAATCAATCCCTGTTTAAATTACCGTTGAATTCAATAATAAACATAAGAATGTAGCTTTTATTACTTATTTATACGTTATGATATTTACGCCATTTGCAGATTGCTTACTCTACAAGATTAAACATACGAGTATGTGTTTCTTATTATTTAACTTTAGTTTTAACATGTGAACGTGGCAACGGGCAAAAATATGCAAAGTTCAATTTTTGTAGATAAATGTACCAAATAAAGTCGATCCCGGCTGGTTAAACTTTGATAGACATATAGGTACAGGGTGAATGGAGCGTCACTTTTGAAATTCAAGGACGTGATAGTTTGAGATCATACATGAAGAGAAAAAATATATTAAAAAATAAATATTAATTATTTACTGAGTAAACTTAACCGAAAGTTAAAGAATTGATTACGCAACGCATGGTTACAATATCGTTGGCAGTTACAATAGCGTGCCAGGTCACGTGCTGCAATTGACTCAGGCGTAAGTAAAGTAAATAGTACCTAACAAAACTTTTTTGATTTATAGGCAATTCTACTGAAAAATTAAGTACCTACTTTTATGCTTCTAACGTTCATGCAATGCATTTTCCTTCTGGAATATCATCAAAAATTTCCATTTACCACTTAAATTTAAACCAGTATAATTCCTAATGTATTTATCCCGCCTTAAGCCAAAGTAAATCTTAACGGCTTACATGTAAACATGCAAACTATATCTATTTAGCATATTCATAAAGATAGCAAACAAGAACCGATGATCTGAATAACAACTAATTTAATAATTCCATTATGGTAATGTTTACTTTCTATAATATGTTTTCCTCACTTTTATTTTAACATGGTTACAATTATACATGATAAATAACTGAGTATGAGTTAAGATCCTTAACTGACGCCAAAAGTATAGGTATAGTATAGAAGTTGCAATAAGTGTAGTAAATAAAACAAAACTAGCCGAGCGTCCCTAAAAAGGTTCTGGGACTTAACCTTTATAAAGCAGGCAAACCAGCACTGCTTATCAAAAGTGGTCTATATATAGAATAGATTTACCAAAATTATATGGTAAGTTACCAAAAAATGCACCCCTAATAGATGAGTTCTTATGATGAGTAGTATGTAATTATTTGTCCATATACATTTTCACTTATACTCAATGGTCACTAATTTTTAACCAAATAGCAGTATAACAGCGAAATTACAAGAGTAAATATTTTTTTTCCAATTTCAGTCGGTGTTCGGCAACACTTCATCAATCTTATTATACAGGGTGGGGTGAGTCATTTGCAATATTGAAGGAGAGCATTCGCTTTTCTATTCTCGTCATAATTATATGACGAAAATTGAAAAAACGAATGCGAAACCATAAACACTATAGTATGTAATAATAAAAGCGTGGCCACAAAATTTTCCCGTAGCCCGAGTCGATCCCGCGGCCTGCCGCGACACGGACACATATGCCCGTAAACCTCTAGTATAACCACGCGTTGCCAAATTAATTATTTAACTTTCGGTAAAGCTTATTCAGTAATCATTAACATTCATTTTAATCAGTCACCTTGTATAAAATTAATAACGCCTATGTACTTGGGTATGCTACTTGCATTTTATTGAATGTTTTATTTAAGTGCCTGTATTCCAGTTTTCGTAACATAAAATCAATAATAACTAAACCCAACCAATCTGATATTTAGAAGTAACGAAGACAAATCTATTCTTTAAAACTTTGAATCAAACCGTCTATTGCAAATTATCCATTTAAACTCCGAGTTAATAAGTATCTATTGCGGTATTCAGAAACGTGGTCGTAACATTAAAATGGAGCATCCAGGCATGAAATTAAACAGCTTGCTCTAAGTTGTTGATCGTTTGGAACCCAGCCAAAGCCCAATTTGAAGAAAATGCTGACGATTCCGTGAACTCTTAGGGGAATCTCCTAATTGAATAAGCAATACCTTTCGAAAAACCTTCACGCGTAATGAAGACTTAACTTTATTCACCTTAACCTTATTTTGCTGATATCGGTTTGAAATTCTTCTTTAATAAATACGAAAAATTTGGATTAATTTAAAATTCATCAGATTGAGATATTGGTTTCTTTATGCTTACGTTAACAAAATCTTTAAAAGCTACTAACCGTGTATAACAATAACGAATATACCCGTAGAATATACATATTTACCAACATGTTTATATATTTTTATCGATCAACAAACTGAATTTAAAATATCATAAAATACTAAGGTAACATTCTGCTAGGGGTTAATGACTCAAAGGACGGTAAGCACCATCTCGTACGATCCTGATTCCCTGCACATGTGGGATGCATTACGGCGTTAGAGAGTTGATTGCATTACACATTACGTGAGCTCGACGAATGGGGCTGCCATAAAACTATACTGCGACTCACCAAAGTTCGAGTTTACGTTTTTACAGCACCCTGTAGCTCGAGCATGCAAGCGCATTATTTTACTAAAGATTTTGGTTTTTAGTTATAAAAATTTCAATACCACTAAATAAGAACTAAGCGCTTTGAAAGTTCCTTTTAATCCGGGTCGACCAGGTTTGGAATGAACCGCCTGCGTCTATTTCTGACCTGTATTATTTCTGGTACTTTTAAGCGTCGATAGGTTTCTCATGGATAGACTTGGCTTCATAGTCACCTCCCACCAGGTGTCATAGAAGACAAACGTCCCATCCTTATTTTATAAAAAATAGCTTTCCAATAAGAAGAAAAGCTCCATTCGGAAGGGAACTAAGAATACTCAGAGTTCCTGCTGCTGCAAGATCTGCATGTATTTAAAATCTCGAATTAAAATAAGCGCTATAGAAGGAGGATATTGTAATTTCCTCTTAACGACCGTGTGGTTGCGATTAATTTACTTTTGTTTAAACAGTAGGTCTCGAATTTAATCTACTTTAACAATATAACACTATTAATTCGGTTAAAACGACCTTTATTTATCTGAAATTTATTCGTGAAAGAGACGTGATTATCAAAGCAAATTAAAAAGAAGCGTTTTATTAAAAAGTAGTTCCTATACTTATAGACTTTATACGGGTTTCTTCAATCATACAACGTTATTTTTTTTCATGCGAAGCCTAAAACAGGTGCAACAAACATTTTTGTTAAAAAAATTATACACAAAAATCTTTAAAATCATCTTAAAAACTCAGCATGTTTCAACCGTATCGTGGTGCCTCGGTTTTGTCCGCGAGTGGGTACACCAAGAACGGCGCTCGCGCGCTACCCTTACATGCGACGTAGGTGCCTACTTGCATCCTGGGATCGGGTGTAATACACGCTTGTTGTCTTTTGTTTTTCCGCCAAGGAAAGTCTTTGGCACCCACTAAAGCAAGATCTAGCAGGAGGATGATGAGTCCTGTTACGGAAGAAAGGGTATTCTAAAGATCTGCTAACCCCAGTGGCTAACTGATAAAGAGTACCCAGACAGTGTGGGGACCGCAAGAGGAGCCGCGAGACTCCTCAGAACACCTGAGTATATCCACTAAACATCCCCATTTAATGATCCACCGTGACAAAGGTCCTTGATCATAATCGGAGCGACAATCATTCGGTAGCTAGAGACTGCGCAGCGAGCGGCATCCTGACCACCATAGATGAACTGAAAGCACGATACACGCTTGAGTGAGTGTGTACTTAATATACGGATCTTTAGAGATTACTGATTAAAAACGTAAAATGGTATAAAAACTATTGCAATCGTTTCTGTTACCGATTCTGAACAAACTGTTTTCAGGTTTCGCGTAAACAAACAATAACGTTGTATAAGACAAGCAGTTTCCTGAGGCTTCACCTTAATTCTGGATCCTTGGAGATATTCAGATATAAATATGTTCGATGTTTTATCGGGATCTATTAAGCCTTTTGACCAGAAACCCATTTTTTATTCAAAATTTAGTGGAAAAAGAGACTGCCTTTCACATTTATACTAGGTACTAAATACAAAATAGTTACATTAAAAAATTATTCATTTAATGACTCTGCAAATGAGGTACTGAGTGATCTAACATCTATACTGAATATTTTCAGGCTGAAATAGATCTATAAATTTGGCGTGAAAAAGATCTTTAAATTCACAAATCCAGTAGTTCAAACGTAAAAATATCAATTACCTACAACCACGCCTACAACGCTAGATAGATAGACTGTATAAAATTTCTTTGGAACTTACCTTAACCATGCCTTAACGATCCAGGACGCCAAAATTATAAAGTTGGCGTAGTTATGGATTCCTGGCCCAGAGAGTTTTGATTATTAGCTAAAATTAGGTAGAAGATACTCGAATTATAGTCAGTTAAAAGGAATCTTTATTTAACAAACATTACGAAATTATAAAAAAGATCATTAAAAAATTTACAGAAGCAACATAATTTATAAAACCTGTGTATCGGATAACAATAGCTTAAGGTTCTGTCTCTGTATAGACATGTCACAAAAAACTTCGATTCCAACTGAGTGCGACTATGCTTCTTAAAATGCTGTTGGAAAATACTTTCTCCGGTGATGGTGTCTCATTTATTTATTTACTCTTTATTGCATACAATTACAAAATGGATTACAAACAAGAAGGATTATATGTATATTATTGTATAAAAATTGGCGGTCTTGTCGATTTCTTCCAGACAACCCGGACAAGTTCCATCATCTTAAACATATACTTAGTCACTAATTAACTTATTAATTGATCAAATGCTTGGCTTTGATGCTCATAACTACACGAGCATTTAGTCTTGCAATATCAGACTACTATAAATGGTATTGTAATATTAGGCTACAAGATTATGTTAAATGAACAAAGTAAAAGGCGTAAGAAGTAATTAATTAATGGATTATTTGCCAAAATATTCAAAAGGATAAAATCACGAAAGTTTTATAAACTTAAATGAGCTGATTTTACGATATTATTAAATTAGAGGTAAGTAGGTAGTAGTATAGGCAAAAAAATGTACGTTGCCCTTTTAGGGCTAAACCAACTTTACGTTTTTACATCGAATTCATTGAATACTGCGACCCTCCCGCCCCTTATCTTATAAGACTCGTTAAAAAGCGTAACCAATCGAGATTCGTATTATTGGGTATAGACGTTGCTTTTTACGGCAATAGCATAATACTCAAGTATAATCATTTTTCACTACATCGCTTATCGAATGAAAGATTTTCTGCCAGCTCATTAAAAAAACAAAACGGTACAAAAGGCTTCGATAGATGGCACTCAGACAAGACTTTGCCTTTTTGTCATGCAGCAATTTATTCCACACTGCGTTTTTAAAAGTAAATGTATTCTTTCAGAGCTGTCGAAAAATTACTCATTGAAAGCATGCCATTATCCGACTTAAGTTAGCTGCTTACTCTATCAACAAGTTTAAATGAACTAAGCTTTACATCAACCATAGTACAACGAATGCATCTTTCTCGTCTTCTTATTCAAAGAATTCTATATAATTTATACTTTAATATACCAGTTCGATTAATCCCCGTGAAAATAATAAAGCATTCTCTTTGTGCAAGCGCCCGTGCCAGTGCCGCGAACTGCCAAACTGTGCGTGAGTGAACAATTTGCAATTATTTCAACCGCAAATTCGTTAAATCACTGTATATACAGCAATTTATAATAAACAAGAATAATTATTGTAAAAACAAAAAACTACTTCTGTGACAACTGGAATCGAAAAACGTTAACCTCATTCCAAACTCAGTTAAATGTTATTGCCACTTCCATTCATTAACGATCCAAATAACACCACAATATCGAAATCTATCGTAAATTGAAAAAGTAACATAAATACATAACATACCCTCCTAAAAATCTCCGTCTCATAAAGTTTACACAAGAGTTAAGTAACTTAGAAAAATATTCACATTTTAAAGTGCAAAATAAAATGTTGGATTTCAATTTTATAACGAAAAAATTTAACGAGCAGCGGGGGCTAGCATGCTACCGTCGACAACGATAAATCGGGCCTTTTATCGATATCTTCTTAGAATATGGTATTTAGTTTATGTTATTTATTAAGATTATGACATATTTGGTTCTGTGGTCTTAATCATGGTATCAAATCGAGTAATTCTATCTATGATGGTGCGCATATTAGCTTACATAATAGGATAAAATAACAAAATAATATTTATCTTGTCGATTCGACTATTTATCGATGGTTGCATGCTAGCCCTGCAGAACTCTGATTTAGAACGGGCATAAATATGAAATCACTTGGAAACTCTAACTTCAGACAGAATGTGAAACAACGGTCGAAAAAGGCGTACTTAAAAGAGGAAATGCATTCAGTTAAGTATTTTTTGAATTTACGATAAATTTCAGATAGGTAAGCTAAAGTATGCAAGTTATTGGTAATACCGATTTTTTGTGGGAGAATTTCAGTATCCCGAAAACGTTTTGCCGCATTTTTACTTTACATATTTTCATAACACCGAAAATAGAATTGACATTTATTGTGACTGATAATCTGATTTTCAAATATCCTTTCTTTCAAATTCTACATGTTTTCAAATTTTACTCAACCATTGATAAATATATAAATGTTAGACGTTTTATTTTCCCGATAAAAAGTTTTCTATATTATAACCAGATATACTTCATCCATTCATTCCTAAATCTTTTTTTTCCTACAACTCATACATTCAATAAATAAGACCTTTAATTGGTGTATAATTAAGATTATTTAACTGTATTAAACGTTTAAATTAAATTTACTAAAAGTTATTTTAGATCATTATTCTTCATGGTAACAATTTAAAAATGAAAAGTGTCCAGAGCTGCAGGAAGTGCAACCCTAACGCCCTTGCGTAACAATGCGCACCCATCGGGCGAGCCAGAGCGGCGGAGGCTGGTAGCCGAGGTTGTGAAGGTGAGTGAAGGAACTGCTCTCCCTCCACGCCTCCGGCTTTATAAAAACATTCTAGGGTCGATCCAATAAGACTACATGGTTAAGGGGTCAACAAATAAGTTTATGTCTAAAGGATCCCCGTATAAGTGGCCCCATTTGAGGTTCTCAGCGGATTATAATACCTTTGTTTTCACTAAAGAAAACTGAAGGTGTAAGCTGAACTTTAAACTCAGAAAAAAAAATATTACTTGTGGCTTTGTACACAAGCTGTACTTTCATTATTGTATTGCTGTACTATGCTGTGCAGTAAAAAGAGACCCATGACAAGAAAATGCCTCTAAAAAAAAAATGTTACTATAACTGTCAAACTGACATTTTGTCATTCCATTATTTATTTATTTATTCAAATATGTATGTAACGACCTTATTTAAATGACTAACGGAGTGGTGCCATCCTGTCATTATTGACATATGTCAAAAAATGACCTTATGTTCCGAAAGAGCTATTTTTTTACAACTTTCAGTATTTTATTTTATAGCATTTAATCACAAATAGGTAGATATATCCTATATATTACCTCCTCGGTTTATGCCCTACAATTTGTTGTATATGTACCTCGCGGTACACATATGGGCCAAAATGTATGAAGATAAAATCTTGTCCTTCGAAACTAATCGAAAATGTTGTATGAGCTAAATTATATGTACAACAATTGTTACCTCGATTCGAGAAATCGCGATTCGGGATTCGAGAATTCCCGACTACAAGAAGATTTAATACATCGAGAAAAGAAAATTATGGTAAGCAAAACAGATTTAAAAAGAAAACAGACATTTCGATAATCGGCTATAAAGGTTTATAGAACATTAGCTTTATCCCGCACACATTTGTATGCGCTTAACTACCCTTCTCGTGGAAATTTCAGAAACTATACAACCAGACACCCACTGAAAGAAACTTTATACCAAATATCACACCCATGCACTCAAGGAATAAGTTTTTTTCATTCAAACTAAAAATCATATATTTCCCGTTCCTGTGGGAATGTCGGGAATTCCTTTCATAACACAACCAGACACACATTGTAAAACCTTTACATCAAGTTTTACATCGGTGCACTCAAGGAATAAGATTTTTCATACAAACTAAAAAGTCCTATATTTCCCGTTCCCGTGGGAATTTCGGGAATACCTTCCTTAGTGCACCCCTACATCCCCTAAAGAATGTATGTTCCAAATTTCAGTTCTCTACGCCCAGTAGTTACGGCTGTACGTTGTCTGTCAGTCACTCAGTCACTCAGTCAGTGACGGAACAGTTCTATATATATTGATGAAACATATGTAAAATAAATTTATTGACTACAATATTATGTAATAAAATATATCTGGGATCCAAAACTTCGCTAAACCGTTTTAGGAGTTTTGAAATTCGAACAAAAAAGTTGCGAAAGATAGATAGGTTACCCAAGTTATTGCCTCAATTTTAATCTGATCAAAGAAGATGTAGCTAAAACCTGAATTTCAAAATATCTAATAAAAGCACATAAAAAGCAAAAAGTTTCAGCTTTCCAAAAACTTGATATTAAATGGAATCTCTGTCTATGATAGGCACACATAATTGCTTTTGCAACTACGACTGCTGATGATATTTAAAACGGTAATTTCAACATAGTATGCTGATGATATTTAAAACGGTAATTTCAACATAGTATGATCAATAAAATTTTGATAATTGCTGTCGGTCATTAAGCATGCAATTGAGCAGGTAGCATACAAGCTACCTTCATACCAGCAGTATATGTAGGTATAGTGGTGTTATTTATTTAATTTATGTATTCTTCATTGTACACTTGGAGTAAGAGATAATTTTACTAACAATATAATAGGTACAGTGTACAATAGGCGGCCTTATCATCTACAGACAATCTCTTCCGGACAACCCTTGTATTCTGTATGCGTAGAATATAATATTCTGTGATATGGGATTGAGTCGGAAATAAATTATTTAATGGCATTAATGGCCATTAAATAATTTTATTTAATGGCATTAATGTATGAACCTGTTCGAACACGTAGGTAATCAATTTAAACACTGACTAATCAGTGTTCTTCTGAATAGCATCTTATTTTATCCTTAAGTATTTTCTGGTACATCATGTTTAAGTATTTTAGTACTTTATATGTATTTGATAAGTAGGTACTTATTTTCTTAATTTCAAAGTTTTTTACATTTTATAATGCCTAAATATTTATTTATTGATAAAATTTAATAGACATAATTCAAAAACAAAATAGAATTTAGTGGGTCATGAAGTTGAAAGCTCTATTTCTAAACTTAAATAGCTTCTCTTAGATATTTTGGGTAGCTTATTGAAATAAATATAACGTGAACAGAAGATTAAAGTTACTAGCCGCACAACAAATTACAGCACTCAGAAGTAATTTCCTGATATTCTAAAACTTTTTAAATAAGATGTGTGGCAAAAAAGGGACCACAGTTTTTTAGGGACTTAAAAATATGATTTTTGTAAAAACCTAAAGCCTCTTTGGACCAAAATGAGATAAGACTACTTAAAAATATTAAAAGCATTTTCATTTCTTACTTTCAATGTTAGGAAAAGTTTATTTGCCGCGAGATCGAGATTTTCCTTGTGATATAAAAATACAACTTTTATTTAAAGTTTCCCTGAATCAAATCTTAATCAAAGTTCAGAGTCCAATTTATACAAAGGTATTTTTCATTAAAAAAAATCGATATTGTTGCTTAGAATCAAAGTGCCAATTAATCAAACTTCTCCTCCAAAGGTTCTTTTAAACTTTTACACCACCACACGTTGTATAAGTAGAATTCATTTTGTTATTTGATTAGAATCTTCTCTTTTAACACTTTCAAGTTTTGATGGATGAAGTGTATGTGTCCCAGTGAGTAGCTCGCTGAGACACAGCAATTTGAGTCCTAGTAGATGACTGAATATTTGTTGAAGCCTGAAGACTTCGTTATGAACTAACTGTTTGTCTTTGTATGGTTTTAGTGTTATGTAGTTCTGAAAATCCAGAACTTACAAATTTTTATTTGGTGTTAACTTACTAACTCCGTGTAAAGCCAAAAGGTAGTACTATTTTTTATATCATTAGAGCTTGATCTAGCAGTGTACCTTTTTATTCCGTTGGAATTTCTTGATAAAATGAAGCTGAATACAATAATAATAATAAAAAAATATGAGAAGTAGCGATTTCAAAAGCATTTGAAACCAACTTGTTATGTTAGTAAATCAAAAAACTCAAAAAACAACAGTCTGCTACATCGCTTCCATTTAGCAACAGCGATGGAGCGATCCAAAAGAAGAAAAACATCTGTCACGTTACTGTCCGACTCTAGCCTCCACTATACAGAAGGCCGGACCATTTGAGTTTGCATTTGAGCGGTGCTGGCAATATGCCTGCATTGAGCACTGGACACATCAGAATACAGTTTGACATCCTTTGTGAGCATTTGTCTCATGCAGACATTGAAGTGGCGCCCAATAAGTTAAAAGATAGTAGATCGATTGACAATTTATGTATTGCTCTTACAGCCACTTTGGCGATGAGGTCTGCTTCAGATGCCAGTGGTCGAAGGTTCGGTTCCCGCACAATGCAAATATATACCTATTCGTGTGCATATAACATGTTTGCTTGTATTGGTCTGGACTCTGGGTGTATTATGTACGATATCTATACATATAATAAAATGGTAGGAAAGTCAAAACTGTACATTGAATATTTTTTCAAAAGAATACTTGGGGTATGATCTACAATCGAAACAGAAACAAAAAATATAGTTTTTAGAATTTTTGTCTGTTTGTCTGTTTGTCTTTCCGGGATAAACTCAAAAAGTACTGCATGGATTTACTTCAAATTTGGCATGAAGATAGTTAAGAAGTCGGGTCAACATATAGGCTACATATTATCACGCTAGCAGTATTATAATCGTAGGTGCGTTTGGTGCTGCATAGCGTTCACGCAGACGACGTCGCGGGCAGCAGCTAGTGTATGTATAAAAACTAGGTCCGATTTTGAATAAAATGTATCCGTCAGTACCTACCTACCTCTTATAACACAAGCTCTTACTTAAGTGCTTACTTTAGGGCTAGATGGCGCTGTGTGAATATTTGTCAAACGATACTTAAATATGCATGAAATTGCAGGCCCTACTTGTTAAAATTTAGCTTATAATTAAGTATCACAGAAGTTGGGCGCACTCAAATTGGTGCTATGGCCGTTGACAATGTTTTAACATCCGCGTATTAGTTATATCATTTTATGTTAAACGTTGCTAAAATAAGATCATAATATAATAAAATAAAATTTGCTCTTTATTTACAACATTTAAGTTCTATCAGAATATTCTTAATAAAAGTATAAACGTTCGTAATGATAGCCATTAAAATTTGTATTATAAATCAGTTTGTTTGCGTTTCTGCAAGATTTATGCGAGAGCTTTATGGGTTTTTTTACAATCCATCTCTATAAATCGTTTGGAAACTAAACTACAACTTCTACCCAATTTATTGTTCTGCCTTTATTCTGTTCAACCTATATCTGTGACTTTATTCGTCCCGGCTATTACCGTATGATGTATTAAGTTTGAAAAAAAAGACTACCTTTGGTAACCTCATTGGTGAAAAGACATCGAATCTTAAGGTAATATTTTTCTCTTCATATTTATTATCTTAATATTCAAACTGGTTTTATAATTAAAGGTAATGTTTCTAAATTAGAATATTTAATAAACACTAGACCACAACGTAGCAAAAACTATGCTGATATCGAAAAAATATCGAAAAATTACAATAAGTTTAATGAATGGCGCACCAAAATCGTAAACTTTAATGGCAACCGGCATGCAAGATCGTCTTTACATTTCACCATCTTTGACATTTTGTTTATGTCAAAGTTGTCATTTTCATGTCAAACCTTTCACTTGAAATTGGAAGGAATGGAATCGCCTAGTACGGTGAAGCTATTTTCAATAAATCTTGTGTTTTTTTAACACGATGTCTATCTAAACTTGAGTGATTACTATTTGTTTGTATACATATTCCCTTCAATATATCCATGTGCTCACATTCTAGCCCTAGATACAAAGAAACGGAAACATCTCATTTGTTGAACTACACAAACTCTATGATTTTATATTTTTTGGTAAGTAAATTATTAAAATAATTATGTGCTATAAATACTATGTATATAAAAACACACACCTGATGCTTTTTTTTCGCTTTTTGTGAAGAACCATAAAACAAAGAAAAGGTCTGAGAATGGGTGAAAGCTTACATCTTTTCCTGGAATAAAAAACGGCTGTAGAATAGTGCTCCTTTCAGCAATACTAGCTAGATTCAATTGATTCAATTTCTAGCTAGTGCCAATTAAAAATAAAGTTAGAATGTATTATTTTTATATCGTCTATTAGTTAAGTATTTTTAGGTAATAATCACTTATCTATTTGTGTTCTTTTAGTGGTTACAAAATAGTGTTACCGATATATCATTCTAACGGTTCAGACAAACTTCTCTTCATATTTTCAGATATGAAGAGAATCTTGCATATCGTGCCAAAGAAAAATACATACATTTACTTAAAAAGCATTACATTACTTAATTATGTTAATGCATGAAAGTTCAAAAGAAGCAGCCAAGGAGTCAATAAACTGTGGCAAACAAAAGAGAAACAGCGAAACTCTAACAACAGGTTTCGTAACATAATTTAATTATTTAGGTAACAAAATACGTTCCGGTGATGCCTGTGTTTTGCGACAATAATCTAAATTAATGACTTAATCTACTTACTCTAAAATATCGTATAAAATGTTCTACCGATATAATGCGATGTTTTTAAATATGCATAAAGTTTTTGGATAATAGTTGTTAGATTTTTATTCATGAACAAGAAAGCTTTTTCCAGGTTGTTTTAGCCATTTTGGAACCTGTCTTTTTCAATATGTTCAATTTTTCAATATGTATTTAAAACGAAAACAAAAAGATAAAAGTTATAAAATTAAGCTTATTTTGTTTGAATAAATATCGTGTCTCTTTGTTTTCCTAAAAACTACAAGATTAAATCTATGAGATTTGCAAGATGGGATGCAATATTTACAGCTTATAGGCACTTATCCTAATAAGTAATATATGTTTACTATATCGGGATTTCAAATATTATTCAACCTGAGCATGTATAATCTTCGGATCAACTATAGCATCTATAGTAAGCGTGATTGCTGTCTGTCTAGAATTTCCATCTAAATATTAAATTACATCAAACGAGGTGGCAAAATTATCCTTTCCCTCCCTAACGTTCCTTTTTAAGGAACCTTTGATGTAAATTGTAACTACTGATTTTACCTTTCCAGTTCTTACGACTCTTATGGAGTTTTTGTATATGCAGAAAGTGGGAAAATGAACTCTGTGTCTACCTAATGGGAAGTGGTTTTCGGGTCCATGGACGTCATTAATTTCAGATCGTGGGATTAATGAAGCGTTGACGACCCAAGGCTTAAGTTGGAAAATCTTATTGGCATCCCTTTATCCGCAATATAACGACGCTTATATGTTGTTATGCTGGTTCAATATGAGAGATGGTAGTATGTGAGCCTTTGCTATGGTGAATTTGAAGTACCCATTTGTAATTCAATGCATTTAGTAAATAAAAAATATATTGTGCTCTTAATATATCTTCGTTGTAATTGCTGTGCTGTGATTGTTATAATTAAAGGTAAAAAAGGTAAGATACGGTTCATTCAAATTTAAAGTAATGGTTAAAACTCAAAACCTGAATTAAAATTTTACATTCAGTATACGTAACAGTATATGACGTCACTGAATAATAATAGAATAAACATTTGCTCAGATATTCCAAAAAAAAAACATTTTTCAGACCTGTCACTAATGTCATAAAAAAGTATGTATTTTTATACAAGGAAATTAATATATTTGCTAACATATTGAGCAAAGCATAGTCACTGTAAAGTATCAATGTATACCATGAGAATAAAGTCGAGTACGCGCTACTACAAAACGTCTTTTAGTACTACGTTGAAGTATCAATGAAAAGATGCGTCGTAGTAGCTATTTGCATCAACAGCGACGATTTGCAAAAAAGTTTGTGGTGCCATTTTTTTGTACTGAGCGATGCTAAAACAACAGGCCCGAAAGCCACTTCCCATATGGTAGATACAGAGCTAATTTCCTACTTTCTGCATATATAAATATGCAGGTATGTACATTTATACATGATGACTGGTGACATAGATACTGCAGGAGAGCACTCTGTACTCGATACTGGTCATAATAATGTAATAAAAGTAGGTTCGTAATTTCACTAGAATTGCCTGTATTTACTTTACTCACGCCTGAGTCAATCACGGCACGTGACCTGGCACGGGGATTGCTGCAAACGTTATGGTAACCATGCGTTGCGTAATCAATTCTTTAACTTTCGTTTAAGTTTACTCAGTAAATAATTAATATTTAATTTTATTATATTTTTTCTCTTCATGTATGATCTCAAACTATCAAGTCCTGGAATTCCAAAAGTGACCCATCAGTCGCCCTGTATCAAAGAAAATACCATTTAAATTTGGCTGGTGACTAAAAACCAACCCTGTGTACCTATTTATATGGTTTTTTTTTTTTTTTATAGAAATTGACTTTGCAATGAATAACACGAAGTATATCTTTTTCGACACGCTCGTCTTAAATTTTAAGTCTTTAAATTTTAGTCGTCATGGGCGTGAAACGTGTATGTAAACAGTTTGTAGTGGACCATCCGAAATGATACCTTGGTACAGACAAGCGTTTGCTCGCGACATAATCTATCTACGCGCATAAACTAAAAATTACAATATTTATCGTTCCCATGGGTATTTCGGGGATTCCTTCCATATTGCATGCCATTGAAGAACCTTTTTACCAAGTTTCACATGGTTGCACATAAGGAATAAGATTTTTCATACTAATTAAAAAGTCCTTTATTTCCCGTTCCCGTAAGATTTTGGGAATTTCTACCTTAGTGCACCTCTACACCTCGTAAGGAATGGATGTTCTAAAGGAGAAACACACCTTGCCATACATGCCTGGGGCCAGGCTTTTTGTTGTGTTAACATTATACAATTTAAAGCTACTGGCATAATATACTATCAACAACATAATTAAGAAAGTTATAGATTATTTTTCAATCTGAAAACAGATTATAAATACTTGAAATATGGTAGGAAAAATTTAAAAAATATTTTTTTTTGCGAATATTGTCTAATGCAAACAGTTCATTAAAACATCTTCATCATCACAACAGTATCAGATGAAGCAGGTAATTGAAAGTCCGTATATGAAAGCCAAGTTAGAATAGAATCACAAGAAACGCAGAAAAACACAATGAGAGCACTCGTAACGCACAGAAAGAAACGTAAAGAATGAATTCCGGTTGGAGTTTTGTAAATATAGACATATTATGTTTATAGAGTACTGCTGTGATGCCAAAATAAAAACGTAAAAAACCCAAAATATTTTTCAATTGTTTTTTTGAATGTTCTTAATAAAATGTGTAAAAATGTTTGAATATTCATGTGAAATAATCAAAAAAGCACTTCGTTTTTTTGTATCAATTCTTGATATTTCCAAAACAATAATCATAAAAATATAAATACGCTATAATCATAGTTCATTCTTTATCATTTATTTTGTTTCACAGGTCCTATATTTTTGTAGCTTTTTTAATGCAAATAAATAATAATTTTATGATTTTTTTTAACGTACATTTCGTTTTGTTGACCGAAAGTCCTACGACTGGGATCCGCCTTTCAGCTCTTACGCCAAGTAGTTATGGCTGTACTTTGTCTCGCAGTCAGTAACGAAACAGTTTCATATACAGGGTGTCATAATCGTAATAGAATATAAAAATTGTCTGAAGTTGAGTTTGAGTTGTGTCAGTGTCACAATATCTGTCACGAGAAAAAAATCTGTAGTTTGTTGTTAATATTTTGTTTGTTTTCATAATTATTTCGTTTCACTAATTTCTCGATGGATTCCAAAGAAAATATTGGACCTGGAGATAAAAACAATCGTTCACGAGGTGAAAACTGGACGCAGGATGAAAAGGATCTTTTGTTTGAGACTATTATTGAAAATAAGTTAACAGACACAAATACCAACAAACGAAAAAAAATATGAATGGAGTAGCTGGATCAATAAATAATAATAAAAAAACATTATTAGTAATATTATTTAGTTTATTTAGAAATTAATGTTAGAAAACGTCTCAGAAGGGAGTCACTCAATCAAACAACTTATCAGTTTAAGTTTTATATTTATTATAATCTACCACCACTTCGGAAAGTCGATCTGTTGAGAAGAAGTGGCAAGAAACTCAACAGCAATCATCTTGTAAAATACATAGTAACAGTTTACAGCCAGAGAACAATAAATAAGTAAATATCACAATCTTAACGACACTGACCTTTATCACAAAGCGGCTCGTTCTCCTCTAAAAGCGGAGAGTAGACTGACTAAATCAATCCCGGTTTCTCTTTCCCCTCCCATAACTTTCCCGCCAGAACTATCGGACCACGTTTTGCTATGTCGTCGTCTACCAACCGTCGTGTCAGTCTGCTCTCCGGAAATCAATAGACTAACTCATTTATTACTTATAAAAATCATACTAGAATAACTAAATAAATTGATTAACATAAATAAACATTGTATAATATAACTGCATAATTAACTATTGATGACAGTCGGCCATCCAACTTACATCGTGCGTCCTCGAACGATTTACAAATCTGATAAGATGCTAAGAGTATATATTACAACAAAATTTCATAAATTTCAATTAGCAATAATTACTTATGTCTTAATTTTTTTTATATTGTAAAATCTGTTATCACTTTAAGCATATCATAAACATACATAGTTTTATGCTACATAGTAGGACCAGTTTTGTCCAAAACTTATCTATATGGACCAGGGTGTCCATTACTTATAAACAAGGACCAGGGTGTCCTATATGGACCAGGGTGTCCATTACTTATAAACAAGGACCAGGGTGTCCTATATGAACCAGTGTGTGAATCACGACGACGTTCTGTTCGATCTTGCAAGCTGCGGCTTGCACGCTCCCTGTAGTCTTGACCGAAGCGGCTGCGAATCCGCAGCATACAATGGCTCGGTTGGCGCCTGGTAGAACTGCGTGACCGACGACCTCTAGCAGGTGACTTAGTTGGACAAGTCGGAGTGTAGACCACGCGTTCCCGACATTGGTTCATTCTGGAACGTAAATTCTTACGCGTAGTTCATGTAACCCAAATACGTACTCCCGCAACCCCATAGCAACATAACCATAGACTAGAGCATAAGGGGTAGAGGAGCTTATATGAATAAATAAAGTATGTAGATGCGCATAGGGCAAAATAGTTTGTACACTACTGAATTTCAAATTGTATTTCTCAAAGACAAGTGAATTGTATTCTTTTATTTCGGGAAATAAACTTCTAAAACCACATCTACATCTACAACTTCGCTCAATAATTTTAATACTTTTGTCAGGACTCTTGTGGACGTTAAACAAAATTTATGTTTTTGAGTACAATCCCACTTCTGAGATGTTAGAAAACGTCTCAGAAGGGAGTCACTCAATCAAACAACTTATCAGTTTAAGTTTTATATTTATTATAATCTACCACCACTTCGGAAAGTCGATCTGTTGAGAAGAAGTGGCAAGAAACTCAACAGCAATCATCTTGTAAAATACATAGTAACAGTTTACAGCCAGAGAACAATAAATAAGTAAATATCACAATCTTAACGACACTGACCTTTATCACAAAGCGGCTCGTTCTCCTCTAAAAGCGGAGAGTAGACTGACTAAATCAATCCCGGTTTCTCTTTCCCCTCCCATAACTTTCCCGCCAGAACTATCGGACCACGTTTTGCTATGTCGTCGTCTACCAACCGTCGTGTCAGTCTGCTCTCCGGAAATCAATAGACTAACTCATTTATTACTTATAAAAATCATACTAGAATAACTAAATAAATTGATTAACATAAATAAACATTGTATAATATAACTGCATAATTAACTATTGATGACATTAAAGATGATTATTCGTTAAAAGCATTAAAATTTATGAATATTTGTCTAACTATTGAACTCCCTAATGTAGGTCTTTGAACAGTCTCCGTATTCGCTGACGAATATACCTTACAGTGTCTTTGTCCTCATTCATATCAATGGCTATAATATAGCACAATATTATTGTGTAGAACAGCCAATGCTACAATAGTTGTTTAGGCAGTGGTTAGTTTAAAATACATGGCTCTCAATATGATCAATGTCCACTTTATCAATACAGTCTACTATATTATATTCCATTTCAATTTTCTTATTAAATTGTAAACAAGTAATAGCCAAGTCATATTATATAATTATAATAACCTATAATTCTGTCAATAAAGTACAATCTGTTGTCAGCTTATTTTGATTTCGTTTGATGTGTACTGTTTTAGGTTTCTTTGAATCACTTAACCAATATAATCAGTTAATTAGTTTTATTTTACTTTGTTACAAAGTGTTGGAATCGAATAATTTATTCAGTCATTGGCTTTACATGTGTATAAAAAATAAAAATAAATTATAAATAAATAAATAAATATAAATATAAATATTTCTGACACTCACACAACATTATCTAGCCCAAATTAAGTTTCTTAAAGAACTTGTGTTATGGATACTAGATAACTGATATACTTAAGAAATATATAAACATACATATTGAATAAATACATATTTTTTATTAGAATAAACTTAAATAAACATATAAACATCCATGACTTGACGGCTAATATCTGTGTTCATCACACAAATATCCGCCGCCGCCGGGATTCGAACCCAGGACCTCCGGCATAGAAGGCAATGTATGTTACCGCTACACCAGCCGGTCATCAAAATTACCAGGATCTTCGAATTTCTCAAATACTTCTCTAGTTTTTCCTCTTTCTAATAATGTGCCACATGCTATAAAAACTATGTAGAACATCGCAAAATTCGCTAAATTAGTGAAAGGGGTCGCGTTTACCTAAATTTGAAACTGAGGTATAAAAATCTTTTATGCATTAGTTTACACATGGAAAATAGGTAGATTCTGTTATATCAGTCTTGCGAAGTAATATCTATCTCTTTGGGTTTTAGTTTTTAGTTAATATAACAATAAAACACAATATGCTTAGTAATTTAGATGGCGTGTCGCCAGGGCGCGTTACCTCAGTTGAAAGAGCACTCGTCCGGCAATCTAGAGGTCCAAAGTTCGAGTCCTGGTCGGGTGATCTTATTGACGTTTTTAAGATATTAATTTTATTTTTAAATGAAAATAAATAAATATGACTAGAGCAGTTTTTAAGAAATTGGTTGATCCCAATTTTTCTTCTATTTTTTTATACGCATGTAAAACCAAAGACTGAATTTTTTTTTATATAGGAAAATAACACAAAATCTAGTTAACTAACGATTTTAAAGCCTAAAACAATTTACATTTAAACGACATCAAAATTAGATGTACACTTAGTACTTTTCTATTTTAATTTTTTATGATGATTTCGGGGTGATAAGAAAAGAATCATTAAACATGTTATTACAAAAACTAAATGGCTTTTGAACCTACTCTGCTGGACCTAATATCAATTTTGCCGGCGATAAACTAAGCACCCTGTATATTGATAACTTTCAATTTTGTATCGCCTCCCAAAGTGCGGATCAATCTTTGTATCGGGTTCATATCGATTGGATCGTTAGCAGAGACAGTTATTGGTGTTAAGACTGTTAAGTAGGATATACAATGTTTAAGATACTGATATGATCCCATAAATATACAAAAGGGGATTAAAAGCCCGCCGCTCACTTAGCCAAACTTATCATTGGGTTCGGCAAAAACATTTGCTATTTCACTCAGCTTCACACGCAGGTTGACATGTTTGGTGAGACGCATGATATATTCTTACAAAAATCGAAACACAAATTATTGTAAAATGCTTTTGGGACTTGTGTTCGTATGACAAAACTATCTCATTTATATCAAAAAATTTACTTATTTGGAAAAAGTCATAAATAAACTAGGTCCGTAGAACGTATTCTTTTTCATATAGGAATTATTTATGCCTAAAGTTGTGGTAAAATTGGAGTTAAAATATGGATTTTATTATAATTTTTTCTCTAAGCATTATACTGACTATCAACAAAATCAAATGATACAAAAACTTATTTTTGGAGTTTAACAGCAAAAAATGACGCTATGAAGCTCCTACATTTGTATGGAAAATGTACGAAATGACATCTCTTAAGATCACATATTGGTATCGATCGGCTGACTGACAATACCAGTACCTACCACAATACGTCAATTACATACAAATCAGAAAAATGATTACCTGTCCTTTGTATTATTAGCTGCTGCATTGCAACTCGTTTTTTGGAATTTCTTTTAAATGTATTTTTCAACCGACTTTAAAAAAGGAGGAGGTTCTCAATTCGTCTGTAATTTTTTTTTCTTTTCTTTTTGTGTCTTTGTTACACGATATTTCGGACACTTATCAATCGATATTAAATATTCTTGTTTCATAATAAATTATCCACATAAACATCGAAGAGAATGTTTACGTTGATGACATTATAACTCAGCCAAAGTTTTGACGTGAAGTCGGTTTTTTTTAATGCTCTGCATTCGTTGATTATATTTTATATTATATGCATGAATGTATGAAGTCTTTATTTTTTCAAGCCATAATTTTCAGCGTATAACAAATATATACTTCTGTTGCAATTTTCAACCCACATGTATTTAATAGGACGTTTATATTCCATGGTACGTTAACACGTTTATTTTAATAAACTTGTTAACGTACCGCATAAAATAACGTTTATTTCAATTTCCCATACATTTATAAATCCCATACGAAAACGTTCATTGCGTTTCAAAATCTCCATTAGGTACGTGTTCCTTTTGTATTTGCTTAATTTAAGCTAGTAGCAGTAATACCTAAATACCATAAGTCACTAACAAATTCCATTTTTATTTATTCGTGACTTAACTGACTTCATGATCCTTCCATGCTGGACTGGGAGCAAACGAAAAACATAGAATGTGCCAGCTGCTTCTCTTCCCAGGCATACTGCAAAAGCCAGTTAAGGGACAGAGGTTTTATTGGAGGGTTTTTGACGATAGGCTGACCCCCTGTCACTGCAATAGTCTCTCTACACCAATACGATGCCTCAAATTTGTCAAAGGTGACATAAGATAGTTTTATGACTTCTGGTGTACTGCCTACCCCACAAGGGACACAGGCGTGAAGTTATGTATGTAAACTGACTTCAATGTAATTTGATGGTAAGTGACAATAAATTTAAAGATGATAGCATAGAGGCCTAGGAGTATAACATGACCGTGAAAACGGTTATATTGGTGGTCAGACTTTTATTGAAGGGTGTATGCTACCTATACCTTAGCAAATAATTCAATGCAGTTAACTGATAATTCGAAATGGCAAAATGAAAAATAACGATACCGCTTAAAATCTTCGTAGTGTAAGGTACTGAATGGATTGATTGAAATTAAATGGTACTTTTTCATACGTTTAGCAAACACTTTTAAAGCATAATATTGTCTTAAGTTTTCGCGATTCATACTATTAAATAAAACACTTTTTAACCGGATTTATCGCGTATATTTACATTTAAAATTTTGACTCGACGTTTCGGTGTCTTTGCAGACCCCGTGGTCACGAGCGACTTTTAAAGCAATGTATAAATAAGTGAATTTAAGGTGTGTACTTTAGCTTTTCAGTAACTTTAATGAAAATAATAACTTAACATACCTTGTGGTTTAAAACGGTAAAAGTAAAATGTTTAAATTTTTGCAATTTTTCAAAGTCAATAAAAAAATAACGACATTAGTTCAATTAAATCGTATCACTAAGTATTTTGTTCACTAATCTAAAATTAATAACGTCCTCCTTTTGAATTTTGGTTGAAAATAATTAGCACTGAGAATTCTCAACTTTCAATATTTGCTGAAATCCTTCCGCTAGTATGAATCGCTGTTCGTCATGAGTCACCGATTTATTTAGAGACTGGAGTAGATATTGCTGATAAATCTAGATTAATAACCAAAATTTGGATTTCTAGCTCCAATATTTGCGAAGATCCTGACCCTAGTTTTAATGAGGTCTGAGTATCTCATGGACGGCTGCTCTTAGGTAAAAACACCGAAATCATAATATATATTATAAATTAAATTGGAGTGTCTGTTTGTAATATTAAAATAACCGTTTTACCACATGCATGTGTATTTATGTATACACGGTACATACTGTATGTAGTGTGTTTGATGTGGTGTTGTGTTACCATACACCAAAATAATATTTTTTACAATTTTTGTCTGTCGGTCTGTCTGTTTGTTCTGGCTAATCTTTGAAATGACTGGACCGATTTTATCGTGATTTTTATTGGCGGATAGCTGATGTAATAAGGAGTAACTTAATTTTAAAAACGTTTATTTTTAGAGAAATAAAGTACAAAATGTTGCAATGTCCAAGTACTGTCCAGTACCGCCCGCAGTTCACGCTCATGTCGGTTACAAATCGCGTGTAAGTACAGCTATTGCCAATAAAAATATAACCCAATTTGGAATAAATGAAAATTGGTTGGAATTAAGTAGGTATCATAATAAAAAAAAAACTAAAAAAAAATGGGATTGACTGTTCTTCAACTAGTCTATAATTATATGTTTATTAAAACGCGTTTATCTTAGACACTAGAGGTTTGAAAAAAAACATTGACAACTCTATAAGAAGGTTATATTTTATTTAGTATTTTTTCAAGAAATTCCCACAAGGTAATCAAAGTAACGAGCCTAAAGATGAGCACGTTTTCAAAAAATCCAATAAAAAGAGTTTTTATTTAATATGATGAATCGTGAAAACTTAAGACAACATTATGTTTATGCAGACGAGACTATTGATAAAAGAACAATAACCAACGAATGCAGAACATTAAAAAAACCGACTTTACGTAAAAACTTTGGCTGAAGTAATAATAAGTAATAACATATCGTCAATGTACATATTCTCCGTATTTATACATAAATTTTCGATATACAGTGTTGATTTGTCGTCACCGGCCTATTTTTTTTACATACTAAGTATCATTTATAGAAACGATTTTTACAAAAAAATATCCGCTAACATATTAAGCAAACAATGGTCACACTAAATTACCATTAAAATAACGACAACTACGTGTTACTACAAAACATCTTGCAGTACTACGTCGTAGTATTATCAAAGAAATGCCGCGTCGTAGTAGCTATGTTCATCAACAGCGACTATTTGCATAAAAGTTTGTGGTGCCATATCTTTATTTTTTTGTACTGAGCTATAATAAAATAAATATGCAGGTACGTTTATATCGTATCAAAGAAACTAACATTTAAATTTGGCTGGTGACTACAAATCAACCCTGTATTGAAATAGTCAATCGATTTCGATGAAATTTATTTTGGACCACCTCTGAAGTATCCTCTATCATATGAAATAAGAATATTTAAAATCGATTCGTTATTGACCACAAATTATTAAACAAGAGTACAAAAAAATATACACACGAATTGAGAACCTACTTCTTTTGAAAGTCGGTTGAAAAGAACTTGAGAGCTGCAATATCACAGATAGACAGAGATACTCTTAAAGCGTTTTACTTATAAGCGCTCTTGATTGCTATTATTAGTCTTATTTACCAAAGTTTAACTATCATAGTTGGGGTTGTCTGGTAGAGATCGCTTTGAAGCGATAAGGCCGCCCATTATACCATTCTTAAGTTTGTGTTATCATTGTATTTTGTTTTCCTTTTGTCACGTGTGCAATAAAGTGTCAATAAATAAATAGATAAATAGTCCTGAAAAAAGTTCAAAAGTTTGTAAATATTCCCACTTCATCATGGTTTGTGCAACTTATTATAGGTGCAATAAGACATCATAGTCTAGGTATCAAGTTAGTTTCAGTAGATTTGTTTGCATAAATACTAACGATAACTATTTATATTTAACTTTTTAAGGAACATTTTAATTAGAAACCCAAAAATGATACATTTTGCTTCCGAAACTGAAATGGCGTCTGAACTCTGTATTACAAGACGAAAATTAATAGAAAGGTTGCAAGGACGCTTATATGTGACTAAAATTAATTAGCCTAAATTTCAGTTATATTTAAGCAAATTTAATTAGGTAATTTCTATGACTTGTCGCCAGGGCCTGGTAGCTCAGTGGAAAAGCATTAGATCCGGTGATTTTATTAACATAGTTTTTCAGTTTTTTCAAAATATATGAGCATTACTAAATGCGAAAAGTAAAAAAATTAATACGCTTATATGTAGTAAATATCAACATAAATGCGTAATTAGTATATTATGTAACAAGTGAGCGAAGTTGCTAATTACAGTCGAGGCTGTGATTTGAGCCCGAGCCGCAGGCGAGGGCTTAATAATGAGCCGAGACTGTAATTAGCAACGCTCACGAGTTATATACGACGTTTTTCAACACACTTGTGAGTAAAAGACAGACATACGTGGTCATAAAATAACAAACACACTTGATAACAAAGCTGTGAATTGTGATTGAAAAATGGCGCCGAACTTCGCGCATGCGCGTAGGTTTTTTTTTTCCGCCAAATGTGTCAATGGCTGTATAGCATATACAGCCTATTTATATTAAAATATTTAATTTGGAGTGGTAAATCCAAATATTTTAATATTTTGTAACAAATTATTGTAAATTGTGAATAATTTGTTTGATATACAATTTTGTTCAACTAATATAAGGCGTAAACATTTAAAAATGTATATGGATTTGAAGTGGTATAAAACCTCTTTGTTGTTTCTGAAAAAAATTAATGTATAACCCGGGTCAATAAAATATGCTCTGTTTACTCGCATTTAATTTGCACAAAGGTACAATTCAACTTTGTAGGATTCATTATATTATGCACTAGGGTATAATATATTATGCACGCGTGACTTATAGCCCAGTTTATACTTCTAAATTCAATAGAATAACGCTCACTTTACGAGCAAGTGTGTTGAAAAATATTTTTAAGTCCTATTAGTCTAAAGGTGTAACTAACTTAGTGCAATCACTTCGTAACTCAAACCAGCAAGAACTTGATTTGTTTGTCAAGTAGTTTCAAAACACAACTTGCAAGGATTCAAGTCAAATTGGGTGTTTGCAGTGAGCTTGCTTCGTGGTTTTAAAGTAAGTTTAAGATAACTGCCTACGTTTCACGTTTGTAGAATGATTTGAAGTTTTTCACAAAGATATTATGACGAATCTTTTAAAACTGACCTCGATTACTACAAATAATTATGTACACATTAAAAACTTTCGACATGATCGTTTATTTGTAAGAATAGTATGAATATTTTTTATTTAATTATCACATAAACTAATAAGTTCTATATTTCCCGTTCCCCTAGGAATAACAAAAATTATTTCCATATGGCAACCAGACACCCATTAAAGAACTTTTTTACCAAGTTTCACATCGATGCACTCAAGTAATAAGATTTTTCATACAAACTAAAAAGTCCTTTATTTTCCGTTCTCGTAAGAATTTCGAAAATTCCTTCCTTAGTGGACCTCTACACTCCCTAAGGAATGTATGTTACAAATTTCAGCTCTCTACGCCCCAGTAGTTATGGCTGTGCGTTGTCTGTCAGTCTCTCAGTCAGTAACAGAACAGTTTTATATATCAATCTCAATATTACCACATGTATCACACACTTAGGGTGTATCGACGTTTTTTCTGATCGGATTTGTCTAGTAAAAAATATAATAACTAACACAGGTGGTTTGTGGCAATAGTTCTAGGTGGGAAAAGTTTTCATGAGGCGGTCGATCATGTAATTTTTTTGATGTTGTCAAGCAACCGAGATCTGCACGAATCAGTAGGTACCATGATGGCTGGCCGCCAAACTTTAATTCATCATGATGACATCCGCGTTTTGGAATGTTGTTATAACCCAAGCCATCACGGTTCCTGTATAGAATGGTGGTTAATGCTTAGAAACCGTTTAAAGTAGTATTGTCATTAATAAGGCGATTGATAAATTAATCAGATTAGTGACTATCATTGCAGACATTTTTGAAGCTATAACCGATTATTCACCAATATTTTCTACGCAAACCGATCATGGTATCCGCTCAGCTTCTGGCATCCATTGTTGAAGTGAACATTAAGGCATTCGTGTTATCCAATTCACACTTCACTGAGCCGGCTCAATGGGAAATATTCCTATTGTACGATAGACAAATAGCGGGAGAAACGATGTTACATTCCCTCTTAATGTCGAGTGTTTTAAACGTGGGATCGAGGTCGTAAATAATTTGCAAGTCTTAACATCGGCCCAGTTATACTCATATGAGTGTGTAGTCACGTGAATACTATTCGAATATCCTTTATTTAATGATTTTTATGAATATAACCCTGAAATATAAGAAACGAAAATACGTCGTTTTTGTTTTTAAATTTATATTAAATACAAAGCACCCTGTATAAACTACCTAAATATTGAAGACGTCTTTTCTTGTCATAGAATAGAATGAATAAAAATCCCGAAGGCGTTTACATATTTAAAACTGTGTTCAAAATATAAGTCTCTAACAGAAAACAAGAGAATTGAGTATCTAATTTAAATGCTTATAAACATAAGTTAAATGATTTGTAATTTGAAATATCGTCCAGGCCGACTTGCAACAAAAAATTGTACAAACAAAACGTAAAAGTACAAAACATAAAAAAAAAAAAAAGTAGTTAAAAACTTCAAACACCATGGCTTTTCTTAAAATATTTTATTTATGTTTGGGTGGGTCTGTGAATTTGGTAAATTTAAAGTAGGTTTTATAATGTATATATTTAGAATAATCATTAGCTTTCATTTGATATCCATATTGTTGAAATTGGAAGTTATTTGATATTATGCCCCCATAATATTTATTTTTGGTTACCATGTTGAAGTTTTATATATCCTGTATCACTCGCTCAGTTGATACGAATCTATTGAAACCTCTTTTGCTTAAATTCATCCAGCCCTTCAATAGTTATGAGGGAACAAGAATCAGATAAACATACTTGTACATACGCATTGAAAACGTAACCCTTCTAGAAATAGCTGTTCTACGCTTCTTTTGCCGCGATTATCAATATTGTATGAGTAAGTACTACCAGAAAATTCACACAGAAATCAGAAACGATACTTTATTCATATTTAACTCATAAGTACCTACTAGTATTATAACATGGGCCTGAGACATTGAAGAAGAATATGAAATGTAAAAAGCGTCTACAAATGAATAATACAATATTTTACAAGTCTAATCGAAACAGAGCACATTGCTATCGTGAACAGTGGCTCTTGTCAAATGTAAAAAGTATTTTATCGTTAAAATATACCAGCTCTCAACGGTGTCAGATGTCGTAAAGTGGGTTGATTTTATTGAGAAGGCAATTAAATATTCTTTTATGTTTATTCCCTTAAGAGACATGATTGAAAAATTTTCATGTAAGCTTAGTTTGTTTACTTATGAGCCCATTGACCATTCCCTTTCATTCAGTCCTTTATTATGAGTTATTTATCATGGCAGGCCATCATAGATTGAAAAATGTGGTTCTATCGAGGCTGAATTTTGATTTGACCGTATTAGAACTTCTTCTTAAAAACGAATGTCCAATCTCGATAGCAGTCTATGAACACTATTTGTACTTTGATTGAGTGTTTTCTTAATAAGTTGTCAAAAATGGTTAGCTATTAATAGTTTTATTTATTTTGTTAGTAATAATTAACACAACAAAGAATAATCGATCGAATAATCGATTAATGTAGGTCGATAGCTTGCAATTATTAAGCCAATAAGCAGCACATTAAGTAATCTAATTTCGTTTGGTGTCGCCAATCAAAGCTTGCTCATACATTGGAATCAAATCATAACAGCAGCGAATTATAAATATGAATAATTATACAACAAATATATGTCAAATTTTTCAGTTAAAAAGGGTGTGGAGTTTAGCAGCATTTAAAAGCATTTTATAAGAACATTTTTCAAAGAAAGCTGTTCACCAAAGCGGACGCAAATAGTAACAAACTTAATCAAAAGCAATTTTCACATCAAACGGTTTACGATAAAATTGAAGCATCTCAAGAAATCTATAATTTGTAGACGCTCAAGAAATATGAAAATGTATTCAATATTGGAATGCGCAAAAACAGCGTTTATTTATCGGGAATTAACTCCGCTTTTGACCTCATTCAATACCTCGAAGTTGAAGTCTGGTAGAACCCTAAGCCCTTTCTAAACCTGTGTTCTGCTAATGTTGTGACTTCGGTGTAAAAACACATACATAATGCTATATTCATTACAGATTGCAGGACCTGTATGTAAAAACATGCTTTTGGAAACTGAAACAAAGTACTAATTCAAGTCTTAGTCATTATGTTTGGGCGTCATATTGGTCCAGTAGTGTATGAACCAATAATGACTGGTAACAAATTTTAGATATTGAAGGAGAGCACTCTGTATTCGATTCCGATGATAAATAGTCACTTATTTTATAATATTCATAATTTTCCACAAGAATTCCCTACTAAATTCCTACTAATTGATCAATTGGTGTGGTAACACTCTAATGGTGCGTACAGATTGCTAGTAATGCAACTAGTAATGTAACATTCTGCGCATGTTGCGTATTTGTACGTGTGGTGCGCAGAATGTTACATTACAAGTTCCATTACAGCAATCTGTAGGCACCCTAAGCCGCCGCATCAAAAGTAGTAAGCAGCGCGCCGCCGTCGCATTTGCGCTAGTGTACCTAACCATGCGTTGCGTGATGAATTCTTTAACTTTCGGTTTAGTTTACTCAGTAAATAATTAATATAGTCTGGCTAGTGAAAGTAAAGAATAAAAAAATCAAGCGGCAATTTAAAAAATATCCTTTCATGGTAACCCTGACTATAGTACGAGACATATGGATTAAACAAACATGACACTTGATTAATTTTTTTTATTAAATTATCGTAAAATTATATTGGTAGGTACTGTCCTACTTTTTGATGAGAAGTATATAATTAAAATGATAGGCAACTAGTATTAATCAGGCTTAATAATAGAACAATAAAATACAATAATTATTTTTATTCATCTGAATTTGAATCCTGAAAATCTGAATCCAGCAATTCTATATGGAATGAATCGTCAGAGTCACTGGTATCGCTGTTTCCTACATTGTTTATGAAAATATCCAATAATTTTTTTTATTCATTTTCAAATATGAAAATTCCAAAATCTCAATTGCCAAAACCACCAACAACCGTTCGATTGACAAAAGTGACACCAGAATAAATTGCCATTTAAAAAGTTTTGCGAAACCCCCCATTGTCTACTTTCGTTAGCCAGACTCTATTTATTTTTTATTTTATTTTTTCTGTTTATGTATGATCTCAAACTATCACGTCCTCGAACTTCGAAAGTGACCCACTAAACATAAAATGTGGACTTATTATAAATATGAAAATACTTTTCTTATAGTTCAGTAAAAATCATGGTCTTACCTATTTTTTAAATTTTAAGGCTAAAATTATAATACTATTAAAAATTTTGACTCTATACCAATTATGATCTGGTCGAGGTTGCCGTAAGAAAAATAGTCTGGACTTAGACACAATATTTGCAAGATGATCCTAAATAAGAAGAAATAGAATAAAGACAGACTTTATTAAATCAAGATCTTGTAAATTTAAGTAGGTAAATGATATTTTTGTTAATATTTAAGTTTTTGCCGGGTCATAACATAAGTTCTAGGTAAAGCTTTATCTGGCCTAGATATTGTAGTGAGATTGTTACTTATTCATCAGTGATTTCCATTAGCAAGCTAGGTTAGTTAGATTAATCAAATTTTTTTACAATGCATAGTCGTCATTAAGATATCCAACATGTACTTTTAAGCATTGGTTCAACGTAAATATTGTTTGTAATTTTTTTAAATTAAATTCACATTCACATTCACATCAACATTTATTGAAGTAAGTTGTATAAAAAGAAAGCGATGATTCGGTTTTTCAAAATTTTTGTGAGAAGGGCCCAGAAGTTTCTAAGATTTAATTAATAAATTTAAGACACGTCATCTTTGTATTAAAGCTTACTTTAATATGCACTAGTAAGCTATTTTTTATTGTTTTCATTGGATCCAAGCACCTTATAAAGAAAATATACCAAATCTTTCTGACTCCCTTTAGTCTTGGAGAATATGCTATTCATTCACAACTTTACCTTCGTCTACTGTGGAATAACATTTCATAGTAGTTTCGGCTTAGAATATCTTTACCCCCCTGAATGCGCGTCGTATAATGGCTTGGTTCCGTCTCTACTGTACGGCACGGCACCGTTGCCGTAGCGTTCCACGGCTCCGTGCACGGCGTACCGCTCAGCTCTTCATATTAGCAGGCCTGGCTCACTCCGCGCGGTACATCCGTTATTTACCTACAGCGAAGCGCTCCGCCGGCGGATTTCGAATGGGTCGTGCGTGTGTCACACACGCGCCCGTCTCGGGACGTTGTAGATACCTACCTACCTAATAGCACTCACAGTAATTCTATGATCGAGGTCGCAAATAGTATTTAAAAATGGTCATAAAAAAAAACAAATATTAAATTAGATTATGTTTAGATTTGATTATGTTTAATGTAGTAAACAAAACATAGGAAGGTAGTATTACTAATTATTCCTCGAAACTTTTTTTTCATTTTGTACTTTAGGTAAGTTGAAATAATATTTTTTACAATGGTAGAATAACAGTAATGCCTACATCGGTAGATACTTAATTACAAATAAGGAGATTAATTATTCTTCACTAGGCAGCAACCCTAACAGCGTAAGAAAAGATAAGAGGCATGCGATAGAAAGAGATAAAACTTCTAGGTATGCGAGCTGTGCGAGCTGAATTCCACCGTATCGCGTCGTAGCAAGACTCGCATTTATTTAGATCTTCTTGCGGAGTAATTCTTCTGTACCCCCGGTACTATTACTTATTCTGTGACGGCGCACCGCTCAGCGCTTCATATTAGCTCTAAAAATTATCTCCATCATGGTTCATGCATGATGGAGGCTCGACGCCGCGGAACAGTGCAGCGGCGGCGCGTTGTAGAGATGGATCTACGCCCTCAGGCGCCTTATCCGAGGGATGCCCACTTGGGGGTTCCGTTAAAGGTTCGTATAGCTAGAGACCATCCTTCAATAAAATCTGTCGACAAATGTGTAACGGCATTTTTTAATGAAAATCCAGTTCTTTCCTAAGCCCGTACGTTTTCATTTTTGGTCCCATCTTCACTTAAAATCAGGTAAGATGGATCTCAAAGGCGGTTTAGTCATCGTTAAAAAATAATTAGGATATATTCATCATCATCATCACAACTCTTTGTAATGAGCCCACTGCATGGCATGAGTCTCTCCCCTGGGTGAAGAGGAGGTATAGGCCATAATCCACCAAGCTGGCCCAGTGCTGGGTGGTGGATGCCAGAATTTAGGGCGCCTAGATGGCTTCTGACAAACCCTAACGACTACTATATACAAGTATACAGCACCCGGGACCGACTGCTTAACGTGCCCCCCGAAGCACGGAAGTCGTCGTGAGATATGAATGGTCGGCGGTCACCCATCCAAGCACCGACCGCGCCGAACGTTGCTTAACCTGTGATATCGTATGATTCACACAGTAACTACGGCGCCACGACGACTTATTATTAGGATATATTAGCTATGTTTTAAAAACCAAAATTGGCTTCTAATTACTGAGACTGATTTATACCTAAAAATTTTGAAGAACATTGATTATTATTGCGAATTAGGCTCCGAAGTAAGAGAAAGTACCTAAGTTAGTTGTTATTTAGGCACAATATAATGAAAAACAACTTAGAAAATTTCAATGTCTTAATCAACTTTTGTAGCTGACTGTACCTAGAAAATAATATGTTTTTGATGAGAAACATAAACTATTCGCCGTAATTGTTATTGTGGTCTTACGTAATTATAGTCTTATACAAATTACTAGGTTTGCATTAATGTTTATTTATTTATTTATTATAGGAAGACCAACAGCAAATATTACAAGTATGGTTATGAAAATATACAATCAGAAGCCAATTAAAGGTCCTCACAGATAGAAACAGAATTAGTTGTATATAAGCGTAAGAGAAGTGTACAGATTATAACTAAGAATTCAAACATTATTAACAATTTGCACCAAAAAACATTTTACAAATTTTACGTTTAGCTGACGCACCACTAGTGCAAAATAGATCTAACCTAACCTATATTTGAGTCAGTTTTGTTAAAGTTGTTACTCGCTCGCAAGATATACGTGTTCTGTCTATAATTGGTTGAGGCAAAAGGCACATAAATTGATGGGTTATTCCTAAGAGTTTTAATGTTTATATCAACAAAACAAAAATAGTTACCAGTTTCATATCAACTTCATATTGTTATGTAGTATCTGGTACCTAGTATTTAATATTAATTTTATTTAGGTTTTTTTTTGGGAAGGCCTATGTTCAGCAGTTGACGTCTACAGGCTGCTGCTGCTGCAGATGATGATGATTTAATTTAAGATAAATATTTTGAATTGTTATTTTGTGTTTACATTATTTTTAGGAGTATCTGTGGCGTCCGCAGACCTGACCACAGATAATGAATATATTACTATCTATTAAACGTGCTTGATAAAATTAAGATAAAGATACAATAAAATATTTGTTACCTACATAAATGGTTACACGTATATTTTAGTACATAAGCTATTTCTTTTGTAAATAAATCGTCGCTCAACGTGTCTCGCTTTATAACTTTTCTTGGTCGGAATGGGCATTAAATTCAAAATAGCACGTATCTACTTATTACACTTTATCTACATAGACATTTCAATATTATATAAATTTTTCAATAGCAGTCTCAGTCTTAAGCATTTCAGTAAATAACAAATTCAGATTTCTCATCTGTGTTAAATCTGAAGAAACATAAATTTATTTATTTCATTAAATCATGATTTTGAAATTCTTAATTAAAATCCGTAATAGAAGGTTCGCCTTTCATCGTTGTTATAATCCGAGGTGCAGGAGACAATTTTATTGTTTAAATTTTCAATCGTTTAAATGCTAATAATTTTTTCTTATTAAAATTATGAGGCAAAGCACTGAAAATATATTTAAAAAAAACAGACAATCACACCAAATTCATGGCCCTAAAGTAAGCATAGCTTGTTCTATGGGATACCATATAGCAAACTAGGGGGCAGCCTAGAATATAAACACATAAATAGATAATCACCCAGACACGGAACATTTGTTTCTTGTTCCGTGCGGGAATTGGCCCCGCAACCACTGGCGTCTGAAGCAGACAGGTATACCCCATCGCCAAAATGGTCGTCGTCAATATACATGTCAATATCTACGTGATTACAATACAAAATATATAATACTAACCTAAAAAGTAGTTCCAAAGATTACCTCGAACCTTAAATATAACACTTTTTAACCGGATTTATTACAAATAATCGCGTATATCTTACATTTTTACTAGACGTTCTTTACAGACCCCGTTGTCACGAGTGTTGTGTAAAATATAATTTCACACAACACATTAAAACTGATTTTTAATTTTGCAAACTTAAGATAAGACTAATCATATAAGAATATATCATTTGTATATGTAAGTATTCTTCTCTAGCTTCATCTGAATACAACTGAAAGAAAAATAAAATCTGATACGCACGTCTCCGAACAAAGGACCTATCTTTATTTTGCCAACGGTACTTTATGCTCACTCGCGAGGATCAGACGTCTGCATGAGTCAGCAGGGTAATAGCTACGTACTTCACATAAAAGATAAATTCATAAAAGGATTTGTCTAAAACTCAAACTAACTCACACAAAAATCTTTTTCTCCGTGACTATCATAAAACTTTACCACTATATCTCGGATCTTTTTGAACAAACTAATAAAAAGAAGGAATAGCAGGAACTTTTTCTTGAATTGCAATGTTTTTTTTACCTGAGAATGAGAACGTATAAAAGACATATGAAAAAACAGCGTTTTTAAATATGTTGTATTAAAAGTAAACGTCCCAAACAGGATACATTCAAATTCTATTACCAACGACATTACCGACGGAAATCTTATAAGTCGGATTGAAAGTGAAGTAAGTGATGTTCAGTTATATGTATGTGTTCGCTAGGTAATACATATTTATGAAAATAGCTCCTAAACTATGACAATCGAAACAAATAAACAGTAAGTAATTACAATTATTAAATCCAAAAAAAGTCGTGCTTAGGACAAGAATTTATTTAGGTTTATCTAAAATTGTTCATTATACTTATTAAGAGCGAAACTTTGGTTTGCTTCGTAAAATTTAAACTACCAAGTAGGAATAAAATTCCTGCTCTCAGTTATCTTATAAAAAAAAGAATCGCACGGTCGCGAAGCAAAGGCGCTTGCGCAGCGGCGGCGAGGCGCCATATTCTGTAAGTGTAAATATTCTGTAATTTCATAATATTTAAGTCATCTATCAACCCATTTTCTGACCATGGGCAGAGTTCAACTGCCAAGCCTTATTGTATTATACCAACTTATTTCATCAAGGAATATGGCATGGTTTATTTCCATGTCAATAGCACATAGCAGTGAGATGGAGACTAAAATATACCATCATTATCATAATTATTTGTAATAGTTTTCTATAGACCTTCAAAATACTGAACAGTCGAATAGCAAAAGCTTGTTAGTATTCTCGATTTATTAGGTAGGATTCTTTTTCAGTAGGAATTTTAAACTTTAAATAACCAGTTTAAACAAAGCAAATAGGTACCCATTGTAATATAAACATTACTGTGCCTACAAGAAACTAGGCAACATAATTTGTCGATACATATTTCGATGATTCTGAACATAATTATTCAGATAATTATACCTATGCTTTAATAATTACCCAGAATGGTCCGGTTCGTTTGACGTACAGCAAATATGCTTGCATTGACTGTTATCAAACATTTTACTTTGTTACATAACTCCACAGAGGTACCTAATTGGTTTTAGTTATAAGTTCAAGCACCAATTACTGAAGCACATGCAAGTTTGCCTCTTACAGTAACCGCATCGAGTAGGTACTTGATACAATTTTTAATAATAGTTAATGTAGTGGTTGGTGGTACCTACCCTTAAAATAAGGTGCAAGTTAATTGGGCTAAGTACTATTCTTTATTCAAGTAAGCATTAGGAAAAATATGTTGATTTCAAAAAGTCTACAAAATAACAACAAATGGTCACTGTGATGTATGAGTCATTTTAAGGAAAAGGGTTGAAAGTGAATGTTGTAAAAACAAAAATCATGGCTATGGAGAGAAATGAAGATATGATAAAAAGTAATATGATGATAGGAGACGAAAAAGTGTAAGTATTGAATGAGTTTGTGTACTTGGGGTCCCTTTTTACAAAAGATGGGAAATATGAAGGTAATATTGAAGGGAGGGTAGACGTAGGAAATAGTGTTGATGGCGCCTTATGCTCGATTATGGCAAGCAAAATTTTACCGGATAAGGCTCGTCTTGTCGTACTTGAGGGAATTTTGGCGCCAATACTTATGAATGGTTGTGAATCTTAGGTGGGGCAGAATAGATATAAAAGCAGAATTAATGCTGTATAGATGAGACCTTTGAGTAGCATGGGTGGAGTGAAATTGTGTGATACGGTGCGCAATAGTGAAAAAAGAACGAAATGCGGATTGAAAGAAGATGTAGTAACAAAGATTGAAAAGGGTTCGCTACGGTGGTTTTTACATTTAGAAAGGATGAGAGAAAGTAGATTTACGAAAGAGGTGTATAGAAACGAATGGATGGTGTTGTCAGAAGGAACCGCCCTAGGCGAACGTATTCCAATTAAATTGGCGACATGTTTAAAAAGGTCTCAGTCAAAAGTAACCAGCTAGCATGTATGAAAAAATAAATGAACGTGCAGGGAGCGAAAGAGGTATGTCTGGATCGCAGCAATTGGCATTGTCCCCTGTCCTGCCGTAGACAGGTGTGAAGCTACGTATGTGTACAAAATAAAAGGAACGAACCAAAAAGATAGCGTTCAAATCTGTACACAAAATAAAAAAAAATGGTTTACTATAAAATTTTTGGAATATATAGCAATATATTTTTGGATCTAACGTTACTATTAATGGGGAGGTTTTGAGTGATTTATTAGGATTTATTCATTCAACAATTTAAATCCTACATTCACGACTGACAGGATACGCTTAATTTAATCAGTCCTCGTGTGCCACATTAAGGATGTTACCATCGAATGACGTCGATCGATTGGTGTGGAATATGTTTCATTTAGACAATAGCAAAGATGTTTTAAGATTTGACTCGGCCAGTAGTCGCTAGGGTATGTCAGAAGCGATTTCGACGTAGATAAAGTTATTATACAAGAACATCCTGAAAACATTCAAAGAAGCTCAACATAAAAACATAAACTCTTATTTCCAAGTAAACTCAAACTTTTACGATGGTTGGTATGAATATGCTTTATGCATGTAATTTAGATAAGATATATTTAATAAAATACATCTATGCTACACTTTTATACAGTTTTAATAAAACGGCTATATTGGCTATTAAATTCAAGTATATGACTTTATGCCAAGGAGCTACTGGTTTCTCAAGTCGTCGGATTTATGGTTCTCTAGAAACTCGTACAAGCTGCTTAGACATAGGATTTATTCGTTTAGTAATACAGACGTGAGTATAAAGAGAAAAATAATGTTTATTTGTTTTAGGTGAAAGTAATACCATTGTATTATGAAAAGCTAATTAAAAAAAAAACACTTTTTTTATAAAATAAATAAATATTTCTGACACTCACGCAACATTATTAAGCCCAAAGCAAGTTTCTTAAAGAACTTGTGTTATGGATACTAGATTACTGATATACCTAAGAAATATATTAACCAAAATACTGAATTAATACATATTTTTATTACAATATAAACTTAAGGGCTCTTATTTCCCGCCTTCGGAATATCGTTGAGCCGTTCTGCCATGATTGAGGAACAAATATTCATCATCATCATCATCACAACTCTTTGTAATGAGCCTACTGCAGGGCATGAGTCTCTCCCCTAGGTGACAAAGAGGTTATAGGCCATAATCCACCAAGCTGGCCCAGTGCTGGGTGGTGGATGCCAGAATTTTCAGGGCGTCGAAATGGCTTCTGACAAACCCTAACGACTACTGTATACAAGTATACAGCACCCGGGACCGACTGCTTAACGTGCCCTCCAAAGCACGGAAGTCGTCGAGAGAAATGAATGGTCGGCGGTCACCCATCCAAGTACCGACCGCGCCGAACGTTGCTTAACATGTGGTATCGTATGATACACACATTAACCATGGCGCCACGACGACTTCGCATCCATCCAAACTTTCACATTTATAATATTAGGAAGATTGTTATAAATACTTTTTGCCATTATAATATGCCTATAATGTGGTTTTTGCTTGCTCAGCAAGATAATTATATTATTATTATACTTAACCAAGAAAATATTTCTTTTCTTTTTCTTTTTCTTTCAAAATATTGCTCTGATTTTTCATCATATAAAAATCAAAAATATAGCAGTTCAAAAAATATTTATATTACAACAAGTATTAGTTACTTTTTAGTTAAATATGCTTTTATTTTACTTGTGCACCAACTATCTTACACATGGGGCATACTAAAAGTTTTGCACTTCCACCTAATCGAAACTATCAGAATTTTTTATGTTGTATTTTTTTGAATAACTTCCAACCTTCTTACTAATAATAAAACTGGCGGGAAATCATTTGTCATTTGTTAGAACCGACTTCCAAAAAAGGAGGAGGTTCTCAATTCGTCTGTATGTTTTTTTTTGTGTCTTTGTTACACGATATATCAGACAATTATGAATTGATTTTGAAAATTATTGTTTCATATGATAGAGGATACTTTATAGTTGGTCTCATTTAAATATCATAGAAATCGGTTGAGTACTTCATTGAAAATTTTAAAAGCTTTGAAAAAATATGTATGATTTCGCAGAGTGTTTACGTTGATGACATTCTTAACTCAGCCAAAGTTTTTACGTGAAGTCGGTTTTTTAATGCTCTGCATTCCTTGATTATTTTCTCGCCCATCAAAGTTCTACGTACGCAACGAAAATGGAATAAGTTGAAAAGATAATGAGGCAATGATTTTTTCAGGATTTTAAAAGTTGTCTCTCTCCGCAAGACTGTGCCGCATGTCTTCAAAATGCTTTTGAGAAGGAACTACATTATTTGAGCACCGTGAGGCGATGCTTTACTGAATTTGAGAGGTTAGGTTTCTGTAAGCGGCTAATTGAAGAAAGCCCGTGGATTACGTCTGTGACAATTCGAGGAGTACTAAGAATTGGGATGAGATAAGTACAGAAAAAAATACACGGAAAATTCAAAGTTTGGAAACTTTGTTGTGGTTGGATCCCTCATGAATTGACAGCGGAGCAGAAGCGTGGAATGATGCTCACAGATGCTACTGAAGCACGGCGGACATGCTAATGCTGTTTATGTCATTGTCATAGGAAACGAAACGTGGATTCATTGTTTTGACCCCGAAAAAAAACAGAAATCTTGTGAATGGGTGTTTGAATATGAGAACAGGCCAACAAAAGTGAGGCAGACGAGAAATGTTTTAAAAAATTATCGTTTTTTAAATCTTAACTGCGGTTCCCATCTGCACAATTCCACTTGAAGCTCAAAAGAGTGTTTATGCCGAGTGGTATTCTATCATTTGTTCTCCTTCATCATGACAACGCTTTTTCACACACAGCCAACAAAATAAAGTCATTTTTAGCTTCCGAAAAAGTACAACATGTCGCCTGCACATAGCCTCGCACCCTGTGATTTCTGTATTTTCCCCAAATTCAAAGATTTGATGAGAGTTTTCACATTTGCCAACTTCGAAGGGGCAGTAATAATAGTGTTCAATCAGCACGTAGAAAACATGCCTCCAGATTATGTGGTCTTTCTGTTTTAAAGATGGTTCATTCGCATTGAAAAATATTAAAAATGTTGAGGAGAGTATTTTGTAAGGCAATAAACATAATACCATTTTGGTGTAACATTTTTTTTTTTATTATCGATAACTCTGGGCCTGAGGTTTGTTATAAAATGAATGAATTCCCTTTAACCATATTAGAGATACACTTATATGCAGGACTTGACCGGACTATACAGTACCTTTATTTTCAGAACATAATTAACTACCTCAACCGCTTTTCCGAGGTAAAGCTTTTACCGCTAAACTAAGTAAAATGTCGTCGAAAAAAGTCATTCTTCAAACTATAAGTCATGCTCCTTGCTATTTTGCTTTGCAGTTTTTATGTCAGCGACTTTCGTTTGCCAACAAATAAGCTTATTTCTTCGATGTCGCAGGAAAATAAGCTACAAACTTCAAGCCTTGCTTATTTTGTCGCCTTTTAAATAAACTTAGCATTTTTAAAGCTCTATGAAAGACTTCACACATACTTTTATTTACACTTTTTTGTGTAGCTTATTAAGAATATATTATGATATGACATTACGGAAGAAATTTAAAAGAGCAAAACAGACAGCCAGTTTCGTCGCCAAACAGTGACAACGTGACTGAGATTTTAATAATACTACTTACTTACATAACTAATATTTGACTGTAGAGGTCGCAAATTTGATTCAGAAATTATTATCTTCCACAAAGATAAAGCTCGTACAGAAAGACTGGTTGATACAGCGATATCTATGCTTTGATGTAGCGAACGTCAGGTCACTTGGCAATTGAATCCGGAACAAAGCAGAGGTTGCTCGGTTTGGTCGCTTTTTATGACACACTTATCCAGTTCAAGCGAGCTTCATTTGATAGCAAGACCTCTTCAACTGTCTTCCTCTTCAAGGCCTGTCTGGCTTGCGATCGCCTTTTAAACAAAGCTACACTTCCCATCAGGTAAAAAATGAGGTTGAAATCGCCTTAGTCACCGTCAAAAAAGTAAGAATACTTGTATTCTCCAAAGTACAAAAACGCTGTAAAATATGAAACTTGACCAACTTTTCTTTCTGAGATTTGAAAGTCTTTAAGATTCCGCCGATAAAAAGAAATCTCTGCAGCACTATTATTCTAGAGCTTAATTTGTTAATTGCTTACTTGCTGTACTTTGAAAGAGTCTGTTGTTATTTCTCCATAACTTTACTTTGAAAAGCCAAAGTTAAACTCTTAAGAAAATTTCAAGTTTTTGTTTCGAGTACAGATAGAATATGAGATGTTTAATATGCATTTTAAAGGTACCTTATCGTGTCTTATTATTTAATTATTACTTAACATAAAAGTTTTAAGTCTTAATATGATTCGTAAAATCTTTGAAATTGCCTTACATCAACAACACTGTTGTATTAGGTAAAACGTAGTCTTTTAAATGGTTTTTTATATTTATATGAAGAGTATATTTAGCTTATTTGAATAGCAACTACCAGACATACGCTAAAATAATAAATCTCTCAAAATATTCGTTTATACAGATTTTGTTTAGAGAAACACAATGAAGAAACATTGAAAATGGGGACCTTCAATTATATTGAAATTATAATTGACGGTCCCTGTTTTCAATGTTTAATGAGATTAAGAAGATACGCGGGTACAGCTATTCATAAAAAGGATGTTACATGAAACGTATATCAATATTACAAGTTCTTAAATGTATCTTATTTTTCAATTCATATCATATTTGATTTCTGTATATCTTAAGACGTCAATAACAAAAATGTCAATGCTTACGTTGTAGGGTTGCAAAAAACGGGTAGAATATTTTATTTATTAGGAATCATTATCGGAAATTCGGCAAATTCTCATTTCATATTTTTTTGCGCAGCTTAGAAATTAGTCGGTATTTTGTATTACGACAATAAAAATAAACGCATTTTTCGGCGTAATGAAATTTACTAGTTGTTTATACATTGGTTTTTTTTTTGAAATAAGATTTGTTTTTATACGAGTATAACAAGAAGACGTCACATACATACAATATACAGGGTGACTAGCTCATGACCCACCATAGGAATAGATCGTTTAGATGGGATCATTTGCAAGTATTAAAAAGCCTACTTTCTATGGGTAGAGTCTTATTTTTAGTAATTTTTCCAAAAGTTTTCTTTCGACTCGCACTACTTTTTTTAATGTCTGGATGTATGGATGATTGTTCCTCAATCAGGGTTCAGACACAACCCTTGCCCGCCTGCGATCCAACTGTGACCGCATATTTGCAATTCTATATCTTAACTGATTGAAATAAGGTTTTATTTTGAATAGGCTATTCTGATATTCGGGATGAAGTCTTTAAACTTTGTAAACGTATAGCGGATGATTCTGCTATAAGGTTGGCACCCGGAAGTCGTGCTAGAATCGCAATGTGTATCGAAAGGCCTATAAAGACGTTTGACAGTAAAAAAAACAGTTTTGTCTAGTCTATTAGATATTTGAAATTGTCAAAATGAGACGATGACAATTTGTCAATTGATGTCTAAATGAATTTAATTATAAATAAATTATTTTAAAAATGGATTGTTTTAAAAATAACTAAATTTTAGCTGGTTGCCATTAAACCAAAAGAAGAAGAACTAAAATTTTTCAATTCATCAATAAAGATATAAGAACCCATGCAAGAAGATTGTTTTTAGTTACAGGTAATTTTTATATACTAAGTACCATCGCGAACCTTTCCGCAGGTCCTAGACGATATATTTCTGCCTGGAACACATCGATCATCATCGAAGCGATAATTTTTCGTGACAAATTGTATGTGAAGGGGAGGCTGGCCAGGTGAACTCAGAACTGGTCCTTCAGAGGTGGAAATTATACTGATCCAAACCTACACAGCTAGTTCATGAAATCTACGTTAAACGTCTTTAGAATAGGAAAAACTAACTAATTTTAATTAAGTATGGTGAGTATTTTTTTAAGTTAAACTGAAACATCAACCGTGGCATCAAAGTGAACCTTTATTATTATCAAAGTAAGCTTCTGTTATGGAGACTATACAGCGGAAGTAAGGTGGGTATCCACTAAGATTTATGAAAAGTTCGTGTCCTAAACTGTCCCGGCTGGGACTCGAACCCAGGAACTCTCAGGCCACAGAAGAACACTGCGGAACAGAGTCTTTCAGTTTAAAATTTTGGTAGTAGGTATTCATTTTATTATAAATCTTAGTAATTTCTCTCACTAATTTTCAACCGACTTCTAAAAGGAGAATGTTCTTAATTCGTGTGTTTGTTTTTTTAGTGTCTTTGTAACATGATTTTTTGGACAATAATTGTGAATCGATATTATATATCATAATATGTTGGTATAGGTACGGAGAACATTTTCCCTGCCAAAGCTTTGACGTGAAGTTGGTTTTTTGATGCTCTGCATTCGTTGATTATTATATGTTATACAACACAATAAAATTTACAGCTACATTGAAAATAACTGATATCATGAATCGTGTTCCTAGGACCGAGATATCTCATGGATTTTGGAGATGCGAAATCTGTAAAGTTCAAAAGAAGCCTGGCTCTGGTGTATTATAACCCACGTTTCCAGCGGATGCTAAGTGGTATGTAAATAAGGCCATTTCATTATCATAAAGATATTTTGGCCAAAGGCCACCACTGACAAAATTAAACATACAAAATTAACTTCTCTTCTAGACGCTATATTCATAACTAGCTGTGACCCGCGACTTCGTCCGCGTGGATACCGTTTATTACAGTTGGATAAATACTATTATTATATCCTCCTTGAAGTTAAAACTTACCTTATTCTAAATTTCGTCAAAATCGACTCAGTATATATAAAAAGACAGAATTACTTCAAAAACTGTTACAACAAAGCAGTGATCCGCAGTTTCACCTAGGTTTTGTGAAAAAGTATAGGTAGGTAGGTATATTACATAGATGATGCCCGCGACTTCGTCTGTATTGAATTAGTATTTCGAGTAGGTTATTTTCTTCTCCAAGGTCCTAACTATCTTTAATGACAAAAATAAAAATGAAGAATCTTCGCCCATATAATATGTATAACTCCTTACCACAAACATAGGTAGGTAACTATCTATTAGGTACATTACAAAGGCACATAGCGTTATAAACAAATCGGGTGCCAAAGTGCCTTAAATTTTAATATTGTCTTAAGTTTTCGCGATAACTATTATGTATGATCATTAAATAAAACACTTTTTAACCGGATTTATCGCGTATATTTACATTTTAAATTTTAACAGTCGCTAGTGACCACGGGGTCTGCAAAGACAGCGAAACGTCGAGTTAAAATATAAATTATACGCCATTAATCCGGTTAAAAAGTGATTTATTTAATGCCTTCAATTTTACTTAATTCATGCAATATCTTCATTAATTATACTTAGCTTATTGTTATTCTAGGTAAAGCTAAGTAGTTTTTGCGTGAAAGAATAGCAAAAATCCATCCATCCAGCCATTATCAGTGTACATACAATACTACCTATAGTTATGTATGGCTGCTTTTCACTGCCAAACGGCTAAGCCAATATTAATGTAATTTGGTATAGTAGTTAACACATACGTTACTTTTTATTCCGAAGAAATCTACGGTTTCTGACTTCCAAGAGGCAGAAACGATCATGAAATAAACAAAACCTTGATTTCCATTTTATCTCTGTATGTACAGAAGGCAGTACATCAAGCGTTAGAAATCTGTCAAAATTTTTTACTTGTATTGAACTCTATGCCCTCGATAATAAGTTAAAATTGGTTGAGGAAATTTGACAGGTAATGTAACGCTTGTTCTTTCTGTACCTACCTATATTAAATCGCGCAAAAGCTTGCGCTCGCCTCCCGCCTTTTTATACCATACCGCCGCGAGCCGCGTCGAGCGCGGCAACCGTTACGCAAAAATAATCCCTATATCATTCAGTATGCACGCGCGATGGGTTATTAGCGTATTTCATGTATAAGTTTGGTGTTTCTATACCGATTTCTATGATTCTTTTTTTATTGAATAGGTAATAATGTAAATTTTTTTTTAATTAGGGATGAGTGAGAGTATTATAAACGTAAGAATAAACAAATATAATCAGAAAGCTCCGAACTGCTAAGCTATCGGGATTTACACGTGTTATTGTGAGTCAACCATAAAATATAGATTTATACTGTTGTGGTATATTTTTTATATAATTTTATGAAGAATATTTCTGTCATACATGATTTCTATGTAGCTTTAACCATTAAGGCTGCACACGCGACGGAAGCTTAAAAAATGAGGTAACTTCTCCCGTTTTTCCAACATTTCCCTTCACTGCTCTGCTCTTATTGATTGTAGCGTGATAATAAGTATACTATAACCTGCCCAGGAGTATGAAGAATAATTTTACCAAGTTTCGTTAAAATCCGTCGAGTAGTTTTTGTTTCTATAAGGAACATACAGACAGACAGACAGACAAAAATTTTACTGATTGCATTTTTGGCATCAGTATCGATCACTAATCACCCCCTGATAATTATTTTGAAAAAATATTTCATGTACAGAATTGACCTCTCTACAGATTTATTATAAGTATAGAAGATATAGATATAGATAGATATAGATAGATATAGATTTTGTTCCTATTTAGGTATGAGTAATATGAGCTCTTTATTGGTGATTGACACCGCGTTTTACCTTATCTCACCTGATGGAAAATGAAGATGATGTCAAAGATGAAATCACACGGGTTTGATAGGACCTGGCACTTCATAAAATATTTCCGGAACACATCACCGAAGGAGCGATGATATTTAGCGGCAGAAGAGTGGTCGCTAGCCAGAAACGCCTTTTACGACACCCTTTCAAGACAAATTCTATTAACATCTCAAATTGTATTATCAAATGTGTGGGAAGAGTTGTGTGGAGTTATTAAAACACAGTTTATGTAGGTATTTATCTAATTCTTAGATGATAGCTGTTAAGTAATCTATTATATCTGTTCATGTTTTATTTTATGTTACGGAAGAGCAGTGTCTCCCAACAAAAACATTCAGTATTTTAAGGGGTTCACTTGCCACTTATTTTATAAGGATTTTAGTAAAAAGTAAATAAAAAAAAATTCATTTTTTTCATTTCAATCTTCTCAAGGGTATATGTTTTCTTTTGAAGTAAAACACTCAAATGAACTTTTTTAATGATTTAACAATAAGAATATTTATTTCTGATTGCAGTTGCCTTAGTGAATAAAAGCAGTTCGTGAGGAAGATCTATGTTTATAAGAAGCATATTACAGTGGAGCAACTACATAAAATGATTGCATTTGGAAACTATTTTTCGGAAAAAACAACAACGCCCCACAGCCTATCAACATAAGCCACATTTTCGTCGGGAAAGCAATCAGCCACAAATCCTGCCCACAAATTATTTATTTTGTAGGTTTAAAAATAAAAAAGCTAGTAGTCATTTTCAAATCGTGTATAAAGCTAGTAGTCATTTTCAAATCTCCAGAAACCGAGGATTTAGGTTAGCTGGCAAGCCAAAGCATTTTGAATAATGATTTTTTTATACCTACACCAAATTAAAATCGTCAAATGCATTGTCATGTCATTCGTTGGTCAATTTGTAAGCTTTTATAATAAAGCGCCTAAAAATATTAATTATTTAAGCTTAGTTAAAAGATAGTCTAAAACAAATGTTATGTAAAAATGGTTTCTATGAAATGTCTGGGCAATTTTGTGGCTATAAGCTGTTATTTTTATTTTAAAGAAGATTGTTGTTTCGAGCCACTTCTTCTGAACAGATCGTATTTTCAATAATTGGTGGTAGATTCATTTCACTTTGAAAAAAGTATTACTTATTGCACGTGTTGAAATACATACGAAAAAAAATCTTTAATTTTCGCATTGCCAAAGTATTGGTTGAATACAGATCGACTCAATAAAAAAAATAATGAAAGATTTCATTATTGAGCGATTGCAAATATTTCACCATTTTCAAAATAGTAATAACTTAGTAAGTCATTAATAAGAGACTAGGTATAGAGGCATTCTCTTAGTAATAAGATTTTACCCTCTTTACTCAGAAGTATTTTATATATAGGTATAATTATTTTTATTCCTGAGAACTTAAAATACTTAAAATTGTACTGTTTCGGAAAGCTTTTTTTTATTGTTTGATATTGTATAATTGATAATATAGCTTATATTCTTTATTAATTATTTTTCTACATTTTATTTAAACATAAAGATATAAAGATTGTATGTTGACTTAATAAAGGTAAAATATTTATAATTAATTACTCGACTGGTGTTAGCCTTACTAAAACACAATGCTGTTCAAGTAGCAAAATTGTAACAAAAGATTTTCTGATATACTTTGTTTAACCCTATATAAATAACAGCAATACGTAACAGTTTGACTTCTCTTTATGAATCTTCAATAACTTTTTTCTTTAAATATTGTATAATATTGTTGTTATAAATATTGTATGCATTTACTTTTTGTTAAAGTATAGTACACAATAACTCTAACTAGGTTACTGTAATATTTTTTTATTATATTTTTTTATAAACTTTACCGCAAGAATAGTGAATATGAATTAAACAAGGAGAATGGATAATATAACAACATATTTAATTACAATAATACATGCTTAACATTGTAACAAAAATGCTTTTAAAATAACTTATTTCTGTAATTAATAATTTAGGAATGTCACAATTTTTTCATCGCATCACTTTTCTTATCACTTTTATTGTTTCTTAAATAGGTTTAAGTAAAAATACCATGTGCTTCAATAAAATGTTTATAATTATTGTTTTTTTTTTGCAGTTCTTTTATCTATATTTCCCTGTACCTGATATTTATCGAATCTTTTATCGACCGTGAACATCACTAACTATCGATAATGAACACCACATCCCTAGTATTTTCCTAAAGTTGGCCATACTTTTTTATTAAAATATTGGCAGTAGAATTGGTAGCCTCCTGTTCTTAGCTCATTCATTCGTTCAGTGGGGTCTCTTAGAACGTAGTGATTGTATGCTTTTTGTCCTCAATCACAGCAGAAAGGCTCAACGGATTGGATGAAATTTGGTATTGTGATAGTACAAGCTGGAATGGCATATAAGCTACTTTTTATCCCAATATACCCACGGGTTTTAACTAAAAAAGAAACAGAAGAAACTAGCTTACCATAAAATATTACCACAAACCATAATAGCCGTAACTGGCCTTACACAAACTGAAAATATTAATTTGATCAACCTTTCAAGGACATCAAAATTTTTATTTAAATTACTCACAATAATTATATTACAGAATGTCTTTATATACAACGTTCAGAGCTTTTTTGTAGCTTTTTCGTGCGAATTGTCTACAGAAAATAATATCTTTGAAAAGGGACAATCCGCACGGTTCATCGTGCGAATCGTCTACTGACTCAAAAAAAACTCTTTTTTCCAAAATTTCGTTGCGGGTAAATCCGTGGAAAAAAGCAGTGTAGCAATATAACTAATAAATACGAAAGATTGTTTCATCGCATTTCGGCGTTCGAGCGTTGCTAATGAAAAGCCCTGCACAAACCAGTGCAGTTCCTAATCGCGTCAACGCCCCGGCCTAAGCCAATTTACGTTTTCCCTGTTAGGAAATGTAAACTATTCAGAACTAGTCAGAAATGTTTGCTGATTTTTCAAATTTCTGCTATGATTTTATAATGAAAAGAATATTTAAGGATTAACGAACGTGGAAGAAGCGACAGAGTGATGTCTGGATCATAACAATTGACATTCCCTAGTCTCTGTATATCTCAAAATGACATAGGCGAGAAGTTATGTATATATTTAAAATAAATAAATAAATATTTCTGACACTCACACAACATTATCTAGCCCAAATTAAGTTTCTTAAAGAACTTGTGTTATGGATACTAGATAACTGATATACTTAAGAAACATATAAACATACATATTGGATAAATACATATTTTTTATTAGAATAAACTTAAATAAACATATAAACATCCATGACTTGACGACTAATATCTGTGTTCATCACACAAATATCCACCGCTGCCGGGATTCGAACCCAGGACCTCTGGCATAGAAGGCAATGTATGTTACCGCTACACCAGCCGGTCGTCAAACGAAGCGCTTTTTTTATTTATGTATAAAAAAAGCGCTTCTGTGGTTTCTTTTTTACATGGCCTAGGTATGGAACCATCTGTCTGTCTGTTTTTAACCCCCGACGCAAAACGAGAGGGGTGTTATAAGTTTAACGTGTCTGTGTATCTGTGTATCTGTGTATCTGTCTGTGGTATCGTAGCGCCCAAACGGATGAACCGATTTTCGTTTAGTTTTTTTTGTGTTATAGAAAATTTTATCCCGAGTGTTCTTATGCGAAATTGCGCACCGTATTGCTTCAATTATATTGAAAGTATATGGTAAGGTAACCATGACCTGATCAGCCGTTTGAAGGTCATCAGCTCTCTAACAGTTGATGAGGGGATCTGACTAAATTCCATATGTCGTATCGATTCGAAATTTGGTGCCGTATTACAACAATGATATTGATAGTATATGGTAAGGTAACCATGACCTGATCAGCCGTTTGAAGGTCATCAGCTCTCTAATAGTTGATGAGGGGATCTGACTAACTTCCATATGTTGTATCGATTCGAAATTTGGTGCCGTATTACAACAATGATATTAAAAGTATATGGTAAGGTTACCATGACCTGATCAGCCAATTGAAGATCATCAGCTCTCTAATAGTTGATGAGGGGATCTGAATAGCTTCCATATGCCGTATTGATTCGAAATTTGGTGCCGTATTACTACAATTATATTGACAGTATATGGTAAGGGAACCATGACCTGATCAGCCGTTTGAAGGTCATCAGCTCTCTAATAGTTGATGAGGGGATCTGACTAACTTCCATATGTCGTATCGATTCGAAATTTGGTGCCGTATTACAACAATGATATTAAAAGTATATGGTAAGGTAACCATGACCTGATCAGCCAATTGAAGATCATCAGCTCTCTAATAGTTGATGAGGGGATCTGAATAGCTTCCATATGTCGTATTGATTCGAAATTTGGTGCCGTATTACTACAATTACATTGAAAGTATATGGTAAGGGAACCATGACCTGATCAGCCGTTTGAAGATCATCAGCTCTTTAATAGTTGATGAGAGGATCTGACTACCTACGATATATCCTATCGATTTGAAATTTGGTACCGTATTACTTCAATGAAATTGAAAGTGTATGGTAAGGTTTCAATGACCTGATCAGCCGTTTGAAGATCATCAGCTCTCTTATTGTTGATGAGGGGATCTGACTACCATCTTCCTAATATTAAAACCTACTTTAAAAAGTACAAAATAAAAGTAAAATTAAAAATTTTAAAAACCCGCCGACACAAAAAAAGACCTCAAAAACTAACAAATAATATTTTAAACCTATTCTAATTATTATCGTCCCATATATAATTGACTGTAAGACTTGTACTTTAAAATATTTTTATTTTCTGAGCGTAGTCGCCGCGTCGGGGGACCGCTAAGTGAGAAAAACAGTTGTCAGTTGCAGATTGCATCATAAGAATTCACTCCGAAAAATTCGTAAAATCGACACAACCGTCAACGTCGTCTGCCCGTGGTCTGCCCTCACGTGTATGCCCGTTCGGGTCGCCGCGCCGCACTTGGTGACGCCCACCCCCGCGCCGCAAGCCGCACACCGAGCTCGCCGCGCGCGGCATTACGTAGAGCGTAGACTATGCATGAAACTTAAGATCGCTCATACCTAAATGTAATAATAAATTAGCTGTTGTTGGCTTAATACTTTATATACTTGAGCGGTCCCCGACGCGGCGACGAAGCTCGGAAAATAAAAATATTTTAAAGTACAGTTTTACAGTCAATTATATATGGGACGATAATAATTAGAATAGGTTTAAAATATTATTTGTTAGTTTTTGAGGTCTTTTTTTGTGTCGGGGGGTTTTTAAAATTTTTTATTTTACTTTTTTCCTGACTACTACAGTTCTCATTATTATGTGTGTGTACCATCTTATTCTTCATGTTTATTTTACACCAGGTGGCATGAAAGACAAACTTCTCAACTTTTTCTAAATGAAAAAATTAAATATCTATTCCGTGACCTAAATGCCACTTATTGTTTCATACACTCTAAAAATCATCTCATTGCAGCATCTTAACGGGATGAAGAACCCTTTGAGTACATCTAAGATATGGAATTCCTGTGTGTTATTATATCCTGGTAGTTTAAATGATCTACAGTTTCACACATTTTCACGTTTAGAATTTAGGCTGTTAGAATTCGAAAATGATCAAGCTTGTAGTACAAAATCATATGGTAGTTAGTTCGTTTCATAGTGGACTGAGTCCAATTAATACTAATTTATATGTGTAACTTTTCAGCCTGTTTAGCTAAATATTAGTTTGTTTAGTCCAACAAATGCTATAGTTTAGATTATATCAATGCATTATTGATGTTTTATCACTCCAAACAATCGTTAGTAAATAATGAAAGTGGAGTAGCAAGTTTTTTATTTACTTAATTTTTTTTGTTATAATTTTATTTGACAGATCATACGTTTTGTACTTCGTAATTTAGTAGTTTATTATTTTTTTATAAATTGCTTATTATTCTAAGGAACTTAAAAAGCCTCATTTTGTTTTTTTTTTTGAAAACAATTGACATCTGCAAAATAATAGGTTTTCAATTTGCTTAAGAAATAGTTAAACTTGCTATACATTCAATGCAATAGATTTATAACACAGGTCCGGGAAGCGAAATTATAAAGTAAATAATTTAACACGTTTGCATTTTGATACAGAAACCTAGATAATTCTTGATGATCATACAAACTTACCTAAGTGAAGCTCATCATGATTAACTTTGGAGATATTAAAATTATTTCCTTGTGTCCTTTATCTAAATTTAGTTACGCTAATGACCTCACAGTAATTCAAATAGGGTAGTTTGAAAATTAAGTAGTACGTTCTACTCCGGAACCCCTGTTGACGTCGGTTTGTGTCAGATCGTTTTGGTTACTTGTATACAATATTAAGTCAATGTTGTGTTTATTTTAGAATTGTTAGCAACCGTTTCCCCGGGCATTGTTACTTGTACGAGTAAGTAACTGGGAGAGTAATTGAATTATTACGAATGAAAACTATGTCAATATAGACATTAAACAATATAGAAAATTTTCTCCTCATCAGAAAAAACACATTACCTATGTCATTTATGCTGGTGTACATATTAACCTGCTCATAGGAGACAAAACATATTTAGAGTTGCTGATTGCTTAAATGCTAAAAATTTTAAATAAAATTATAATATTAATGTTTTGTTTCGTGTTAAAAATACTATTTTTGAAAACATAAAAAAAATGCTTCCATGCTGGACTGGGAGCGAAAGAAAAACATAGAATGTGCCAGCTGCTTCTCTTCCCGGGCATACTGTAAAAGTCAGTTAAGGGACAGAGGTTTTAAAGGCGTTTGTGTGGGCGATAGGCTGACCCCCTGTCACAACAATAGTCTCTTTCCATCTTTATAATACCTCCAAATTTGTCAAATGTGACATCAGATGATCTTGTAACCTCTGATGTTCTGCCTACCCCATAAGGGATACAGGCGTGACGTTATGTATGTATGTAACAAAAAATTTTGTCTCTGAACATTAGAATCGTGGCGACAATCGAATATTAATTTATCATCTACATCAGCAGAACTCGTTGAGTTCTAACAACATGTACCTATGTCTGTGGTTTTCACTATATTGGAAATAATTATTATTTTCAAATCTCGTAGAAAAAGTAAAAGATTTGTAAATGCAATACTTCCAAATTGTAACCGGCTGGTTTTCGGTTTAGTCGGCATAAATGGAAGTTACTTTTATTATTTAATCAGCATTTCAAGCTCTGAGAATAATAAATTTTGCCTAAAAACCCATCAAAGTCCATGAGTTTTCATATTGAAAATAATTATTTTAATAGTCTTTACCTTTGATTATCTTTATCTAATCAAAGGTCTTTACGTTTTTGTTTTGCAAATTATAATAAGCTTGGAAATGAAAGTTATGTTGAATCATCGCAAATGGAATATGTAGTCATTAAAAATATCGATTCACTCATCATTATTGACGACCACTTTGGCAATGGGGTAAACCTATCTGCCTCAGACGCCAGTGGTTGCGAGTTCGATTCCCGTCCGGAATAAGAAATAAAAATGTTCCAGGTCTGGCTGTTTATAATGTATTTATATTCTAGGTTCCCCCCTAGTTTGCTACATGGTATTTCATAAGACAAGCTTCGTTTACTTTGAGGCCATGGATTTGATGTGATTGTCTGGTGATTTTATTATTTTATTTTGTTTATTATTAAGTTCAACTTTAATTAAGATCTTGTTATAATTATGGAAACAATATTTTAATTAATTTAAGCAATATAGTAATATAAAATATTATTTTCTGCGTTTCATTTTGCGTTTATTTTCCCTGACCAGTATAGTCCTAGTACTTTTAAGCGTCGAGTGAATATGTTTCTCGTGGATGGACGTGTACCACCTTAGTCTTCATGTTCACTTAACATCAGGTGTCATGGAAGACAAACGTCCCATCCATATTTTATAAAAAATAAAATCATACAAATATTGATGACTTTACAGTAAATATCTGTGTTTATTACAAAAATATCCGCAATCGACCTAGCTTTATTATTCGGTGAGCGGATTATTTTGACGTTTAGGTACCTACAAATCAAAAACGCGCTTGGATACTATTTTCAATGACTCACTGCTTTTTCTGTTTAAAAAACTTTTTTTTTATTTTTTTTTACTTTAATTTTTAACCACCATTTGGCCTCCATCTCACCTGGTGGTGAGTGCAGATGTTTTCGAAAATGACAGCAAACGGGTTTAAGAAAAACTGGCTCTTCTTAAAATATTGCTGGAACATAAAAATACGTTGATAAACTCAATATTATAAAACTTTTTTAGCCCCAAAATATTAAAATCTAACGATAGAAATAGATCAGTCAACGCACTTGACCCGACCCGCATCCCACATCACATGATCGAAGTTCATATATAAATTTCTTACTTAAATAAGTATGGTAATAAATAAATATATATTTTATTTTATCATCCGTAGAAAGTTTTATAATATTTTCTATAGAAAAAATATACAAAAACATACACACTTGCCTAAACTGTTTTTGTATGGTCGCTAGTTCATTCACTGTCATTGTCTGTCAGGTAAGCGATAAGTGATTTCAAACAGCTTGTAGTATAAGGCTCATTTTGTATGGCATGCCCGCTTGACCGGGTTTACGTCAGGTGGGGTGGCCACTAGTTTAGACTAATGTGCAGAATCATTATTGAACATTATTTTTGTTATGGCGCCTTGGTAAGAGAAGAAGTATAAATATTTCTAACATTTTCTCCACATTATCTAGGTATGCGGTGAAAAAACTTAGTACTTAAGTTTTTAAGATATTTAACAAAAGCTCAAACATATCCCAAAATAGCGACATTGCTAGACATCAGATGGTTTTATAACCTCTGGTGTTCTGCCTACCATTTTAGGGATACAGGCGTGAAGTTATGTATGTATGTATGTATGTATGCTAGTCTCGCTAAGCAATTATAACTTTGATAAAAAATCGATTGAATTGTGACCAAAAACCAGAATAAATCCATGCTCAAAGCAAAATGAAAAACGAATCAGCACAGAGTGTTAATTCGCCTTTCATTCATAGTAAATGTTGAACGATTTCAATGAAAGCTAGCGCTTTTAGCTTTCATTGCAAAGGCTCATTGCCGTCGAACACTCATTGGCTATGTCTCTGAGGTGAAAATGAATGGAAAAGTGAGTGGAAAAGCACAAGGGAAATATGTTGTAATTGGGATGCGGGTCGGGTCAAGTTGCGTTGACTGATGGATCACAAACAGTTTTTTTCGTCCTTTGAAATACTTCTCTACAGCAAAATAATATTTTAGCTCTCGAATGAATAATCTCGAAGCATTTTCAAAATTGTAACCTTTATTATTTTATTATTCTTCCATGCTGGACAGGAAGCGAAAGAAAATCATAGAAGTACCAGCTGCTTCTCTTCCCGGGCATACTGGTAAAGTCAGTTAAGGGACAGAGGTTTAATTGACGTTTTTTAGGCGATTGAAGTGCCCTGTCACTGCAATAGTCGCTCTCTATCATCCATCTCCAAATTATGTCAAACATGACATATGGCTTTGTAGCCTCTGGTGTTCTACCTGGCTCATAAAGGATACAGACGTGAAGTTATGTATGTATGTATTAAGTTTTAGTTATAAATAATAATAAAGTTCCAAGATTCAAATCCGTAGACAGACGGAATATTACGATACAATATCAAAACTGAAAACGTACTTAATAAACTTTGCATTAATCTCGCCGGCCGAATTTACAAAAACCATAAAAATAACATTGTTCTTACATATTTTTATTCGAATAAACCAATAAAAGTTTCAGATTTATTTTCAAAATATAAATCCTAGAAAAAAAATAGAGTAAAATAAACTCGGCTTTTATAAATGAACGAAAACTTTTTTAATGGTTTTAAATGCTTATAAAATTCATGGTTGAACAATAATAAATTAGGCGATGTAAAATTTTGCATAGTCTTTGAAATTTACAACTTCGCACAAAGGCACAATTAAGCTATCGACGTAGATGCCGCCTTGTAAAGAAATTATTAAATATTTTGATAGCTCTTTTATAAAACATATTCTGTGTAACTTTTACGACCATAAATGATTTTGAGTTGAATGACGATTTATTTACTATAATAGCTGTCAGTGTTTGCTTATGTTACCAAAACCATGGACAAGAGGTATTCATCACAGATATAACCTATAATGTTGAACTTTATTTAAAACATATGTGTAACTAGTTAACTAAAATAACTTCTTGTATTAAATAATCGTCTTTATTATCGTATTTTTTTTCGCCTATTAATTTTTAGTCTGGTTAAAAAGCATTTAATTCTTTGTATACACCATGCACACCAACACACCGCGACGGTGTGCATATTCACTGTTGCAGGCTAAGCACAATGCGCGCTGGCCGCTGAGTGACATCAGGATGCGGACACAAGATCAGCATTGCAAATAGGCATCATACCAGCTGTTTCAGTACAACTGAGATATCACAGAAATTCCAATTAATAATAATTGACAGTAACCATCAAAAATGCAGACGACATCTTAGGTTTCGAATGCGATTAATTTTATCTTTGGCCTTTTACTAAATATAAATAAAGTGTGGGTAAAAAAAGTTGCATGTAAGTACTAACCTACATACTTTTGTATTTCACCCTGAGGGCCCGTATTTTTTTAACATGTCATTTGACATAGACAGTTCTTTAAAAGCAAGCACATTTTAACCGGATTTCATATCATTTCATTAAAAAAACCCAGACAATCACACCAACTACATGGCCTCAAAGTAAGCAAAGCTTGTGTAAATATACAGTGTGTCCGGTCACGACCTAGCGATAATTTAAGGTTACAAAATATACCTAATTTCATCGACAAAAATACCCATATATGGGGGTCTACCTCCCCTTCTGTCGGAATGGCCGCCATTTAATTTTTTTTTCATTCTTGTAGATACCTCTGCTGAAAGATGCCGATTTCTCTGGACAGAAAGATCCTACAGATGTAATAAAAATGTTATTTTAAAGGTAGAAATAGCAACTATCAAATAAAAATAAATATTATGGAAAATTTTCCCTACAAAATATCTTAAAACCTTCACAATGCTAATTTAAGTGAAAAAAATTGACTGTTTTTTATATTTTTCTTAACATATTTCAAAAACTAGCACATTGATACAAATTTTTTTACTACTGTCCTAATACCCAAGGATATTACTTACAAATTGACGTTAAAATTATTGTTCTTAATTGCATAACTCGAGAGTTAGGGCTGTTTGATCATGACCCTTTTGTGAGGATCATGAATGTAGTGCGCTATTAATTTATCTAACAAACATTTATCCTCGATACCTGAGCTGATCAAACATAATTTTTTGACCTACTTATTCACTGCTCTAAAATAATACAAATAATTTTCCGTCCTTGTCACATAAACCCTATTCAATGTAGCAGCTAGCTCTACATGGGTTTGGGACCCTCACAAAAGGGTCATATTCAAACAGCTCTAACTCTCGAGTTATGCAATTAAAAACAATAATTTTAACGTCAATTTGTAAGTAATATCCTTGAGTATTGGCACAGTAGTAAAAAATATAGTATCAATGTGCTAGTTTTTGAAATATATTAAGAAAAATATAAAAAACAGTCAATTTTTTTCACTTAAATTAGCATTGTGAAGGTTTTAAGATATTTTGTAGGAATAATTTTCCATAATGTTTATTTTTATTTGATAGTTGCTATTTTTACCTTTAAAATAAAATTTTTTTTACATCTGTAGGATCTTTCTGTCCAGAGAAATCGGCATCTTTCAGCAGAGGTATCTACAAGACTGAAAAAAAAATTAAATGGCGGCCATTCCGACAGGAGGGGAGGTAGACCACCATATATGGGTGTTTTTGTCGATGAAATTAGGTATATTTTGTAACCTTAAATTATCGCTAGGTCGTGACCGGACACACTGTACATATAAATAGATAAACGTTAAAACGATAAACGGACCCAGACCCGGAACATTTTTTTTCTTGTTCTGTGCGGGAATCGAACCCGCAACCACTGGCGTCTGAGGCAGATAGGTTTACCCCATAGCCAAAGTCAAAAAAAATTCGTCAATTATTGGATAAATTTCAACTGTTTTCGACATTGATTTAAAAAAACATGTAACTAAGGTAAAGATCCCTGTTTGGATTTGTTTTTACATTTTAAAGAACCATTTCAATCAACATCAACATTTCAATATACCAACAATTTTCCATTAACCGAAATCATTTACGCATGAGTAGTGACGTATGTTAAATGGCTTTGCAAAAACAAGCTCTTTCAAATAAATCTGAAACTACTGTTAAAAAAACAAATACTTACTAAATGAAATAAAATAATTAAAGGTTGTCTGGTAGAGATCGCTCTAGAGCGATAAGACCGCCTTTTGTACCTCTTGTTCCATGTTTTTTATTTCCAATTTTTGTTACTGTGCAATAAAGTGTAAATAAATAAATAAATGAGAACTTGGCACCTATTATGCAGACTGTCAATATAACCGTAAAATGGCAACAAACAACAAAACTAATCCATTACACATCTGATTTATACGTATTTTATAGCAAAACCAAAAACTTTACCCTACCTTTACTCTATCTGTCTTTTGAATTCACTTGATCAACATAAAGACAATTTGATAAATCTAAATTTTTTTGATTACTTAATACTATTTATTATTTAAGAAAAAAATATGTTATATTCTAAGTAACAAACCTATCTTCTTTACTTGTCATCAAACCCCTAAAAACGAAAGCTGCTTACAAAATAACCTCCCTGAACTCCAACTTATCTTTATAGCTAGTTTATACTGCACTTAGTACCTCAACACATAAATAAGGGTTTAGCTACCCACAAAGATAATTTCAAGATATCTTACAACATAATCGCCAGCACTTAGGATGTTGGGGAATATCTCCTTGAGAAATGGTCCAAAAAGCAGTAACAATGGATACAATCAAATTTTTCAAGTATTTACTGTAACTGGCAGAAACGCAATACTTTATTGTCAAAGTTATAAAATTTGAAATCGTTTACTCTCCCAACTTGAGAACTTTGTGGAATGATTTTCTTATATTTTTCTGTGAAAAGACATAGTTGGGAAGTAAAAAGTTGCGCTTTTTATTTGTATTGAACTTGGAGCAAGACAGCTTCCACGGTGCAATGGCGGAGTATCTGCTCAGAGCAAAAGAGATCTCGATTTGATTTCTAGCGGGATCAAAGAATATAAGTATAGTTTAGAATACACACAAACAAGCTAATGTTAGTTTTACTAATAACATCAATTAGATGAAGGATTAAAATAATAATAAGTGACGACCACTTTGGCGTTGGGGTAAACCTATCTGCCTCAGACGCCAGTGGTTGCGGGTTCGATCCCCGCACGGAAGTAGAAAAAAAAAAAAATGTTCCGTGTCTGGGTGTTTATCTATTTACGTATTTATATTCTAGGTTCCCCCCTAGTTCGCTATATGGTATCCCATAACACAAGCTATGGTATATGGTATCCCATAACACAAGCTATGATTACTTTTGGGCCATGTAGTTGGTGTGATTGTCTGGGGATTTTATTTAATTTTATTTTTACATACATACATACATAACTTCACGCCTGTATCCCGTATGGGGTAGGCAGAACACCAGAGGTAATAAAACCATCTGATGTCACGTTTGACAAATTTGGAGGTATTATAAAGATGGAGAGAGGCTATTGTAGTGACAGGGACTCAACCTATCGCCCACAAAAACGCAAAGTAAACCTCTTGCCCTTAACTGACTTGTACAGTATGCCCGGGTAGAGAAGCAGCTGGCACATTCTAAGTTTTTCTTTCGCTCCCAGTCCAGCATGGAAGGTGTCATTGTCATTTTTGCAAATTTTTGTCGGTTCGATTCCTGGGTAAAACAAGAAAATTTTCGAAAATCTTTGAATGTGGTTTTGTTATTTTTTTTTAAATAAAGAAATGTTCCTTTGGGGAAAAATTTACTATCTCTATTATTTAGAGTACTTTCCCTCCAGTTGGCATTCAAAAATTCATTATATTAACTGTATATGTTAGTCGAAATGATTGGTGACTAATATGCTTTCACTAACACGGATTTGGATTTCAATTTTCATCAACGTAGATTTGTTAATTCATTTAAAAACAAACCGTTGGTTGGTTATTTATTTATTTAAACTTTATTGCATACCATAACAAAGTAAATACTAAAACAGGATATTAGTATTATTATTGTGTAAAAATTGGCGCTCTTATCCCGATGTTATTGAAAGAATTGGAATCGACCCATTCAAAATATGATTCTGCGTATGAAACCCCCCTGGTGTGAATCGAAAATTGCTGCATTTGTTTATTAAAAATCATCTTTCTAGGATTGTCTAGTTTAAAAGCCTTACATAAATGAAAAAATGTGTTAAATAACTATCTATTTAATAATTATTGATTTAAGAGTAATTAAGCATTTTAAATGCAAAGACTTTTAAATATTAGGTTTAAATTTACTAGGCAAAAAAAACTGGTCGACGTCTTTCCATTGGTGTGGTAACACCCCTATGGAGGCGCGACAAAACAGTTTTTTTTTTTTAATTGGACAGTAAATGCGGCTAAGTATAATCGATTTCACTGTCAAGAGAGGTTAACAAGTCAATCTTATCCTATTATTGATTACATGGATATCACTAATATGTGGTTGAACCAAAACTGTGCCCAGCCACCGGAATAATGAATTTATTGCAACACCAAATTTTACCGCATAATTTCACGAAATTCAGCTGTTAAGTGGCCAGCTTGTCATGTGATTTAACAGCGCTGGGTTATATTTTGTTGGTATGTGAAAGGTTAGTACAGATAGTATAGGTTGGTACAGAGGTTAACAGATTGATTGCAGTCTTAAAACTCAGAACTTGTGAGGTGATTATTCTAATTGTACAGGCGTTTTTCCAAAAAGTGATTAACAACTTTGGTGTAAAAATCGACATAGGTTACCGTGTTCGTGGTCAGAAATACTCGGCACTCCTAATTTCCAAAGTTCACAAATATCAAATTTCGCGTGTTTTCTGGCAAAGATTCGTTTAGTAGAAAAAATATTTTCTATAAATAAAAAATCTGAAATGAATAAAAAGGAATTCACTTAATAGAATCAGTTGACCTATGTCGGATACAGCGGTGATTTAATTGTAAAAACTGGATGTAGCTTTGATGCAAGTTGGTGGAAACAAGGTTGAAATATATTATTTAGCTTCACTCCTAATATGTCAGGATAGGACCATAATTAAATAACGTAACAAAATTTACGATAAAATAAAATAAAATTAATGAAATAAAAATTCTGTCTGTTATAGTTTCAAGCTACCGTGTGTTATAAGCATGAAAACAAGGATGGCAGAAGCATAAAGGTGCGTACAGACTTTGTAACATATTATATATATTATATTTTATAACTTGTCCACACTATGCAACCTTATTATTTTCAATGTACCATAAAAAAAACATTAGCCTAAAGATTAGAATAACAATGCAATGTAACAATGTTACATAAGAATTGTCCTTCGTTTTCCATTCTTCAGTGGCAAAGTTATATAATAGTTTTTTTAGTTTTGATTTCACCATTTCTTACTCGACACTGCCCGTAATATGAGATTACCATCGGGCACTGGTGAAATCAATCTGACAGTAATTTGAATAACAGCTTAAAAACAGTTGACTGTGTTAATTTTGCTATAACTTCCTAATTTTAAGTTTACTCAAAAGCTCAAGCTGAAAAAAGACAGATCAACAAAAAAAAAATATCGAAAGACTTTTAAACTACCTCCAAATCTCAGTGAAAACAACGCAACACAAGAACAAACTTAAATTTAAGTAGTAGTACAAACGCATGCACTAGTTTTGCGAACTTCTACCAGTGGGCATAGTGTTTGGTTAGCCGCACAGACTTGCTTGAGTGCTAAAATCGAGTAACGAACTCAAAAGCTCTTTGTCTTTACTCCCTAGTTTAGTAGGTGAGCCTTGATGGTGTAATTTTAGAGTTTAAATTTGATTAGCTATTGCGTCATTGCTTGTAAGTACAATTATCGTTTTTAAAGCAGCGTGCAACCAGAATGATATGTCTTAGTATAAACGAAAATGGGTAATGACACGTCTTGACGAATGCATCTGAAAAAAAAAAAACATTTGAGCGTTGCTCTGTCGCTGGCTATGAAATTGGAAATGGAAATGAAATTCTTCCAAGCTTGGACTAAAGCTTTTTTTATGAGTTATAGTTTAAAAAGCCTATACTTATCTATACTACTAGCTGCTGCCCGCGACGTCGTCTGCGTGAACGCTATGCAGCACCAAACGCACCTACGATTATAACACTGCTAGCGTGATAATATGTAGCCTATATGTTGACCCGACTTCTTAACTATCTTCATGCCAAATTTGAAGTAAATCCATGCAGTACTTTTTGAGTTTATCCCGGAAAGACAAACAGACAAACAGACAAACAGACAAACAGACAAATAGACAAAAATTCTAAAAACTATATTTTTTGTTTCTGTTTCGATTGTAGATCATACCCCAAGTATTCTTTTAAAAAAATATTCAATGTACAGTTTTGACTTTCCTACCATTTTATTATATGTTTCTATACTATAATATTATAAAGAGGAAACCTTTGTATTTTTGTATGTTTGTATCGAATAGGCTCAAAAACTACTGGACCGATTTCAAAATTTCTTTCACCATTAATTGGAGGGATTCTTCCGAATCCGTATAGGCTACTTTTTATCCCGAAAATCCCGCGGGAATCGAAATAGCGCGGTTAAAACCGCGCGCAACAGCTAGTTTACTATATTATTGACTATATTTATTTACACTTTAGTAGGCAGTACAGACAGTAAATGAGAAAAAAAACAGTATGTTGAGTAAGTACTACTAGGCTGTCTTATCACTGACGAGCGATTTCTTACACACACTATATTTGTCTAGCCACTGAGATTCATAAACGTCTTTTAAAAGAGTCCCCGACAAACCCATGAATGGGATTAGGGGAGGTTGGCCATCGTGTCGTTTTTTTATTAAAAAAAAGGAGTAGAATGAAAATAAAAACTTTTTATTCGTAGTAGGTAATTTTATACAATTTACGAACGTCAAACGCTGGATGAGGGCGGCGCGGGTCCGGACGACATGACGAATCCTGGGGGAGGCTTCCGTCGAGAAGTGTGCATCTCTCGGCTTATGAAGATAATGATCGCCCATTATCCACCAATGTCTTGGTGTTGTCTACTACTACTTCACGTAGCGTTTGGTCATCTATATTACATATAATAAAATGGTAGGAAAGTCAAAACTGTACATTGAATATTTTTTTAAAAGAATACTTGGGGTATGATCTACAATCGAAACAGAAACAAAAAATATAGTTTTTAGAATTTTTGTCTGTTTGTCTGTTTGTCATTCCGGGATAAACTCAAAAAGTACTGCATGGATTTACTTCAAATTTGGCATGAAGATAGTTAAGAAGTCGGGTCAACATATAGGCTACATATTATCACGCTAGCAGTGTTATAATCGTAGGTGCGTTTGGTGCTGCATAGCGTTCACGCAGACGACGTCGCGGACAGCAGCTAGTTGCTATATAAAATTTATTAATTTAAAGGGGTCTTTTGTCATTCGCTTATAGTACAGTCAGCAATGCAGTTGTATTTTCAAAAGAATTTTAAACAAGATGCATGGATCTATTAGTTGAAATCGTAAGTATGAATTTAATGAGTCGATGGACTTTTCATGTTTGTAGGCTTAAGTTTTATAGGTCACGGTTTGCTTGCACATACACATGTCACTTGGACAAAGTGAGAAAAGCAAAGTTCAATGGGGTAGAAAACTGCCTACTTTTTCCACTAGAGGCGCTAATTACGCTTGACTCATAACACCTGTCACGTACCATAGTAAAAGTTAATTTTATAACGTTTTTTTTTATCAAAAAATAGAAATGCATCATTGCGTAGTCTTAAGTTTTATAGAAAATGGATGACATAGTTTTTCTGAGGTAATACACACGTGGAAGTTGTGGATGTACTTGATTTGAACTTTTATGGAAATGCACATATTACGGTCCTTATTTTCCACATTTTCATACAGAAAAACAAATGATCATATAGATTTACCGCAAAAAAAGAACAGTGAACAAGGAATTTTGCTAACAACTTGTTCACTCGACTCTTTGTTTGGGTCAAGCGTATGAAGCGACATCTAATTAGAGCTTTTCGTTTTCTTCTCCATTGATGAGCTATCCTTTTCTGACTAAGATTAAGAAGTGCAATGTCAGTACGAATGTTCGACTTTGTTTTCTTTAGTTAGTCATCATTAACCCTCCAAGGTCGTGTGTTCTTATGTGTGCTGAAGTGGTATTAGTTAAGTTTATGTATAGACATACCTGTGATTAATTTTTATAATCAAATTATATAATCATTTTGCGAAATATTTTTATATTATGTTATTTTTTTATCTTAAGTCTATACCCTGAATCACAGAAAAAGAAAAAAAAGTTAAAGTTCTGTTGAAACTAAAAACGAAATTATAGTTTTAAAATACAAATGATTTTTACCGAGAATATTTGCAATTTTTTCTTTCAAAAGAACACCAATAAGTTTTTGATTTAATAAAAGATTTTCTATAAACGACAGCGTAAAAAAAGCTTTCAATAACGTCATTGAGTTATATAACAATGTTCGAAATAATAAAATCGTCCTGTAGAACACATTTTTGTGCGGTTTTATGAAAAAGTTAAATGATAACGTGTTTGCATAAATATCGCCTGTGACATCATAAATTATGCAGAGTCGTAAAGCATCGTTTGTTTTCATACCGCACAGCAGAGACAAAGACCATAATGTTTGAACTAAAAGTGTTTTATCGTCTGAGTTAATTTATAGTAAGTAATGAAAATGTACAAATTGTTAATGATTCCATATTTGTCGCTCCATTTAAATTGGTGTACAATCCATTACTATTATAGCAATGAAACAACATACAAGCCTATAATAAAGAACAAACATTCGTTGAGAAAACAAGTAAATACCTATAATTGTAAAACCTCGAAGCCAAAGCGAAAGAAATCCTATGCGCGTTGAGTAACGGTGATATTACATTGAAGCGCTCAGGTTTATGAATCCGAGGCTTATGATGCAGTGGCTTGAAGGATTGACTCAGATTAATTAACTGGCTTCGAAAAAGAGAAGGTCTGAAACATCGGGGGATGCTAATTAAATCCATACAACCATGCTCTAATCATGCTGAGAACATATTGACAATTGAATTAAATTTTAAATTTAAACAATTTTAATACCATAATAATAAATAAAGGTAATAATTATAATATTTATAACCTTTATTTAAAAGTAATAATAATAATGCTAATTATTATCTTTATTTATCCCCTCCATGCTGGACTGGGGGCGAAAGAAAAATATAGATTGGGCCAGCTGCTTCTCTTCCCGGGCATACTGTAAAAGTGATTTAAGGGACAGAGGTTTTAAAGGTGTTTTTGTGGACGATAGGCTGACCACCTGTCACTACAATAGTCTGTCTCCATCTTTATATTACTCCAAATTCGTCAAGCGTGACATCGGATGGTCTTGTGGCCTCTGGTGTTCTGCCTACCCCATAAGGGGTACTGGCGTGTCGTTATGTATGTATTTATCCCCTCAAAACCTCCACACGTCCTGATCGACCATGTGATCACGCGGATAAAAATTTAGTGGCGCGACTAACGTGGCTCTGGAAAAAATGATGATGGCACAACAGAATAATGTACGTATAGGGCCGCTACCCGGGGGCCGCCGGGGTGCGTTTGGTACTGGCGCTGGGTGCGGCAACATACGATCCGCCAGCGCTCAGAGACTGAGGCGACCAGCCCAGTCTTCACCACTATCATCTCCTTCAGGAAGGGGCATCACAACCCCCGCAATCGGTGCCCGCCCCCGAAGGATGGCGCATGAGATGGACGCAAGAAATGAATGCCAACCTCATGCGAGCCTAGTATGGAGCAAGAGAGACGGAATCGGGTAGAATGGGGTATCACCGCGCTTTCATGCGGCTGGAGCCTTATATAACCGTCGCCGAACAAAACCTTGCGGATGTAGCTCGGTGGATTATGCGTTCTAACATCTTCGCTCCCACTGAGCTTAAACAACTGAGACGCGAAGGCTACTCTGTAGTACCACCCCCAGTCACTACGAGTGTCGCCTCTCCAGAGCAAATGCCTGCTTTAGAGATGAGGTAGACCGAAATAACCCGGTGGTAGGGGTTGGCACCACAGAGATGACTTCCCAGGATTAAGAGCACACGAGAAGGCTATTGGAGGTGGCGATCGAGGAAGTTCATAATACTACATTTTCATATTCTTTATTTGCATAATATGACGGTATAAAAGATAACAATATATATTAAGTTCCACATCATAGACCCTTTCGGGTACAACAAAAAAGGCACTGGAAAGAGAGGAGGACGCTTTCATTTCCTTTTTTTTATAAATCATTATTATTTAGGTACTCGTTAATGGAGTAGTAGCTTTTGTTTATAAGGATTTAATCTTTTTACGTAAACTTTGTCTAATTTTATGTTTTTTAATATATCTGGTAATTTATTATAGATGTTAATACACATTACGTACGGACTAGAAGCATGTTAATTCATTCGTGACAGCGGAAGGGTTAATTTATTTTTATGACGCAAAGAGTAGTTTGATGGAAGGTCTTGGCGTTTATTGAAAAGTCAATATACAAATTTACAATTTCGAGAATATACTAACAGAGGAGCGTGAGAATTTTTAGTTGTTTAAAGTGAGGCCGACAGCTCTCTGTTTGCTTAATGTTAAGTAATATTCTTAGTGACTTTTTTTGTACAACAAATAGTGAAAGTGCTTCTACACTGTTTCCCCACATTATTATTCGGTAGCGACAACTTTCGTCAAGTTCTTATTTTGTCAAATCCTATGTTTGTCAAACCTTTGTTTCCTCAAAAATGGTATTTGTCAAACATAAGTACAGTGAAATGCAATCATTTTTATTAAATCAAAAGTGAATACTTATAAACCTAAAGCGTGGCTTACAATAATGGATGATGCCCCAGACAGTAAAGAGGAAGAACGATTTCAAAAATAATTTGAAAATCAGTGGACTCGATAAATAAATTCCGATATGTGATGCTTTTCTCGAGAACGGCATCGTACAACAAATGCCCTTGAAAAGTTATTTATGTTTTTGAACGTGTGAAAAAAGAGGTCGTTTTTTACAAAAATAACATAAGTACATAAACAAACTCTTGAAACAGCAAAAGAGAAGACAAAGAGAATTTATCAAAAATTAGAATTAGAGGAACTATAAATGTAGGAATTGTTTAACCAAGTCACATGGCCTTTGTTTTTTTTAATATAGTAAAAGCGTTTCGATGTAGCATGTAGATGTAGCATTTTAAAGTATTTTTTCGTATTTTCTATAATATTGTTTTAGATTTTCATCATTAAATCTATTAGTTACCATTGTTAATTAACGTTTTTCATGGCTTGAGGTTTTAATACCTACAGCTAACCATTTTATATTTTTTATAACTTTTATTTACTTTTATTCTATTTTTTTGGTACGCATAGATTTAAAAAAAATTATACTTTTCGTTCGGTATCGCTGTTTCCTACATTGATTATGTAACTATCAAAATATTGGTTTTTTATCCATTTTCAAATACGGAAATTCCAAAATCTCAATTACCAAAACCACCAACAACTGTCCGATTGACAACAGTGACACCAGAAAAACGACTTTGACACTCATACTAGTACTGCCATTTAAAAAGTTTGCAAAAACCCCCAGTGTTTCGTACTTTCGTTAGCCAGACTCTAGGTACAGGTAATTTCTCTAGTAACCCAAACGATTATGATATTTTACCGCTTAGGTTATTTCAGAAATGTAGGCTATTTGGGATTAAAACCCACTGTAATGATTTGGGGAATCCAATGTAAAAATAACATGATCCTTAACTCTGATATTAAATAATGAGAAAAAATCGATGTTATTAAATTGATTTAACAGTAACTTCAATATTGCAAAAATCGGCAGAAGTTATTAAACTATAAAAAGTTAAGAAAATACAAAAGTTATTAAACTCGCAAACTATTTTGATGCTTGCCCTTTAGCATCGTGCCTATTTTTCTTCTTTTAGCTGGGTAGCTAACTTGTTTTAAATTAACTTTGGAAACTTTTATATGAACTCAGAAGCACATCGAAAAATACTCAAGATAAAAGAAAAATAAATTTGAGTTGAGAAAACTACAGTGTTCAGTCCCCATTGTACGTTTAGTTTAGTTCAACCGTCCGTCGCTAGATGGCGTTGATTGTTCTTTAAATCGCACAAGTGTTCTGTTTATATTTTGTATGGAGGTTGTTGAGATTTGATATTAAATGACTGACCTTTGGAGACTCGATAGTTTTATTGAGGAACCTGTGTTGAGGGCTCGTTTTTGGGATTGTACAAGAGTGTGGATAAAAATATGGCGAGAGTAGAAAATAAATAATAATAAGAAAAACAAACAGTGACTCAGTAAAAGGATGTGTGGCCATCGACCATTAGTTTCTCACGTCGACTTCCATGCTTCGGAGGTTACTTTAAACAGTCGTTCCCGGGTGCTGTATGCTTGTATGCAGTAGTCATTTGGGTTTATCAGAAGCCATCTCGGCGCCCTGTGAATTCTGAGATCCATCGATATAACTGGGCCAGCTTGGTGGATTATCGCCCAAACCTCCTCGCCACCCAGGAAAAGAATCACAGTTGGCTTATTATAAAGAATTGTGATGAATTAATTAATGTAGTCCTCGTTATCATTACTATTTGACTATTTTAGCATTCATATTATGTCAATGTCGCTAGTTCCAATCGGAGCAGTCAAATCGTTCCATTCATTTAGGAGTGACGATGCTACAGATAGGCCCACAAACACAAATGTCAAACTTAGTTTCAGGATTGAAATACAAAAGAATCAACAGGTGAAATAATTAATTATCATTTGCCAAAAAAAGTCCTTTAGCCTATTTACGTTTCCGTCTCATTCAGTTGTTGTACTCTGTGTAAATACTACACAAAGTCTTGCTAAACAAACTTGTGGTCTTGGCTTCTTGTTTAATTTATTGCTCTAAGTAAGTTTTGGGTAGGTAAATCGCTGTGGCGAATTAGTTTTTGTGTATGTAGTTTTTAATTCATCCCCCTAGAAGGATAAGTTTTTGAGAAAGCAAGTATCTTATCATTTATATTCATACTAGCGTATTAAAATTGATTAATTAGTTACTTAGTTATTAAATAATTAATTAGTTATTAATTAGTTAGACTTCAATAAATTTTATCTGTAATAAAATAATTTCAAAAGTTTTGCTCCTTTTTAGAAAGCCGTTTCAGTTTCCAAACTCATTGAAAGAATCCAATTTTCTTGCTTTTTATGTTCTATTAGTTATAAATATCATTTTTGCTCACATTTGCCGCAATAAAGGTAGGTACGGGTTTCTTTTATACATATAAATGTTCTATTTACGGACTATCTTATTCCAATGTTAACACATTATATCCTTATATGAATTTCTCTAAACATGCCTCCACCTTGTATTATTCAAAAAAATATATAATGTGGTTAACAATAACGTTCCCTTATAGAAAGTAAAACTTAAAATACATTTATTTTATACTGAAACCACAGAAATCTTTGCAAGTTCGTTAGTATGTAGTATGTAGTCCCGCATATGTATGTTGAATCACTTCTTTTGTTGAATCATTTTGAGTGGGACTTTGTGAGCTCTTATTATAAATTGCCGAGGTGGGAACTTACAGCGTTTGTGCTTCAACCTCTTGCCCGGTCATACAATCATGGATGTAACGGCTCAAACATGAGATGGGAATATTCTTTATTTAAGAGTAAATACTGATTATTATTATTGATATTGATTATTCAAATTTTTCGGCAATTGACAAATATAAGTGTCCTCAGTACCTAACTAAGTGTAGCAACATTTTATTATAATTTTTATATTGGTATTAATAAGTAAAGAAACTAATGATAGTGCTAATATACCTACAATAGCTGCTAACATGATAACACAAGTAGAAATAATATGACAATATTTATGACTGTAAAATAGAATGAGAATATAATCATTTCAATTAAATTAAGTCACGAAAGCAATAAATTGCTTCCATTTAACAAAACCCAAAGTATATTTTATAGGCGTGAAATTGACACAAAGGATAAAAAGTTTTGAAAGCGTCTTTATCCAAAAATTATAATAAAAAGGGAGCGATTTTCATCAAACGCAGTAACGACTACTACTATAGCGATTATTTACGACTTTTTTTATTTCCAACGATTTCTCTTAGGATTTTATGTCAGACTATTCCCAAAAAGCGAGTTTTGGTGCGTTGCCAGTTTCCTTCGTAGTTTTATATTTCACTTGTTCAGACCACAAAGCGTTTCTGCTAATATCTAAGAGTGTGGATACATTTGGAAACTAACAAAGGCATGATGCCAGGAGAGGCGTTGGTATAAAACTTGAAAGTATAATAGTACTACAAAAAAAAAGTAATTGAACAGAAACATGGATTTCAATGCGGGAGGTACAAAGAAAAAATCAGCTTTAGGGTCATTAGCAGTAGATTAATTTTACTCTGTGAAATAATAATAAGAAAGACAAACTCTATAGTAATTGGTTTGGGGTAATCTACTGGATTAAATAAATAAGTTTTATCTTTTATTTACTTCGTTTTATGGTATTATCCCCTTAGTGTACAGAATAAACGGTTTCGTAGAGTTGTTACTTCGGTTAAAGTCGTAAGCTATGGATTACAAAATACAAAAGACATGGCTGTATGGGCTTCGTTCTCTTTGCCTGTCCTGACCAGGACGAAATAAACAAAAAAAAACTATGTATTTCATCTGTCAAAAAGGCCTTGCTGAACAAACAAGTTGTCTTACCTATCTTGATGTTTTGATTACTTAACTTTTTATAAAATGTTTTATATTAACCATGTCATGCGCCTAATATTTTACTTTGTAGATCGCTACATGCGAAAGCACGACAAAAAATAAAAAAATAAAACACAAATGACCTTAAAGCTAAAAAACTGCATGATCACCGTAGCAGGCCATCGTAAAAATTCTTAATACCTTCCTACCCACTACTTTCAAAAGAATTCCTTACGGGGTCAATACCTGGCTAATCACACGATTTTTTTCAGTACTATTTTAGGAAACTATTCTCGTAATAATGATTGCTTTGAACTATCTTCAAACTTCTTATGATTAAACCAGAGATTCAATCCATAACTAGTACCGATAACACAAGCAAAGAAAAGTTCGTGAAGTTCATAAAATTATTTTTCTGTGATATTTTTTATTTAGCAACTGTTACACCGAGAATGTATCGTAATGATTCTTAATTATATTTAATTATGTCTTTAAATTTTTGCATTTAATAATGTTATTCTTTGTTGCATTTAAAATTTTCAATTGTTCTTAAATAAATAAAAAAATGTGATAAATAAAAATCACCCGACCAGGACTCGAACCTGGGACCTCTCGTTTGCCGGACGAGTGAATGATGGTATCTGATGGACCATTAGACCATCGGACTATTAGATGGAGCTACGTTAGCAATATAACGTAAAAACAAAAATGTGGTAAGTAATTTCGAGGCATACTGCCAGGCGCCGGTAGCTCAGTGGAAGAGCACTCGTCCGGCAAACGAGAGGTCCCAAGTTCGAGTCCTGGTCGGCTGATTTTTATTTATCACATTTTTTCATTTATTCATTTTAATTATTGTTCATTTAAATATATATTTTTTGGGGATCCATTGGCCTGTATTCTAGTTTTCTGCAGCCTAATCGTGGGCTTATTTATTGCATAACGTTTGTGAAGAAATATCCATAGAAGAAAAGATCCCATGATGCGTCGTAAGGTGTACTTATCCAAGTATCATTTCCGGTTACTTTGATGTGGAACTTTTAAGTGTCGACTGAATAGGTTTCTCGTGGATGGACGTGTAACACCATTCATGTCTTCATGCGCACTTTCCATCAGGTGGCATGGAAGACAAACGTCCTATCCTTACAATATAGAAAAAAAACTTAGATTTAAACTTTTTTAAGTATGGATTTTTTTATCAATTGACACTTCAGGTGCCATAGATAAAAATAGTTTTTTTATTGTGATACGAAAATCGTTAACGAATTTTCAAATAATACGTTTCAACACACAAGAGGCGAACAATTTGAAGTAATTATTTTTCAAAATCTAAGTGATCATAAAATTTTCATCATCATCACATCATCACTACTCTTTGTACAAAGCCCACTGCAGGGCTATGAGTCTCTCCCCTGGGTGACGAGGAGGACATAAAATTTTGATGATACGAAATTTTTGTAAATGCTACTGACAGCCATTGTATTATGAAAAAGAAAAATCCCTTAAATAAGTACTGAAAGATAAAACAAACTATATTTGCAGGTATTCAAGTCAGGGATTTCATAAAAGATCTGGTATTCAAAGGAAAGGAAAATTTTCATTTTTCGATAGCCATAAGAGTTAAAGCTTCGAAAATATGGTTAGCGGGGTATTAATGTCTCCGCAAGATTTAAGTTGAAACATTTGTTTGTTCACGTGTTTGAGATCGTGACAGTCTGGAATCATTTCCCAAGAATTCGGTAGCTTGGAGAACGGTTCCGTTATGATATTTCAAAAATGTAAAATCGTCACCAAAGATCAAGAAGTATATTGGAAGATTAGTGCTGGACAGCCAAATGTTACTCACCACACCATACATTATAATTCTAAAGGAACTTTAAAGCACCGCTTCTCTTAAAAGGACTGTGGGCCTTTAAAATGTCTGTTTGCGATAAAAACTGTGTAGGTATTTAAATACCCAATACTTTTACCCAATATGCCTTTCGTACGCATCCTGTTTTATTTTTAGTTCAGTTATTTTATTTAGGTCTCTTCCACAAAACCCGGGTGAACCTGCGGAGCGCAGCTATGTTATAACAATGGAGAAGAAAACGAAAAGTTCTAAATAGATGGCGCTTCATACGCTTGACCCATAACAAACAGTCAAATGAACAAGTTGCTAATGGTTATTGCTAGTCCTTTTTTTCGTAAATCTTTATAGTATATTGTTTTTCCGTATCAAAATGGGAAAATGTGAACCGTAATATATTAATTTCCACAAAAGTTTAAATCAAGTCCATCCACAACCATAGCTAGTTATGTATCATCGGAGAAACTGTATTATATATTTTATATCAAACTAATGACCATGCAATGAAGCATTTCTCATTTATTGATGAAAACTATTATATGTATAATTATCTTATGCTATGGTATTTGACAGTTGTTATGGGTCAAGCGTAATCAGTGCCTCTAGTGGAATAAGTTGGCAGTTTTCTACCCCATTTTTGAAATAACTCTGTCTATCTAACATTAGGTACCGTAAGGTTTATGTGCGCCTTGAAGTTTGTGAATAAAGAGTTTATAAGCGCAAACCAGATGTAAGGATCACGTTTGAAATATTTAAAAGAAAGAATTTTAAAACTGACACGGTTTGTCCGTCAGCCATTTTTATTCACTTCTTTATTTTGGTCTGAAAGTAAAAGTGGCCCCAAGGCTGCGCGCCACCAAGATTTTTAGATTATTAGATTTGCGAATGGTTGTGTTTAAAGATAAAGTTAATGTGTTTAAAGACAAATACTGTGTGCATGTGTATAACTACTCCTAAATAACATCGATAGATTTAAATATAAACCTGGAAAATAACCTTATAAACCTATATATTACATCGATTTGATTTATTCAACATAGGATATCGATATCGATTACATATAAATGATATGTTACTTTAATATCCATAATATCGCTACATAAAATGCAATATATAATAAATAAGCAAGTAAATTGATGATAATTGACATGAAGTGACATGAATCATCATTATCATTACTAACTTTATTGACCAGTCTCGTTTCTGATCCACTGTAGGATGACCATTTTTTCTCTTGGAGACAGGTTAAGGTGGCATAGTCTGTAAACTTGTTTGTTCGCCCAATGTTTTTTTCTGGATGTCAGAAATCTCAGGTACTGAATTTAGCTGTGGCAAACAGATTAATTATTTTAGAGAATATCTTTCATATTACATTATAATAGTATGGTGAATTAAAAGATAAATATAGGTATGTAATAGGAAAAGTAAAATGAGTTTCTTACTGGAGCAAGTCTTTACAAGTTCGGAAACATAGCAAGATGGCCATCGGAGTTTCTGAATGGCTTCACAATATACCGACCACTTTGGCGCTGGGGTAACACTGTGCCTCGGAACCAGCGGGTTCGATTCCCGCACGGAACGAGAAAAAAATGTTCCGTTTCTGGGTGTTTATCTATTTATGTATTTATATTCTAGGTTCCCCCCTAGTTCGCTACATAGTATTTCATAACACAAGCTATGCTTTCTTTGGGGCCGTATAGTTGGTGTGATTGTCTGGGGATTTATTATTGTTATTTATTATTTGGGCTGCTCGTGTTGTAGAAAAAATAATCTGCATTTTCAACGTTCTGCTCCATTTTCTTGCGCTTCCTAGGCAACTTTGTATAATATTATATAAAGAATATTTAGTGTGTGAAATAAAAAGTATTTATACTTTTTAAGAATACTTTCTTAATGATAAGATATAAGAAAAACTTACGTATGATCATACATTCGGGTTTTACATGCATTTTCAGTTTGTATCGATTTATAATGACCAGATGAATTTAATGCATACCAGGGCGGCTGAAAAGTTTTGAGCCTAAGTACCTTTAAGCATCCCTAATGACTCTCGCTGCTCATCACTAATTTCGGGTATCCTAAATAGTATAAATACCAAGTTTCATGTCATTAGCGTCTTTACGTCCTTTGTCATTGAACCTTAAACATCACCATGTCTGAGACGTCCGCGCTTTCTACGAAATTGGAGTACAGATCTGTCATTAAGTTCCTCACAAAGAAGAACAAAACGCCCACAGAACCAATCACCGCCGTTACCAAAGAAAACATTGAAAAAGTGAAAAAAAATGTTCTGGAAGTTCTGCGACTCATGTTGTGGCAGTTATTTGAAGCCATATGCAAAGAAATAATCGGTGATATCTTGCACAGTCATTTGCACATGAAAAAGGTGTATGCGCGATGGGTGCCGAAAATTCTCACGCCACTGGACAAGCAGCGTCGCGTCACAACTTCGCAGGAGTTTTTGGACATCTGTGGCGATAATCCTGACGATGTTTTTTCTCGCCTTGTTACTGTTGATGAAACATGGATTCGACAATACGATCCAGAGTCAAAACAGGAGTCAATGCAGTGGATAGAAAAGGGAGGAAAGCCGCCACGGAAATTCAAAGTGGAAAGATCTGCGTCCAAGCTCATGGCCACTATTTTTTGGGATTGTGAGGAAATTTTGTTAATTGACCTTACCAAAAATACTACAATAAACGGAGTCTATTACGCCGCATTGTAGATAAAAGTGCGTTAAGTTGTTATCGAGAAAACAAGAGGCAAACTGGCGAGAGGGATTCTGTTTTTGCAAGACAATGCGCCCGTCCACACTGCGCGAGTTGCAAGGCGTGCCCTCGCCGAGACAGGGTTTGAAGAAATAAACCACCCAACGTACAGTCTAGACCTGGCCCTTAGCGATTATTTTCTTTTTTCCAATTTGAAAAAGAACCTCCGAGGATGAAGATTTTCATGTGACGAGTAAATGAACATTTTGAAGGCAAAGATGGCGAATATTTTTAAACCGGGTTAAAAGCTCTTTTTTTATCTCTAAAAATTCTTATTAAAATAAAATATGGGCGATTGTCGGCGTAAATTAAACAGAAATCAAGACTCGGATGTTACGTTCCGACAAATGTTAGAAGATTTGCCTGGGTTTTCTCATTTACTCTCTCAAAAACTGTTTGAATAATACAAAGATACATAATTTTTTTTCACACTATACTAAAATTTACAGAGGTACAGTTTTCGATTTTGGCGCGCTACAAACATCACTGGTAAATTGTTTTATATATGTTATTTCAGTTAGGCGTACTAATAAAATTATTTTATTTATTTATTTAACTTTATTTAATTATTTATTTTTGAATTGAAAAATATTATTAGTTATTTATTTATTAACAAGATAACAAACATTGTAGGTACAGAACAGATAATTTTAAATCTAGAGTAACAAAATATCTTAGCCAATAACAGGATATCCTAGAGTAATAACTAATAATAATAACTATGGCCTAAATGTATTATGAAACACTTTTCATTATGCACAAGTTTCATAAACGCCTCTTTTCTCAAACATTTAATAATAATTTATAAGTTAAATTGGTTTTTATTTGTCTTAATTTTTATGTACCTACCGGTAATTTTTTCTTCAATGTTTTTCTGCAAGTTGAGCAGTCGAGTCAGCTCATTTCCTGCAGAACTCGCTTCCGTTTTGGGATTCGAGTTTGTTATTCTTTAGATAACCCTTTTTCGCGTAAAATCCATTTTTATGTGGTACTTTGATACTTAATTAAGTTAAGAGGTTTTCCGGCAAATCTTCTTCGTAATATTTTTATATTAAATTAACGTTAAGGCAAGATTAAAAGTTATGTTTCCTTTCCCTAAATAAGTTTTGGAATCATAGCTGCAAATACAAGAAGGTATTATTATAAAAAAATATACTCTTTTTTTTTATTTATGAGAACTTGCTTCGAATATGAAAAGTATCGATGAAGACGAGGGTGTAACACGTCTATTGAAGAGGTACATACTTATAAACCCAACACTGACAATAAAAGAGACAGAACTGGACGAAAATAGACGCAGACAGTTCGTTCTACAGTTTAGCGACCCACGTGTCACCTCTAGAACCTATGTATACATAGGCGCTGCATATATAATTTAAGGGTGTCTACAGTGCTATCCCGCTGCGGACGTGTGGCTAATTTAATTGCGCCTTTACATTGAAAGAAAACTAGATACTACCAGAAAGTTGTGAAAATTATAAATATATGTAAAAAAAAAACTTATTTCTTTACAATGGGCATTGTTTAGTTTTTTTATTTGCTTCAAATAAAAACCGTTACAAGAAATAAGGTTTCTGCTTACTTTAGTCGATTTAAAACATTTAAAAACATTGGGGTTTTACAGGTTTTTAACAAAATACATTTGACCTTTACTTATTCAGTAAATGATCCCACCAGATCATCTTCCCATAAGGACGAAACACTGAATTCAAAAAATATTATTTCTTGTTCAGTGATTCGTCCCATCAAATTGATTATAAGAAATAATGATATCAATTACGGACAGCAAGCAAACTAATAAGAAAATCAATAAAAGACAAAATATTAATTCGTTATAAACATTTATATTAACTCGACGACCACTTAGGCGCTGTACTTTGAAACTGAATGCCTTAGACGCCAGTGCTTGCAGGTTTGATTTCCAAGCGAAACCAGAAAAAAAAAGTCTGCGTCTAGGTGTTTATCTATTTATGTATTTATATTCTAGGCCACCCCTAGTTCGCTACCTAAATTACTTACTTAGTTCGCTATTAAAATATAATAAACAATAAAAATTAAAAACATGTTACATTTAAAACACCATAAAACTATGATGTAAAAAAATTAAGTATGTAGGTATTGATATATAAAATGTGTGAGGTTATTTGTCCTACAATAAAAATATTGACTTCTTAAAAATTTAAAATAATCACAGTTCAAATAATTTAAATAATCACAGAATCAAATATTATCAATGTTAATAAAGATATTTTCAGTGCTTTCTTTGTCGCACTTGCAAAGATCTTTTGACAGTAATTAAGCTCGCGCTTGCTGGCTCGAGATAGCCTGATGCAGTTGAACTTAACGACCAATTTGGCGATGGGGTAACACTGTTTGCCTCAGATGCCAGTGGTTGCGGGTTCGATTGCCGCACGGAACAAGAAAAAAAAATGTTCACGGTCTGGGCATTCATTTATACATGGTAACTGGTGGGTCTCTTTTAAAAATCCAGGACGTGATAGTTTAAGATCATACATAAAGAGAAAAATTTAATTAAAAAATAAAATATTAATTATTGAGAAAACTTCCTCTCCGAAAGTTAAAGAATTCATCACACGACGCTTGGTTACATTAGCGTAATACAGTAAATACTTAGCGCGTAGTTGTGTGCGTGTGGCGGGAACACTGCTGTGTGCGTTTTGACTGAAAGAAAGGTGTAGTAAGGTAAGGGAAGAGATTCATAAGAATTTCTGGGGAAAAACTAAGTACCTAATTTATTACATAATTATGATCAGAATCGAGAATAGAGTGCTCACTTTTGGTATTGAAAATTTGTCACCAGTCACCCTGTAAATTTATTTTTATTCTAGGTTCCCCCTAGTTCTCTGCAAGGTATCCCCTATGACAAGCTCTGCTTAGTTTGAGGCCATGTAGTTGGTGTGATTGTCTGGGGATTTTATTTATTTATTTTATTATTTAAGTGAAAGTGAGACAGCGGATTGCGAAGTTTCACAACGTTGCAGTCATTCTTATTCTTTGACAGCAACCAACCATCCATACTAAGCGACATGCATGCAGTCATGTTATTTTATTTGATTCTGTAAAGCATAATAAATTATGTGTATTTTTTTTATTTTAAAATGTTTTATTTGAAAGATCTTTTATTGTTTTTTCTTATTACTTTGCTTGCTGACCGTACATGATCTCATTATTTACTATAATTAAATCAATGGGACGAATCACAGAACAAGAAATAATATTTTTTTCAATTCAGTGTTTTGTCCTTCAATGATGTGGTGGGACGAATCACTGAAGCAGTAACTTAACCTTGATGGCATCAAATCGCTTAAGACGTGTTTAAATTAATTTATGAAATGTTTATGTTTACAATCCATTTGGTGACATTACATTACTTTAGCACACAGACACAGTTTAATGTTTTTTTACAGACATGTTATGTAACACATTAATGTTAATGTCACTGATGACGTCATTACGTACTAATTTAATAAAATCAATATAAATTTATAGACACACTTAAAAATTAAATATAACACTATAAAAATTATAGGTAAAAAAATTAACAATGCCCATTAAAGACCAGATCTCTAAGGGAGTCGAGTAAGGGAGGATCAATCGTTGGTACAATGGATTAGTCGACGTCAATCGATAGTTTTTACTAGGCCAAAAAAAACCCTAAAAACCACTTTTGCCTTAATCTTAACTAACATTAGAGTTGAGATTGAGGTAAAATTTTCGAATCACTCAAACAGTACAAAAAATAATATTCCTGAAACATTTCGCATATCACTAAGTCTTCCTTATTTAATTTCATTTAAGATAGGCTGCAAACTCAAACTCAAATATTTTTTATTTCGTAAGTATTTAAATACATTTGAAATAAGCCAAACAATTTACAAATTGAACTGAATCTAACACCACTTCGGAAAGTCGATCTGTTGAGAAGACGTGGCAAGAAACTCAAACTGGACGGCAGCGACAGCGGCGCGAGCAGCGGAGCGGGCAGCCACGCGCCTTTCTCGGAGTGATTTTTCGCGGTTTCATACAATCTCAATACTTTCTATCGTGCCGTGGAAATCGTCGCTGCCGTCCAGTTTGCAGCCAACAGAGCTCATACATCGGAAGTCATACGTAAGCTCTGTTGAATAATAGTCCATTAAATTCTTAAGTCCATTAATCTGTTCATAATTTTGAAATGCAGATCATTGTACAACAAACAATGATACCGTAATTTCACAAAGTGAGCTTAAAATTGTGTTTTCTGCGGGGATGATTTATCTCACAAAAGCTGTCCAAGTAGGGTTGATATAAATAATTATATGCAACGTCACGATGTTCGCTTTCCATTTTGGTGATTTTATGACCGGTACTTAAGGCTGTTATTTGACGACCACTTTGGCGATGGGGTAAAAAAGTCGCCAGTGGCTGCGGGTTCGGTTCACGCAAGGAACAAGAAAAAAAAATGTTTCGTGTCTGGGTGTTTATTGATTGTCTGGGGATTTTATTTTATTGAAAGAAGTAAGATGAATTGTATGAAACACTTCTGAAAAAAAATAAAAATACAGCGATTTATATCAACGCGCGTGTCGATCTTGTGACTAAATAACCCTGCATTGTAACGTGACGGGCATTACCACACCAATCGATCGACCGTCGATCGACTGACGAATGGATCAGTCGAAGTCGATCGACTGACGAATGGATCAGTCGACGTCGATCGACTGACGAATGGATCAGTCGACGTCGATCGACTGACGAATGGATCAGTCGACGTTGATCTATAGTTTTTACTAGGTCAAAAAATCCGATACACGTCGATCGTCGCCGTCGGTCGATCGATTGGTGTAGATTTGATATTGTCACTTGTTTTTTTTTAAATGTGCACAGAGTTTTTCATAGTGGCTATTTATTTTCGTTTCTTTGTGTATATCTGCTTTTTAGAGAATAAACACGCTTTTTTAGATACCTATAGTTTTTGGGTAATCTTGTTTTTCATCACAAAATCACATCATTACTTTTTTCAGTTCAGACAAATAGGTCATTGAAAAAAACTGCATGAAAATCATTTATTCATACAGAAATAACACTGTTTTCACTGAATTTGTGGCGTGGCCTTTGATTTTTAGGTGACATTTACAACTTCCAATGTGGGGTTGTTTTATTTAAAGTATTGACAGACCTGAATTTCATTCGCTTAAATTATGGATAGTTTAATCAATATACACGGAGTATATATTGATTAAACTATCCATAAAACTATAAGGTTGCCCATTTCGTAAATTGTCCATAAAATCTTAGGAGCCTCATAGCTCAATTTTTTGGTGTTAAGCTTTAAAAAGTACATTTGATATTGTTTGGTTTTGTTGATATTTAAGTTTGTTGATAGCTTCAGGTTTGCATGTGTCCATGGACAACGGACATGGACATGGTAATTAACACCTACCTTTTCTTCACATATTTTTTTCTAATGTAAAAAAGAGACATGCAAATATGTACACTGCATTTTCTGCCTTTGCAAATGTTACTCCACTTCTGGTAATTTAAATACGAATGCTTTATGGATAATGACATATCCGGAGGGTACACCCACCATTATCGAACAGGCAAAACAGGTAAAAACGGAACTACATTAAGATGGATTTATCCTGCGAAATGTATCACAAACGAAAAGATTACCCTGTACGCTGAAAAAAACACTTTTACTTGGAACAATAAGATGTGTAAAGAAAACTTTGGGTCTATCCAGGAACCCGCACTTCTGTATAATTACTATCGGTCACCGCACCGATAGCTAGGATTGACCTAGGTCACGTTGTTAACAGACAGCCGAGTAAAAAAACAGACAGTTACAGAAGTCAAGCTCGCATAAGCACCGCTCTCTCACGAACACAAGTTTATGAACCAGTGGGCTTACTAAACAATATTTAAACCTAATTCAAAAAGACCCAGGCGTTTACTAGATGACTGCGGCTGTGGGCTTTCCTACATTGGTCAAACCAAAAGAAACGTATCAACCCGCGTAAAAGAACACATAGCTGATATTAAAAATCAAAAAGCTTCAAAGTCTGCAGTTTGTGAGCATTCCATGGACAAGCCCAACCACTACTTAAGGTTTGACTCTGTAAAAATTTTATCTAGAGAGAAGCATTACATTCCTAGAATGATCAGAGAAGCGATTCAAATTAAAAAAAACCCTAATTTCAATAGAGAAGATGGTTGGAAACTATCACCGTGAGGTACCCATCTTTCGAGCTTTCTTTAATTTGATTTCAAAAGAAGAAAAGAACTTGAAGAAATCTTCATGTAGAAAAAAATTAGGACAATATTATGTAAAGGACCTAAGGACTTTCAAAAAAAAAATCGAGATTCAAAAGATCGGTACCACTTAATTTATAAGTTTTTAGAATGAATCACTTATATTGAAAACATATGTCCTACATTTACCACTGCTCAGCTAGAAAACGGCATGAAAAACGGCAAAAAAGATATACACTGTGTATTAAACTGAAAAAAAAAATGTTCTAACAGAACATTATAACCTTATAAAGTCAAGCTGGAAATACTCAAAGCATTCCTGTCAAAGCTTCAGCAAAAACAAATGAGATGGAACAAATATTTTATACATAGAAGAACTCAAATAACCAGGCTTCAGGCTGTGCTTCTGCAGGTCCGTTTCTAGCTAAACTAATAATTAAATTCTCTTTAAATAGGAAAAGAAATACAAAATAATTTAACAAATAACGTACTATGACGGATCCTGCTTCAAACACAAATAAAAATTAATAAATTCACTGTCAGAGAAATACGGTGATGTTTATTGCAGAAAAGTTATATCGGACTTTATATTACACTGATATTCCGTGAAACAGGGCAAAATTAAAATATTGTTTTGAATTGTGTATGAGCGACTCTCATACACCTTTGTATTCACACATCATCATCATCATCATCATCATCATCATCTCAGCCCGCGCTAGTCCACTGCTGGACGTATATATTCACACATGCATATTAATAATTTTGATTCACTCAGCATATTTAGTTTCAGCACCATCTAGATTGTTTAAACAAAGCATCAAACCAAGGTGACTTTGCTAGTTTACAACGGCTATTTCTAACCAAATTTCGCATGACCTTGGCGGGGTCTTGGTTGGCGGGAGCTAGTTGTAAACGGCAGTGTTTAGAACCAAAATTTAGATTGCCTCGATTTTATTAAAACATGCGCTGACTACAATGACCCAATAAATTGGTTCAAAATTAATCTGGCATAAAAAAAAACTCAAATTTACGAGGTAATATCACATGAGTTACTCATGTGGTAATATGGCACAACCGAAAACACTAAAACCTGACAACCGTTTTTTTTTTTCTATCGTTCGCTATACATATTATAGTAAAAGATAGATTTCATTCAAATCGTAATAACTCTATTTCATTAATCGGTAACTTTCACTATTAATTGTGCTTCGCTATACATATACCACTGATGTACAGAACTATTGCATATACAAGTCCGACTTTAATAAATATGACAAATTTCAAGGTTTGCTTAAAAAGTTTTCGAAAATTGTTATTCTCTATTAAACGAATATACTGGAACATATTTATTTATTTATACTTCATGTAACAGTAAAAAAGTACAATTAAAAGCAAAAACAGAATACATGTATACATTGGTGGCCATATCGATTTCATCCAGGTAATCTTCATCTACATACCTACAGCGAGTTACAAATCTCAATTAAATTCTGTTCACTTTTTGTTTTTCTGTTTCAGGTTATCAACAATCGATACATTTTCCATGCAGTCAAATTCCAAGCTCTATAAAACAAGAACATAGCTCTCATTACATTACTTGGCAACATATACAAACAATGTACAGCGTCTATTAAATTCGATGCAAATAGTCCATTATTCCTCATAAACATGATGTGACACAGTGCTGAAACTGTTTACTAGTATTTATTTATTTATTCTTTATTGTACACCACAAATAAAAATACAAAAAAAAAACAGAAATATGGTACAAAACGTGGTCTTATCACCAATAAGCAATTTCTTCCAGACAACCTTTTTATTTTAGACGAATACCCCTTTAAAGACGATAAAAGTTGTTTACATTGATTTTGATCAACCAATTTGGGGTTACTTTATTTTACTTTTTTTTGGGGTTATTTGGGTTTTTTTGGATCACTGCTCGCGTCACAACCTCACCGCCCGCGCGTCTTCCCCGCCGAATATAAAATGGCCACAACGCGCCGGAGTAACTCTCTTGCGCAAGCCGCTGTGCTACTCTTAGTTTATCATTGTTTTGTATACTTAACGCCGCCATGTAAACGCAACCAAACAAAGTATTATTTTATGGTAAGAGCTATGTTAATTTAAAGTTTAATTAATATAAAGTTGGACTATGACAACAAAATAGTTTTTCTACGTCTCCGTCTCCAACAGATGTATTTCAGTAACTGGTAATAGGCTGCGAAGTTGAAAACATCATCGTCTGCGCAATGAGATTAATCAACGTTGGCTTTGTCGAATATTTATGTTCTGTTCATGAGCCATATATTTAGTCATTGTTTTAAGACAACGTAGTCATATCAACAGCCATGAGATTAGCCATAAGATCAAAATGTCAAAGACCAAACTAAAGACTAACAGCGTACAGCGGTTAGTAAGTCAAATCTAACGATATACGAACCGAACCTTTCAAAGTTGGCTTGGGTCTGTGTGTTACACGAGTACAGTACGGTCTCTATAATATAAAAAGTTTATATAATAATCAACGAATGCAGAGCTTTAAATAAACCGACTTCAAGTCAACAGTTTGGCGGACTAATAATGTCATCCACCTAAACATTCTGCGAAATCATGCATATTGTTTCAAAAATTTTAAATTTTTAATGTAGTAATCAACCGATTTCGATAAATTTATATGGGACCAACAATGAAGTATCTTCTATCATATGAATTAAGAATTTCTAAAATCGATTCATAATTGTCTGAAATATCATGTAACAAAGAAACAAAAAAAAACATACAAACGAATTGAGAACCTCCTCATTTTTTGGAAGTCGGTTGAAAAGATTGCAATGGGGGTTGGTATATCATTGCGTGATTAATTATTGATTTATCTAAGTTTGAAATCATAGAACCTTTAAATAACAGAGTTTAATACGACCAAAATGCATCGAAACGTAACCTCAACAAATAAAGTGGAACATGTGTCATTGAATACCGCAGAGCACTTTTATTTATGAATGTAAAAAAATGGGCACCGTATAAATAAGTTAATGATAAAGAATGATTTATTTAAACTTACAATCTGTTTTAATGGCTGATATAAATAACATGCGATAATATTGGTACGATTTATTCACGACCAAACAAATTGTGATCCAGGTGTTTCGTTGAAATTCAGAATGTTAAATAGTATAATTTTCTCTGCCATCTGATTGGACACATTTAATTACAGGCGATGCTTATGCAGCGAAGCGTGCGATCCAAATGCATGTAAAATGTTACCCAATATAGATTAAGAACCGAATACACAGTATTTGAAATACTAATAGGTACTTGGCACTAATATGCGCTATTTGGCTTGCAGTGAAACAAGCATTCAATTAATATTTACTCGAGGATCTTCTAGTTTGTATGTATTTAAATGTAACATTTATTGAAACAAATACAAATTATAAAAACGACCAACAGGCAGCTAAGATCTTTCTTAATTTTTCTAGAGTTTTGCTCAAATGTTCTTTTTTTAGCTAAGCAGAAGATTCTATATAAATTGATTTATTTTATTCTTTTTATAGCCAATATAATAGGTAATTTGCAAAGTTATAAGTTCCCAGTTCTTTGAAATTCCAGTTTGTACTTTCATAAGTAAAAAAATTAATACGCTCATTTTAGACAGCCCAGTCGCTAAGCCTATTTATAACCAACGATCAAAGAATACCGCAGCAATGGTTTTCAAATGTTTGGCGATAAATTATTCAATAGTAGGTACCTATAGAAATTTTTAGTCAAATGTAAGCTTTACATGTAAAATAAAAACACTGAAAACAAAATAAACAACTTTACAAACAACAAAAATCCGAATAGGAAAAGGGACACAAAAGAAATACTAGTGAATACTGAAAACTCGATTATCAATCAATATATATAAAACTGTTCCGTTACTGACTGAGTGACTGAGGTACTGAGTGACTGAGTGACTGACAGACAACGTACAGCCGTAACTACTGGGCGTAGAAAGCTGAAATTTGGAACATACATTCTTTAGGGGATGTAGAGGTGCACTAAGGAAGGAATTCCCGAAATTCCCACGGGAACGGGAAATATAGGACTTTTTAGATTGTATGAAAAATCTTATTCCTTGAGTGCACCGATGTGAAACTTGGTGTAAAGGTTTTCAATGTGTGTCTGGTTGTGTTATGAAAGGAATTCCCGAAATTCCCACGGGAACGGGAAATATATGATGTATTAGTTTGTATGAAAAAATCCCATCCCTTGAGTGCACGGATGTGATACTTGATATAAAGGTTCCACAATAAGTGTCTGTTTGTATTATGGAAGGAATTCCCAAAATTCCCACGGGAAGGGGTTGTACTTTTTAGTTTGTTTGAAAAATCTTATTCCTTGAGTGTACGGATGTGATACTTGGCATGAAGGTTCTTTAAAGAGTGACTGGTTGTGCTACGAAAAAAAATTCCAAAATTCCCACGGGCACGGGAAATATATGATTTTTAGTTTGTATGAAAAAAAACTTATTCCTTGAGTACATGGGTATGATACTTGGTATAAAGGTTCTATCAGTGGTTGTCTGGTTGTATAGTTTCTGAAATTTCCACGAGAAGGGTAGTTAAGCGTATACGAAGTTGCGGGATAAAGCTAGTGTACTATAAATACCAAACGAGGCATTTTCATCAACCAACTGTTTGGGACGTTTAACAGTTATCCTATTGTGCTAGGAAAATATTAATTTGAAAGCTCTTCAAGTTGAAATTTGACTTTAAAATTTAGATAAATCACAACAATATGATGGTATAGAACAGATGATTGATTTCCTCAATTCTTTAATAGGTAGGTACAACTTAATAGTTTGTAGTTATTGTCCAAGAAATAAGACAAAACAGAGGTCTATGTGTATAGAGTGGCTCGTATTTTTGATAGTTTTGAAATGTTTGAATAAAGTGGGTACACAGGTTTACTAGTTTAGCGTAATTATTTTCTAATATGATAGACTATTTTGCGACAAGAACTATACTAATCTAAAACTATTTATAGAATTAATTATACGAATATATTCTTAAGGTATGTGTGTGTATTACGTGTTCAATAGCATGCATATATATTTTGTGCATACTGTTTGTTATCTCTTTCGAGTGGGATGTCTTCCTCTCTCTTCCATGTCCTTCCAATCACTCTATAAATCCCATCCCAAACATTTTCTCTATTCTGTCTTTCACAAAAGTCTTTCCAACTCTGTGTTTGGGCTCTTTTGGCTTCAGATTCGTACTCTTCCTTCTAGTCCAGATAGTCTTGGACAAACTTCGGTCGGCGGACCAACGCTCCACGACTTATACAATTTTTCAGGGTTTTGACCTCCCTTTTCAACTTATCTAGGTTTTTTGACCACCATGGCAAAGTGGTTAAGTTATTGCGTTTTAAGTAATTTGGTATGTGTTTTGTGCATGATTGTGTTATTAAATTTGTGTAGTCAGTAGCTATTTGTTCTAGTGTATCTATGTTTGTGGTTTGGTTTGTTGTTGTGGTTACTGGAGGGTGGATGTCAGAACTTTCAGGGTGCCGAAATGGTTTCTGACAAACTCTAACGACTACTTTATACAAGTATACAGCACCCGGTATTGACTGCTTATGTTGCCCTGCGAAGCACGGAAGTCGTCTTGAGAAATAAATGATCGGCGATCACCCATCCTAATACCGGCCGCGCCAACCGCACCTAACCTGCGATATGCACAGTAATCAAAGCGCCACAAGGACTTCGATCTTCTTTAAATATATAAACATAATAAAATGTTCAAGTTTTTTAATATGATAAAAGTTATAAAATATAAGTTCCGATTTAACAACAATGATCGTCAACGTAGCCAATATAAAGTTAAAAGGTCAAAAGGTCTTCGAGGCTGGTTTAATAAGTGAAAAAAAAGAGGCTGTGATGATTGGCAAAATTGTCGCACAAATAAAAATATCGACTATTTATGACGTAAAAATAGTAGTAAATAATATTTTCAATTATTTGCATTGAAAAAAAATATACATTACCTTTAGAAGCTATACAGTTAATTGTATTTGTTTTCATTTTATCAGATTGGTTGCAACACAAACAACTTTGAGGTTTTGTTCTTTACTAAAAAATAGTACTTTTTGCCGAATAATATGTTGTTCAAAAGTGCTTACTTTCTAAGATATCATCAGTTTTAATACAGGGTGTTTGGTACACCGTTGGCCAAATTGAAATGGGGGGTAGTTGGGCCTATTCTGAACATACTTGCTTCGAGTACTACTAGCCTATTTCTTATAGTTTAGTAAAAAACCCAAATTTTCACCTTCTAATCTAAATAACTTTTTTAATGTATGAGTATCTTCTCCAAATAAAATTTATTCGTATTTGAAATACAGCTTTATTATAAATACATGAGTATTTGATCCAAAATATCAAGAAAAAAAAAGTTATGATGCAACAAAGTCTCGAGGGCGAGGCAAAACTATAGCAGATATTTTTTTTTTTACATTGCAATATATTTCATTGCGTATTTCGCAAATTTTAATACTTTATAGTGCAAGAGTACTGGTTTCAGATTTGGACCAGTCGGCAGCACTGTCGTTGTGCACGTTCCCTATAATAATTTCCTTGACTGAACGAACAGGCACTTTTCAATAATTTTGTATAAATCCCTAATAACCTTTTTGTAATGCTTTTCTGTGGGGGCTATTATCGGAGTTTCCTTGAGGGATTGAGTCCAAAATGAGGAAATTCACAGGCGAAACACAGTCACCAACATAGCCATAAGAGTTGCAAAGCTGAAGCTTATGCATAGCACGCAGAGCGGATGGTCGTTGGGGCAAAAAACGCTCTCGATATTGGGAGACGTAGCGTGGGTGGGCCCCCCACAAAGTACCTGGTTGTAAAAGTAACCGCTGTATACATGATTACAAAAATGAAATACAAATTCTAAAAGTCATGCTCATAATAAATTGTCGGTGGTGTTAGGTGTAGTGGACTATTACCGAATATTAACGCCCTGCATATAATTATAACGATATTTTTGTACTTATAACATATAAAATCTCTAACGTATAAAAGCCACTTATGAATCGTAGTTATGACTCATCAAATATCTATACATGTATATGTATTTATTTTGTTGGTAGTCGCTACATGGTATCTCATAACACAAGCTTCGCTTACTTTGAGGCCATACAGTTGGTGTGATTGTCTGGGGATTTAATTTATTAAATATTTTTAAATGTAGTCACTACAGTCCTGGTGTTTTCAAGTGTTGTCTTGATGATGAACGCGAATACAAACTCCATTATCACTTCCAATGATAAAAAGGAAGATGAATGCCCCATTCATTTTATTTAATAAACGTTCGTTAATTGATAAAAATTTCGTACCCAGGTTCCTACTTTGCAAGCAGATTTGAATTTATTGCTAGATATAAAGGTGTAAAATGAACATTTATTTATATTCAATGTAACAGATATTAATAAGAGAGCAATACAAATGTTATTTCTACTTAATTTATCCAATTTTCATTCTATTAGCAGGTGACGAGGGTAAATTCGTTTCAGAATGACTACCACAATTATTTGAATTCATAATTTCATAAAATACGAAATAGAAAATATGTTTTACAGAATACAATTTCATTATGAGAAATATCTACTGAGCAACGGCGCTTTGCGGAGAAGGCTCCAACTGTCAACAAAACAATTCTCTTCCCATGTTTATGCATTAATTAATATACAAATTATGCTAATATTATAACACATTCATAGGTTCGTATAAATTAACCTCATCTCCGGTTGTACGCGCTAAGTTATTAATAAAACATTTGCGACTGAAATGCCATAATTAGATCTAATGGCTAATTAGGGAAACTAGTAAACAATGTAAAAATGAATCCACGAGTTCGTCTTTTAATATGTATCTATTTTTAACCGAATTCAAAAAAGGAGGTTAATAATTCAACCCGTATGTATGTAATATTTCCAAAACTGCACAGTTTTCGAAATATGTCAGCGTTTGAACAAATGTGCCAAATTTCAAAAGTGTATGTATGTATTTAAATTAACTTTAGAAACGGGATATTTACCATGTTTTTCATTTATTTTGAGTTCTCGATATTTCGGCACTGTTACCATGCTAGTTTGTCTTCCATACAAATACCAAAATTCTATTACTACTAGCGCTACGCGCCGGGCACTACTGGAACTTTTTGTATTTTTTTCTGCGTTCGATATCGATATATCTATAGTACCAGGCAGCGTATTTATAGTATAGTATTCAACCAATCAAATTTTTGCACTCGTTGCATTTGCTTATTTTTCTGTGTGTTTTTTTGTCGCTGAATTCTTTTGTTAGTGTTTTCCACAAAGTACGTTGAGTAGAGTGTTCACTCCTTGCGTTTTTACGATCTCAAATCAAAGATTTTACTTTTGTGAAGTGATATTTTTACATAGGATGCTGAATTTCTAGTGAGATAGTGAGTTAAGAAAAGGAATTGCATTGATTTTGAATGACTGGTGCAAGGAGGTGAACAATTTGAGTGGCAAAAGCATTAAGTTTGACGAAAACGACCCGAACAAATCTATGGCCTATAATTATTATATCAAACACAAATAATTCAGAAAAAATAAATAATTGTCTGAGATGCATATTGTTTTATTATCCCCAACTCGCATAGCATCATGCTTTGTGCAGTTTATTTCAACTTATTAGTATTGCGCAGTTTGCACAATAGTAATAACTGGTACTACGAATTTCTGAAAATTTGAAAGTGGCGGTACGGCCGGGCTGCATTCTAGGGTTGTTTTGGTCAAAAAGGTTCCTAGAGCGGATACTGTGTGGCGCTAAAGTGCAAAAACCGCGAGACGGTCATCTATACTTCAGTACTTATATTCATCTATGACTGTTACAAGCGCCATGATCACGACGGTACTGAAGATGCGGGTAAGCGTGTTTTTTATTCACATTTTATTTTAAATATCCCGTTTCTAAAGTTAATTTAAATGTTAATGACCATGCATTTAGAAAAACTATAAAAGAACTAAAAAGTAAAAAATATTAACGATTACTTCTGTCTTAACTAAACTATAAACTTTAATAGATATACCAACTAAGTATTTGTTGACGTCGGTACCTAAAAGAATTATAGGAAAGAAAGAGTAATGAACTTAAAGCATGCAAATCCATCCAACGAAACAAGTTACCTACCGGCTTCGTTCGAAGAGAATTTTTTTAGATCACCACTTTGGCGATGGGGTAAACCTGTGTGCCTCAGACGCCAGTGGTTGCGGGTCCGATTCCCGCACGGAAAAAGAAAAAAAATGTTCCGTGTCTGGGTGTTTATCTATTTATGTATTTATATTCTAGTTTCCCCCCCTAGTTCGCTACATGGTATCCCATAACACAAGCTATGCTTACTTTGGGGCCATGTAGTTGGTGTGATTGTCTGGGGATTTTATATATTATATTTATTTAAGACAGAAGTCTAAAGTAAACTTACGTTTATCGTTTTTACTATCGAATTAATTTTTTTATTTTTAGTTTCTTCTAAATATATATAAGTAAATTAGATACCTGCGTATAATTTTGTAGTCGGATTTATATTTTTAAATATTTTTTATAAAATACAAAAAAACTTTAAATATAGGTGCAAAGATAATTTCTTAAAATATCTCTATTGAGGCTCAGTTTTGTATTTTGTAAAACCTTAATATCAAACAAATACGGTTACTTGATACCGAAAAAACGAATAAAACTTTTTAATTTAGTAGTCACAACCCATAATACGAGTAGCTACCAAAAAAACATAGGCACTGGATAATATTCGTCTGTCGATGTACTGGATTTTTCTTTACCTGAAAGCCTTCTGAAACAATGAAGGAATAAAGGAAGCAGTGGTATGAAAATTATCATTCTTGGCAGGTTTGATGGTGACCGCAGAATAGTGGTAATAACACAAAAGAATGCACCTTCATATTTTCAAATTTTTACAACACTTAATGGAAAGATATGAACATCGGCACCATCGTCGTCGGCGCGAAAAAACTACACAATTAGTTAATAAGATCCTTCGTTGATCTGCACTTTGAGACTAGATTTAATTTAATACAATCCTTATTTAAAATGATTTTCAAGTTTTTAATAATTACAGGTGATAGAACACAAACAACTGCTTGCTCACGGGTGCGTAGAATTATCGGTTGACAACTTGACAGCTATTAAAGTAAATTAATATTATCGTTGTATTTTGCACAACAGACAGCGTTTAAACACCGAGCAAATTAACAAACTTTACAATAAAGGTTCACAAGTAATCTATACATATAATAAAATGGTAGGAAAGTCAAAACTGTACATTGAATATTTTTTTAAAAGAATACTTGGGGTATGATCTACAATCGAAACAGAAACAAAAAATATAGTTTTTAGAATTTTTGTCTGTTTGTCTGTTTGTCTTTCCGGGATAAACTCAAAAAGTACTGCATGGATTTACTTCAAATTTGGTATGAAGATAGTTAAGAAGTCGGGTCAACATATAGGCTACATATTATCACGCTAGCAGTGTTATAATCGTAGGTGCGTTTGGTGCTGCATAGCGTTCACGCAGACGACGTCGCGGGCAGCAGCTAGTTTGTATAATAAAACCTAAACTCATACGATATACTGTTCTTGATTTTGTAATGGATACTCTAAGACAAACGTATTTGAATACTATTTGTTTTAATATAATATCTTATACAGGGTGTACAATCCAAATGGGTCAGTATGGAAATGTCAGAAACTATGAGAGATAGCGAAACCTGTTCTTAGGAACCATGGCGTCGATTTTGGATTTATTAATAAAAACACCAATTAATATACAAAATGTGGAAAATATATTTTTTATAGTGAATTCCTAAGTGAAAACAATATATATAAAACTGTTCCGTTACTGACTGAGTTAATGAGTGACTGACAGACAACGTACAGCCATAACTACTAAGCGTAGAGAGCTGAAATTTGGAACATACATTTTTTAAGGGATGTAGGGGTGCACTAAGGAAGGAATTCCCGAAATTCCTACGGGAACGGGAATTATTGGATTTTTTAGTTTGTATGAAAAATCTTAATCCTTGAGTGCACGGATATGATACTTGGCATAAAAGTTGTTCAAAAAGAGACTGGTTATGTTATGAAAGAAATTCCCGAAATTCCCACGGGGACGGGAAATATATGATGTTTTATTTTGTATGATAAAATCTTATTCTTTGAGTGCACGGATGTGATACTTGGTACAAAGGTTCCTCAATAAGTGTCTGTTTGTATAATGGAAGGAATTCCCGGAATTCCCACGGGAACGGAGAATAGGACTTTTGAGTTTATGCGTGTACAAAGTCGCGGGCAAACGCTCGTCTCATTATAAAAAGTTAAATGGTCTTCGTGGTTATATTAATATTACTATCTCAGATATTGCATTCAATTAATTCGGTCCTATTATATATTTATTGTCTAGGTGATCATAACCTCAAAATCTAAAATTCTTTGGTTAAAAACAAGGTTTAGCAAATTGTTCGATACATGGGACGAAATCAATAGTAATTTAGTGTATAAAAAGTATCCTTCCACTGTTCCTACTTCCAGGGCGGACAATATATGAAGCAAAGGCAAAGAGTAACAGTAAGATGTATATTATTTATACCTAAATACAAATCCATTTAAATTTTTAAGTAAATATTGCTTTAATTTTATTTGCATAATAATAACTTAACTTTTTCCATGATGTTATGAGATTTAAATAACAAAACAATCATAATATTTGACCCCAAAGTTAGGACTTTATTTCCATTATTCATATAGAGTAAACCGCAATTCACGCAGGCTTCCCTGGGCTATCCAATCTAAATAAAAACTTACGTGACCGGAAAAACGATAGGTTTCATACAAAATGTGGAAAATAAATTCTAATATTACATAATATATTGGCGACCAAGACTAAACCGACCCGAAACACAACTTTATTCTATTTCAGGCACTTAAACCCTTTTAAGTAAATAATATTCAATGTGAAACAGCGTGACAGAAATGTGTGAGCCGTTCGTAATTGTTTGGTTGTGGTCACTGATTTTCAATCTTTACTAATATAGGAAAGCTGGTCAGTTTGTTTGTTTTTAGGGTACCGTATCCAAAGGGTAAAACGAGACTTTAATACTAAAGCTCCGCTGTCCGTCTGTCTGTTTTCAGTCTGTATCTCACGAACCGTGATGGTTACACAGTTCAAATTTTCACAGATGATGTATATCTGTAGAAAGAGTAGAAGAAAATATAAATTAAAAGGAGCTTCCATAGAACATACACACTGTTGCTGTTTGCATATTAAAGAATGCAAGTTCTTATTGCTGTGTCATATAATGAGAGAACTATTGACCGGTATGTCTCAGTGTTTAATGGCGGGTTTCAATATCATGAAAACTGTTCGTTTGCCTACGAATTCACTACCAGAATGCCTTTCTCTATTCAAAATCTTGACACCTAACCCACTGCTTACAAGATAAAAATTACATCTAGTAAAACCGCACGCAGCTTACATTTCAATACCTTTTTAATGCAAAGAGAAATAACAATATTCACAGGAGCTTGATCACAGATTGATTTCCGTTTGCAGATGAACCCAATAATATAGGCCACTCGCTATTTGTATTTTTACAGCTTTACTTGGCTTTACTAGAACAAATACCTGGTGTTTCAAAGTTTTGAACATATACTTTTTGACACAGAGTATCATATACTTTTGTCCCAGAAACTGAAAAATATGTTTCTAAAACTGAAAAACTACGTGTCCGTCTATGATTTGCATTTTTTTCTTATACTTATAATGTTTTAAAAAAAATAACAACAATTTAAAGAAATTTATACAGGGTTATTGGTAATTAGACCGGATCCTTTTTAGGGGTGGTAGAGGATGTCATTTGCAACAATTTGACTATACATTGTGATATCCGGAAATGGCTCATTTTTTTTATATTATTTTTTTTTATTTTTTTTTAGGATATCCAGTTTTCCTACTTAAAAATTCAATAAAAAAAAAAGTAATAAACCGATTTCAATTCTGTTTGCAGTTTTAGAGAGACCTTGTTACAACTCTTAATAATAAATAACAATATCATACTAATGTGGACCCATCCAGAAACTAGAGGCTGTTTCATAAAATTTTTTAAATTATTTTTATAACATTGTTTACAAAAACAATTATTATCTCCACAAAAACGCTAGTAAATTCCGTCTGCATTTTATTTAAAAAACATCTACACTTTGTTAGCTATCCAACGAGGTTAAAAAGTTGGTGCTTTATTACACAGTTGCAGAAATAATGCGATTACAAAAGACTCAGGTAGAGACATTCCGAGAAAGGGTTTTAGACGGTATCCATGAGAAGTAGTTATGGAAGAAATACTTTCTTAATTTAACTTAATTTATTTTGAAGAAATAAAAGATTATGATTTTGTAATTATTGTGTATTTATGATTTTTACAGTACATTCTCAAAATGTGAGCCCCTATTTTGAATGCAGAGACGCATACGTTTGCGTAAATTACTTTTAACGACACTTGTCTTTAAGTTCATTTTAATTTTTTCTGCTGCATTTATTATGCGCTGTTTTAATTCTTCGATGGTTGCCACAGGTCCAGGAGTCTCGTCGTACACCAAGCTTTTCATGTGACCCCATACGTAGTAGTCGACAGGAGTCAAGTCGGGACTCCTGGCCGGCCACGGAATGGGTCCTCCTCTGCCAATCCACTTATTGGGAAACTGACGATTTAGCCACTCACGGACGCTTAAACTAAAATGTGCGGGGCAACCATCATGCTGGTAAATCATGTTCCTTCGGGTTTCAAGAGGTACATGACTGAGTAACTCATAAAGTTCGTTTCGCAAAAAAACTTCATATGCTTCTCCATTGAGGTTGTTGGGCAGGAAAAAAGGGCCGATCAATTCATCCTTAATAATGCCCATCCACACATTAAGGGAAAACCTTCTTTGTGATCCTTTTAATCTTTTCTTGTTTGGGTTACCGTCTTCTTTTGGGGCCCAATAATGAATATTATGGTAATTCGTTAATCCATCTTGATCGAATTTGGACTCGTCGGTCCATAAAATTTTTAATAAAAAATTGGCATCTTCCATGTCTGTATTCAACATGAATCTGCAAAATTCGACTCTACGTGCAGGATCTCCGTCTTGTATAACTTGTACCGGAGTCAAATGATACGGGTAGAGTCTTGACCCGTGCATTGTGTTCCATATTTTCCATTGCGACATGCCAAGACGTCGTGCAATGACGTTTGTTGAGGTCGTCGGATCTTGCTCAAACATGCGAATTATCTGTTCCTCTTCCTCCGATTGATAAATACGAGGTCGTCCAGCATCGCTTTGTCGTCTTTGAACACGACCAGTTTCTCGTACTCGCCGGTAAACTCCGTCAAACACACTCATATGGGGTAAACGGCGCTCTGGAAATCGAGACTGATATTCCGTTCGAGCATGTGTACTGACGCCATTGGCAAAACCATAGCAAAAGAGTATGTCCGCATACTCTTCGTTTGTGAACTCTCGAACACGAGGTAGGTGGTCGCGGGGCTCCGCAGCCATGATCAGGTCCTTTAGTATAAGCCAAGTCGTCGGGTAAGCAATCAATCACAGAGTCCAGTTCACTAGCCGAATCACAGAAAAAGAAGTTACACAAGTCCAATAACGTTAGCAAGGTCGAAGTTTTATCGTGATAAAGGGTTGAAAAGAGCGTCTAAACAGTACGAAGTGCCTGAGCAAACTGGGTTCACATTGTTCGTGCAACAAACACAAGCAAGAGCGAGACGGCGCATTCAACATGGATACCTTAGTCTAAAACCCTTTCTCGGAATGTCTCTACCTAAGTCTTTTGTTATTATTTTTTTATGAAACAGCCTCAAGTTTCTGGATGGGTCCACATTAGTATGATATTGTTATTTATTATTAAGAGCTGTAACAAGGTCTCTCTAAAACTGCAAACAGAATTGAAATCGGTTTATTACTTTTTTTTTTATTGAATTTTTAAGTAGGAAAACTGGATATCCTAAAAAAAATTAAAAAAAATAATATAAAAAAAATGAGCCATTTCCGGATATCACAATGTATAGTCAAATTGTTGCAAATGACATCCTCTACCACCCCTAAAAAGGATCCGGTCTAATTACCAATAACCCTGTAGATAGTATAAATAATTTAAAGAAATTTATAGTGTAATAGCTGGAGCGCTAGTGAGCCCTGTGAGTAACGGTCTTCCTGTAAGGTTAGAAATTTGTACACTTATGATTTATAGTATGCTAATGTTACTGGTGATGACCTGGCACATCATTATACAATTTATTGCTGAAACTGTAAAAAAAAACTTTTTCCTGTAAGGCTAATTTTAATATGATGTAGTTTATTGATTGTTAATCTTAGAAAAAATTTTACAGGTGATTAACATGAGCACACTAGTGCCAGGCAAGTTGAACAGTGCATAGACCACTAAGTTAGCAAAACAAATGTTGCACGAGTAAGCTTTGCTATTTAAAAAGTGAGGCGTAAAAAAATATTCATTTTGTGAAGTCAGCAAAAACTATTATTCAGTGCATTTAAAAAATGATTTGTTTTATAAGGCAAAATACTACGCACGGTAAGCTCAAGAATATGTACGTTAATTAAATTCGAATAAGTTACTACCTACCTAAGTACCTATGCGAGTAGTAAAAATGAATTTTGAAATCAAAGTTGCTTATTAACACACTGACTAAATTGAAAACAAATTAATAGAGGATTGTTTTAAGAAAATAAAGCAATGATAGTAATATGTACTGAAACGATCTCACGGATTTATATCATCTAGAAAGTGATGATGATTACGTTGAGATGACAATTATAATTATCTTGATGCACGTAGAAGCAACTGGTATAATTGATGCTGTTCCCTCAGTTCCGTAAGTCAGTTCAAAACTTCTGATTTTCCTCGAAGGTACCACCCGATGAGATGGATGGCTGAAGGCTGTTGACTCGAAGACCTCCAGAACGCAGTCCACGAAGACCTCAAAAAGGCTGGCATGACGACAAGCAGGATACCGGTGACGACCGCAAAGCTCCACGACAACGACCGTTATGTTTCCGGTAACCGTTAGCTTTCAAGTTTATTTGTTTGAAACATTGGCATTGTATATATTTATTCTAATTTCTAATTTGCTCAAAAACATATCCAACTTTATCTACACAGGAAAAAGTTTATTTGTATTATCACTTCGAATACATCTTCTTCCATTTGGCATGTATGAGAGTGTATTAAATATTTTCGTTTGTCATGTAATGGTACGATAAAATATCACTTTTATTAAAGATCATGCAGTAATTGTAGACACTATGAAATCCACAAAAGCTTCTTTGAACTGTATATCACGAATACAGAAGTAGTGATGAGAAAAATTGGTGTACATTAAAACGAATAAAATATATTGTATTTATCATTTTTACTTTTGCCTAAATCACGAAACAACTCTTACTCCCGCGCCCTCAGCATTTATCCCCTCACCTGACAAGGTCTTATGCTATTCAAAACCGCCTGGCATTGTACATATTTATTCCAATACACTTGCTCAAACACATATCCAAATTTCAACTATACAGGAGAAATGAAAGAAATTTTATTGTGCCTCATCAACTATGCACTTTTCAACGCACCTGGCACATACTTGTGCTCATGGTAATCGTCTGTCATTATTTTTCTAAGATTAACAATCAATTAACTACATCCTATAAAAAAAATTGCCTTACAGGAACAAGACTTTTATTACAGTTTTGCAATAAATTGGCTGATGATGTGCAGGGCTGACGCCTGCCAGGTCATGACCATTGCCATTAAGATGCTATAAATCAAAAGTGTACAAATTTCTTACCTTACAGGAGCACCGTTACTCGGAGGGTTCATAAGCTCTTGGACTATACTATAATGCATTATTCCGCATTACTCCCCATTCCGCGATGAAAACCCGTCGTTGCAAAACCGGGTTTGGCAAACAAATCTTGCTTTTTAACTTACTTGACACACTTGGTAAGATGCAAGACATTTTGATACATAAATAAGGACGTTGAATATATGAAAAGGCTTTGAAAGTAGAGTACATATTGTACACTACTTTCTTTACACTACTGTCTCGTGAACATGGGGCTTGCAATGTAGTGTCGAAATAAAGAGAACTCAAAATAATTTAATAACATGAAAAAAAACTCGTGTCTGTAAATAATTCAAATGCTTACAAACATGATGTACTTACTTATTCTGTGAACTCGCCAATAATAAATTTTGCAAATTGACCTTTAATAGCGCCGAAGGCTGCGTCACAATTAGTTTTTAAATGAAAATCCATGGCTCGTCATTTCATAATTTTAGTTCAAATTTTTGTATTATAATAATGCCCATTAACAATACACCTAAATATCGACGATGTTAAGGATATCGAACCTACTCGTTTTTTTGGTATTTAACTTCAAAAACAAAAAAATATTTAAGATCTAAAATTCCATGTATTTACAACTTAGAAAACACAAGTCAACAAAGTTTAAAAAAACAAGGTCAACCCTTGTATACCAAAAAAGTCTAGGTTTATTAAATAATAAAATTTACCAAGTTTTAAGTTAATTAAGCTGGCTTGTTGCGCTTGCTTTCCCATAGCTTACCGTATCTGCCAGTCAAACGTGACCAATTACATTAACTTGATTTAAATTTCACTGAAATCGATTATACCGTTGATTATGAACAACATATTTTGAGTTCATAATCAACGGTATAATAAAACCAAAAAAAAACAGTTTTAATCATGATTAATCGAGTTTTAATAACATCATTTTTTTATAGTCTGTCCAGGGTGTCTAAAAAGAGACATAAACGTATAGGTATTCAGTTGTATAAAACGCGACAGAATTCTATTAAAAACATCCTCCACATAATTAACGTTAACTTACGTCATTTAGCTAAAGAACTGAACCCTATAATAATGACAATTATTCTAAACGTGCAATAACGGATAACTGCAGAAAACGTTGCGAAAGTCTTTCCAAGCGTGCGTAATGCAAAATACTGGTCTTATATTGCATTGCATTAGAATATCAACGTACTTATCCCGTATCCGATACGTACAAATGGTAATGAACCGAGTCTCAGCTGACGATTGCGGCTATCTAATGACAAGATACTGTTAACATGCACAAATTGAAATAGCTTGTTGTTCCCACTTATGCTTAGTAAGATATGCAAATGGTTTAACTTAGGATAAAGGTTTAAATAAGTAGGTATATTAACAGTACGTGTATCACATTTAATCCAGTAGATACTGCACTCTTTGTTGATCATGTTATTATCTTAAATGAAAGTGTTAAAAGTCTAATATCTAAAACAGCTTTAGGATAGTTTTGATACAAAAGGTGTTCATGTTTTGAGCCCGCTACAGAAGTACTGGCAATTGGGGCGAGGGCAGTTTGCCAAATGTTGTATTGGAAACATGTACGCATGCTATTTCTTCTTTCAAAGTGTTCAGTTTGCAACCAAACACTCCTATTCAGCATTTATATAAATTTACCTTATTTATTACCTTATCAGTTATAGAATAGTTATTAAATAACTTAATGAGTGTTAACCTAGCATTTGGTGAATACACTCGTTTAAAGCGGTTTACATCCTTTTAATTCACAGCATTATTTAAGGTTTGGTACAAACTGAACTCAGACTTTGATGACCGTGTGTACCTGCTAGAAGGAGGTAAGTACTCAAACTTGTACGCAGCGATCAGCAACATAAAAAAAGCAATACTAGTTCGAATGTATGACAAAGATTATAATGGACTGATGTATTTTATTATTTTACATTTTGGTGACAAAATTGAATTAGATAGCTAGCCGTAGCGAGAATAAGAGCTATGCGGAAACTTACTGCGCCTGCGAGGGCTATGAGTATGGAAAAGGCCTTGTGTACTGTACTAATACAACGTACTCGGCTCAGGCTGAGCGCAAAACTCCGGGACCAAATAAAGTGAGCTTCACTTAAAGCGGATCAGGTATACGCCGTAGGTTTTTAGTCGGATCAAGTCCTATATCGACCGGTCTCCTAGAACTTGTTTGGAAGCTCTAGGAGACCGGTCGATATGGAAGTCAGATGCATCAGAAGTATTCGAAAGGAAAAACACTTATTCATAAAAATTCAACAGGTTTTTGCTAAATTAGCCGCAGTATAATTTTTACTAGAAAGATAACTTGCAGAATTCTGCGACAAAATAGCTTTTTTTTTTTTTTCCGCCAAGGAAAGTCGTTTGGCACCCACTAAAACCAGCTTTAACCAGTAAAGCTAGCTTTAGCGGGAGGAGGATGAATCCTATTACGGACGAATGGGCATTCTATAAGCTGTTAACCTGAGTGGCTAATGGCAAATAGAATGCCCAGACAGTGTGGAGACTCTCTCAGATAGGCTGAGCATACCCACTAAACATCCCCCTTTTGACTCACCTTGATTAAGGTCCTTAGTCATCGTCGGAACGACAGCCAATTGGAGCGAGAGGCTGCGTAGTGAGCGGCATCCAGACGGCTGCCACCAAAAGGAACTGAAAGTGAGAAAAACAAAGCTAAGATTAGCAGAAATGACAAAGCTGAAACTAAGATATTATCTAGAGTGATCGGACTCACTCAGAGATAGGAATGCTGGAAAGAAGGACTACGTTTAGAAACGTTGAGCTTGCTGGAGTTTCCTGATAAGGGGAGCGAACTTGGTTAAGACCGGAAGAGCACCGTTGAAACCCTCTGGGCTGGCGTCGAGAGCGGCGCCGAAAGCCAGGATCTCGTCGATGGGAGCGAGCTGGATCCAGAACGCCATGCGGTCTTGAGACCCTTTTGCGTTCTGGCACTGGGAAGCCGATTTTGCGGCCGGTTGCGATTGAGTCGCGTCCCGGCTAAGCTGACCTGAAACGAAAGAGGTGAAGGCCTTAGGGGCCTTTGAACTGACTGGAGGAGCATCCGAGCTAGGCTGCGGTCGCTCTCTCCAGTTCTCGATGGGCTTCACGGTAGCCCTGGCAGCACGCGGTGCCTTGGAGCAGCCGCGAAAGTTTGCTGTGTGGCCTGACTGGCCGCACAAGACGCAGGACGGAGCGGTGGGCGATTCGGGAGTGCGAGAGCACTCCTTAGTCCCATGCGGTTCTAGGCACTTGACGCACCTAGGGGAAGCAAAACAGTTTGCCGCCGCATGACCATACAATTGGCAGCGGTGGCACTGACCTGGGAAACCACGTTTGTGTGAAGCTTCGACTCGGATGTTGGAGAGACCGCACACGGTGAGCTTGCCTCTGAAAATGGACTGCCCTTGCGGGCTCTTCGCTAGGATTACTAGCGCAAGTGGGAACTGCTTGCCTCGGCGGCTGTGCATTTTGTGCACAGATTCAACGGGGAAGCCTTGAAAAGACAAGTCCTCTTGGATTTGCTCGTTCGAGAGCTCGAACGGCACGTTCCTGAGGACGGCACGAATCTTACGCTCCTCAGGGAGGGCGTAAGTGTGGTACTCGAGCTTCTTGTCAGCAAGAAGCCGAGTGAAATTCCTGAAATCAGAAATTGAGCAGACAACGACCTTAATAGAGTCACCCACATTGGATGCCTTGCTATACTGGATCTTCGGGGAGTGCGTTCCGCAGAGAGCTGAGACCTCGGTCCAGCGGCTCTTGTCCCGTAGAAAGACGGGGGGCGGAGACTTGACTTTCGGCGGAGCCGAATCTGATTGCGACGCAGGCTGTGACGCCGGGATCGCTGGAACAAAAGGCGCAGGAGCAGACGCCGGTGCGACATTTTGCGGAGCAGGAACAGCGGCTGGAGCAGCTGAAACGGATGGGAATAGGACTGAAGAGGCATCTTGCTTCTTCTTCTTAGACTTGGACTTTTTGCGAACCTCGGTGAACGGAGCAGGAGATTCTGGAACTAAAGGTGCGGAGTCGGAATCACTACCTGTCGGGGTAGTTTTCCGTTTGCATGCGGTGGAATCTACCGACATGCAGTCTGAAAGGGGATCGACGTACTCGGATGGATCTAGAGACGCCGGAGAGTCGGTTTGAAACCCCTGTGAGAGAGAGGCGACCTGAGGACGAGTTGACGATTGCTTCCGCATGGACTCGATTTGGGCGAGAAGGGCTCCCTTCTCGGCTTCCAGTGATTGTTTATCGCTGGACATCTGGCTGAAATCTGAAGACAACTGACTGAATTCTGAGGACAAGGGACGAGAGGATAATTGCTCTTGTAAGGACTCAATTTGAGTGAGAAGGGTATCCTTCTCGGCTGTCAGTGACTCTTTTTCGCTGCACAATTTTTCGATGAATTGGGTATACGAAAAACGGGTTGTTAATGCTTCCCGCAAGGAAATGACCCGAGCCTCAAGGGCTTCTTTGTCGGCTTGAAGCTCTCGAATGCGATGACGAGCGGCTTAGTTGTTAGATTCAGTATGACGAGGCATAGTGCTGGGCTGAAAGAAGAAGTCTATCCAAGACGATGATGCGTGCCGATGAACGGCAACACGACAAACTGCGCTGAAAGAAGAACGACCTAGTACGGACCTATTGCCGGTGAACGGTGGACGATCAGGCTTAGTTGTCACGGTTACGTATCCACCTGACCAGCGATGCTTCGGCCGGCAGCAGTCGGGTCCGCCCTGAAAAGGGCAGATGAATTAGCCCCGACACCACACAGCCTCCACAAGAGAAAACTTTCCGAAAGAGCTTAACTTGGCACCTGACCCGCACGAGTGCGGGGGAGGGAACAAGGGCAGCGCAATACGAACACTCGGGAGCGGCCGCAGACACGACCGTTCGGGAGCGAACGCAAACGGGAAGTGAGATGTTTTGACAAAATAGCAGTTTTTATTTGACATAAAAATAGTAGATAATGTTTCGGCAACCTCTAGTAATAAGGGCGTGCGCCGACGCCACCGTGCAGTGCCGTAAGGTGCTGTGCATGGCGTGCTGCGCCGCGCACAGGTATTAAAACAGTTTGTGACTTGATATGGACCGCGAAAATCCTGCTCCTGTTGCTGTTGAAAACACGAGTGAAGAAAAAAACAAAATAAAAAAAATATTGGGTAAATCCGTACTTTTCTATATTGAACCATGATGGACATTATTTAAAGAGGAAATATGAAGGATAATAAGAGGAACTTAGCGGGGCGTCGTGCACGACGCCGCCGTAGCCCAGTGCGGTTACAGGCATACGGAGCCGTACCGTAAAGATGAATCGACACCCTATCGATAGTACAAATAAAACTTTTTTAATAACGTAAAAAATAGATTCTCAATGTTTGGTATTGAAGCAAGAATCCATGATTTCTCTACGCCTCAATGAAGACAAGGAAAAACAAAATTCGTACGAAAAAAGAAACCACTCAAAACTTACGTAAAGAATTACTAAATGATGAATGTCTGACAGGAAGACATTGAAATTTTTGCATTGAATTGCTTAAGGATTCTAGAACAAAAGGCACTTAGTAAATAAATATTGCAAACTTATTGTATTAGAAGTCCTAGTAATAATCACTATGTATTATGACAGTCTGCGGTATAAAATTTGAGAGTATTGGCGTTGTTTCATAAATATGGTAGGTGATGGGTTAAGCACCAGGTTTCTTTACTAGGAGGCCTATCTTGAATTAAAACACTTTGTTAAAGGTTGAGTGGAATGTAATTCAAAACTGGTAAAAGCTTTACAAAGGTTAGCGTACCACTGCGCTGCAAGTAGATTCATAGTCGTAGTCCAAGTCCAAGTGGGAGTGGGGGGCCGGTGGACCCCCCGCGCGGGGCAGGACGGCAAACCGGTTACTGGTACGACGCGCCCCGCGCGCGGCGATGTGACTTCAGGAACTGTAGGTAATGTGTTAATTAAGATTTTCTTTTAAAACTAAAATTCTTTATGATAAGAAAAAACAAACTGAGCTGTCGGGGAAATAAAAAATATCGAAAATTCATAGTTGTTTTTATATTATAGCTATTATAAAGGGTGTTTGGTACATCGCCGGCAAATTGATATGGCCTGTAGATTAAGCAATCTGCTATGCCTAAATGGTCATTAAAAGTTCAAAAGCCATAAAGTTAATAATATATTAAAGTTTTTTCATTTAATAATGCTCAATTATTCTTAAATAACAAAAAAAAATGTGCTAAATATGGTTATTTTTTTAAAGATTTTAAAAGATTTTGATTATCGCCCCGAAATGTAGACAGATAATTTTAAAGTTGTTTAAATGTGTACATATTGTTAAATACTTAATACTTCTTTTTACCCCTAAACCAATATCATCGGTTAACAAATTTTCTTTATTACGGAAAAAAATCGGTTTTTGGCTTTTCATGCGTATGAAAAAGTATAAACAATAACCAGGATCTTCCAATTTCTTGAATCCAATTATGCAAAAATAATATTTTTGCATAATTTGGCCCTCTTTTCTTTGTATTATTATCACCTTTTTTAACCAGGGGATACCCTAGTCAAAGACTTCACTTGCCCCATTAAAAATTACTTAAATTAAAAATTACATTAATTATGCAAAAAGAATATTTTAACCAGAATTTTAAATTTAAAGCTTTACGTGACCCTTTTCACTAATTTAGCGAATTTCGAGGTGTTTAAAGGTATTTTTAATAACACATATTATCATTACAAAGAGTAAAAACTAGAAAGGTTTTCGAGAAATTTAAAGATTCTGGTCATTGTTATTTACTTTTTTATACGCATGTAAAGCCCACGACTGTTTTTTTTAATTTGTAGAAAATTAACCACTGATATTGGACTAAAGATTTACTTATAGGTACTAAGCAGTACTCATTTAAACAAGATTAAAACTAGATGTCTACACTTAATCTTTTTTTATTTTTATGTTCTGTGATGATTTCGGGGTGATAAACAATATACGTTTTATAATCTTATTAAAAAAGTACCGTATGATTTTGAACTTTTAATGGCCATTTGAGCAAAGCAGAAAACCTACTCTACAGGCCATATCACTTTGGTTGGCGATGAACCTAACACCCTATATATTAAATATAGTAAACTTTAATTTTAACTTCGTTCCAAAAGTTTTAAACTGAATTATAGATCTAGTAATAAAGAGACATGAAATTCACGAATGCAGAATGAAAATCGTATTGCCTTTATAGAAAAATATTTATCAAAACTCATGAAATGAGCAACTCAAAATTTTAAGGATGATGACCATCAATACTGAAAAGTACGTAGACATACATACATAACGTCACGCCTGTATCCCTTATGGGGTAGGCAGAACACCAGAGGTTACAAGACCATCTGATGTCACGTTTGACAAATTTGGAGGTATTATAAAGATGGAGAGAGACTATTGTAGTGACAGGGGGTCAGCCTATCGCCCACAAAAATGCCTTTAAAACCTCTGTCCCTTAACTGACTTTTACAGTATGCCTGGGAAAAGAAGCAGCTGGCACATTCTACGTTTTTCTTTCACTCCCAGTCCAGCATGGAAGGTGTCATTGTCGTTTTTATAAATTTTTGACGGTTCGATTCCTGGGTAAAGCAAGACAATTTTCGAAAATCTTTGAATGTGGTTTTGTTTCTTTTCCAAAATAAAGAAATGTTCCTTTGGGGCAAAATTTACTATCTCTATTATTTAGAGTACTTTCCCTCCAGCTGGCATTAACTGTATATGTTAGTCGAAAGGCTCGGTGCATAATATGCTTACACTAACACGGATTTAGGTTTCAATTCACGTAGATTTGATTAATTCATTTAAAAATAAACCGTTGGTTGGTTATATATTTATTTACACTTTATTGCACGTAGACTATTATGTTATGCTAATACTTGTTTATGCAAAGGTGCAAAAATACAAACCACACTTAATTCTACTCGTATGTATACATTCTACATTCTACTTCATGTCCACTTAACATCAGGTGTCATGGAAGACAAACGTCTCATCCATATTATATATAAAAAAAAAAAACAAAAAAAAAAAAGACTGCCTGGCCGCCACATTGTAAGACTTCACCCTAAAGAAGAGCTTCTTATTTTTGCCTAAAGGAAATAAGAAACACCTAGTAGGTATTAGGTACGTGTTTTTCTCTTGTAAGTTTTAGACTATATGAATCTTATTTTCTAGTCAATAATAAAAGAAATACGTAAGTTAAGGATATAAATGTCATCAACAGTACAGTTTTTGCTTACTCCAAAGGGAGACAGTCGTGGTGTTATGTATGAATGTAACAATACATTCATAGGTCAATTTTCTTTAACATAAAAAAATCGTCTACGGTACAAAAACATTGATCTGTTACCCAGTGAGGCTGATAACATTTAAATTTATTTTAATTGACATAGCAGGGTTATTTCTATTACATATTTTACTGGCGAAAACCATTTCTCAAAAGTAGATCGTCCATAGAGAACTCTCAAATCAAAGTAATCTTTCACAATATGAACCTTAAAAGGTAACGTACAGATTAATGTAATATTTATTATGTCGACATCTTTTATCGCCGTATAAATAGCTCTTAACTCTTTGTCATACAGCTATAGACGGCATAAAATAGCAATAAATGGAATCTCATATTAAATTGTAGAGATTTTAGTAATGGTTATTTCCTTGAGTGGGTTTTCCTCTTCATACAAAACTTAATAAGTTGCTCATATTTCATTATTGCCGTTTCAAAATAAATTATCTTTTGAAATGGCAATCCTTTTGTAATGAAAGTATTAAATGGTCTGAAAAATAATGGCAAATGGTAAACTATAGTATTAGAGTAAATAAACGAATGTAGTACTAATTTGTATTACAATTAGGGTTACCATACTGAAAAAAATCGAAGGTGGAAATTCGATTTTCAATTTTATATTCTCAATCATTAATTATACCTACAGCCTCCTTACGACGAAAGGAAGTTATGAATTCCGGAGCATTCCGGTGTAATTAAAAGTAATAAACGATTACTCTGATATGCGACGTAAGTACTCTGTGTTTCGGTGCTTTGTTAAGGCGACATATTGAAAAAATGTATTGACTTTCATCGCAAACTATGAGAATATGACATGACGAGTGGATCTGACATTTTGATTTGTGTAAATTCATATCTTTATCTATACTTTGCCTGCTCAAAAACATGATTTGATGATTTTGACTCGATAATTTTATTTTTCGAAAACACGTCTAAAAACATACTTTTGTTAAAATTACAACGTAGTTATGCAATCCATATGCTTAGAATTTACTTAAATTCAATCTTAACATTATTGTTCGGACTTTGGTTGCTCAAAATTTACATAGCATTGACCGTTATTTTTTTATCGATTTTTGAAACGATTTCTGTGTCTGAGCGGTGTCGATGGTGGCGATTTCTATGCAATACGCGACCTTATGTCGGCGTGTTAAGGTGCTAAGATTTCAAGAAAAAACATTCCGATGTGTCGTCTTAAGCAGTTGGTCCCGTGTGCTACTTGTATACAGTAGCCAACCCTGAATTATCTTCTACCAAATTACATAAGAATCAGCAAAATTGATTAATAATTGACGAAATAATCGCGTATACAAATTTGCAAAAATGAAAACACACAGCTGAATTGAGAATCTCCTGCTATTGGAAGTCCTTTTTATTATTACTATGTGGCTACTAGCGAGTCCCAGCTGAGGTATAACGCCAGCTATATTTATAACAAGATTATTATTTACAATTTTATTCAAATCGTTTTCAAATACTTCCTTCACAAGTTATTACTGAACTTTTAATTATGCGACAGTTTTAGATTCCTATGCTCTACTAATTACCTTCACCAAATCGTGTTTACTTGTCATACTTCACCTTATAGTAAAAACCGCAGCGCCGTAATCGAGTGTCAATCCTGACTTATATCGAATTTTGAAAAGCTTCCTGTACCAAGAAATGTACGCCGCTGTAAATGACGCTAGTTTAAAGCGCTATAAAAAATATTAAAAATAAAATCCCCAGACAATGACACCAACTACATGGCCCTAAACTAAGCAGATCTAGTGATATGGAAAATAGCGCCGACATTATTTCCTATAGGCCTGTGTAGTTTTAAAAAAAACTGATCAACACGTCAAACAAGACGTCTTTGGAAGCACCGTATAGGATAATGCGCGATTTCATCATCATCATCAAACCTCTTTGTAATGAGCCCACTGCAGGGCGATGAGTTTCCACCCTTGGTGACAAGGAGGTATAGCCAGAATCCACCAAGCTGGCTCAGAGCTGGTTGATGGATGTCAGAATTTTCAGGGCGCCGAAATGACATCTGACAAACCCTAACGAATACTGTATGTGTAAAGTGCCCTCATAAGCACGGAAGTCGCCTTGAGAATTAAATGGTCAGCGATCACCCATCCAAGTACCGACTTCGCCGAACGTTGCTTAACCTGCGATATATACAGTAATCACGGCGCCACGGCGACACATAAACTTTGCAATGGTACGTGTTTTTAGGTCGGTCACTCGTTTTTTCATAAAAAAATCGATCCCAGCTTTGGCTGGATCGTAATTTCTTTAGTTTTTTAATTTAAATTAGATTAATAGTTTAATAGTATAAACTTTTTAGTTTAAAATACTAATTACTACTCTGTATATAATATAAATTTATTCTATATCAAAATGAGTTCCGACGGAACTTGCGTGTATGTCGGTGGGCTTGTGGAAGGCTACAAAAAAAAAAGATCTTGAAAGAGAGTTCAATAAATATGGGAAATTGAACTCCGTATGGGTTGTGCTAAGTCCCCCTGGCTTCGCATTCATTGAATTCGAGAACCTACAGGACGCCGAAGATGCGTGTAGCGCCATGAATGGCTTTGAAATGTTAGGCGCTACATTAAAAGTATACTACAAAAGTATTAAAAGTATATTAAAACTACATTAAAAGTCTCTAGATAGAAATAGAGAAAGAGGTCCTGGTAATGGAGGGAATTTCCGAGGTGGTTGTGGGGGAGGAGGAGGTGGTGGTTTCCGTGGAGGCCATTCCTTCGGCGGTCCCTCAGGTGGACGTTCCTTTAACTCTAACGGAGGTGGTGGCGGCGGCGGCGGCCGGCCTTCATACAACCGAAATGGAGGTGGTGGAAGAGGCGGCGGTGGCGAAGGTGGTGGCTATGGTTCTGGAGGTGGCAACTACAGATCAAGATCACCACTGTCATTAGGTAAGTTTTAACGTCATCTGAAGCCTTCCAAGTCAAAAATCAAAATAAATTCTTGTAAAACTTGGGGCTTATTGCTAAGAAGAGTTCTTTGAAGGATATCCAGGAGTCATTGATTCTGGCATAGTTAAAGTATTGCTCAAGACAATTGAAGAACAATTTTCATTAAACATTGCACCCAAACACTGTTTAAATTTGATTAAATTACTGAATTGAAAGCGTTACTTTAAGATTTCAGTAGATTTTGATATCTTGTCTGCAAATGCTGCGTCTTTTAACATATCTTTATCAACTATTGGCTGTCTCATTCTTACTTGCATGGGCCCCGGCAACGAATATCTACTGAGACGGAATTCTCTGATTGGTGTGATATTAAAACCGGTGTGCCGCTTGGTGGCGTGTTGTCTCCTCTCCTGTTTGCTCTATTCATCAATTCCATTTCTCTCAATATATCTTCTTCTTACCATCTGTATGCGGAAGATCTTCAAATTTATACACAAAATAGCCTCGAGAATCTACCAAACACTATCCTGTTACACGACGCTGATTTAAATCGGATATCGGACTGGAGTTATAATCACGGACTCACATTATCATGGAGTACAGCGAGACTGAACTCTCGGACTGAGATCTTCAGAAAATTTAAACCTTAAATAAACAATGTATTAGGTATCGGTCTTCACTCACATATAGTACGTTAAATTTTATGGAAAAAATACTATACAAAGGGGGGTACACACTCACCCCTCTGAATGACAGCGAGTTCTGCCTACGAATTCACGGAAACTCATTTTTTTTTCATATTTTCATGTCGCCAATACACAAAAGTTGTCTTATTTGAAGGATTAGGCTGTCTGCTTGCATCTCAATACAAGTAATTTTTGTTTCGTGCAAAATAGTCATATGACAAGCTTAAAAACTGAGAAGGTAAAATAATAATATACATTATATTTGTATAAGTAGTACTCAAAACATAACATTTGAATAAGAAGTCTTATGAACCGTGCTTTCCGTGAATCTAGAAAACAAAACACTGTTTGTTCTATTTATATTAGGAACTTGTTAAAATATATTCAACACAACAGTGTGAGAACGTTATTCGTGCCGAGGACGAAGCAATATTGTTACATGCTTTGAAAGGTACAACATGGCGAATTGAGAGCAATTGCTGGCAGATTGTGTCGGCTTGTTTTGCTGATAGCTGGAAATAAAAAAAAAACTTAAGCAGCACGTAGTCAGAAAATATGTCTGGAAAATGCAGCAGACCTTTTTAAAGAAAGGTACTTCTTTATTTTTATACAACGGCGGAATCGTGCAAGTTGTTCCATTGTTTGCATTGGAACTGAATAGTGTAAAAGATTACTTAAAGCTTCAAATTGTGATGAATAAATATACGTTGTTAATTTGAATAAAAAGTGAAGGTTTTAATTATTCAACAATAATGTTACGAGATCTAGGCAAGCACTTAGAATTTCTTTTTTGATGATTAAATTATTATTCTATAGGTAATTCTGAACCGGTACTGAGAACATCTTTCATTAGCTACTTCTTTTTATAAGACACCTAACATATTGGACCAAAAATAAAAGTAGCCGGCCAAAGAAAATTATTAATACATGAATACTTGAACATTTTTTAATATGGCGTCATAGCTCTAGGTCTGACACAGTCAGATTTCACTAAACAACGTTATTAAACAAAAGATTTTAATAACATGCGTTATGTTTCTCACGACGCTACATATATGTAGATATTCACTAAAAACATCGAGGTTTAAAAGAAAAGATGTTTAAAAGAAATATTAGGCACCCAGCAGAGAAATATCAAACTGTGAGAAATGTGAATGATATCACAAACAAAAGGACCGTCTAACTGGGCCACGTTAGCGGCCCATTTAGACTGCCCTAGACAATCACTCACTCAGTTGAACACACCCAATACCTTTTTGGCTGGTCGTGTATTTCTAGGGACCCTTGATCGTAGAAGAAGGAGAAACAACCAGTGTTGGTAATAAAGGCTACGCAACGCGGCACCCTGACGGGTGGCCCGCTTTAAGAAAGCACTAAGTCCAGGTCAAGGGAGAGCTGGTTAGGGGGTCGGAGAATATCTCTTGATTTGAGTCATGTATACTTGGACTTGGGATAGAGAGTTTACGATACTATCTCACGCCTATTCGGATGAGTTTCGAAACTTAGTAAATAAGCTGATACCAGAACCTGCTGGTAGGGAACGATCGCATCTTTCCAGGCTTTTGGAAAATCGACTAAGATCAAGGAAAGCGTTATAGAGGATTGCCGGGAGGGAAAGATTTGTTGGGGCACGTGCTTGAGAGCTTGGTTGGAGATACCATCCACACCAGGTGCTTTTTTCTGCGTAGAAATGTTTGATCAGAAGGCGAATCTCATTTTTAGAAACCTTGATTGGTTCGCTAGTCGGGAGAAAGAGTCCTTGAGGAGGACGTATTCCTCCACCGTCTTGAGGTGAGCGAATTCGATGACTTGGCTGCTGGGGGAGCATTGCGAGGCCATGTTGTCAGTGAACGTCAGGTGCCATCGGGACGGGCCAGATGGGGAGTATGGGAGATGGAGTCTATGCAAATACTACGCGCCATTCCATTTTTCATTAGACTATGTACGCCATATGAGATAGAGTTATGTTCTCCATAAGCTCATTTGCTTGAAGTTACTTGTATTTAGTGAGAGCCTGTTTTACCTTGGTCTACGGTTAGCCTGTTCTCGGGTATCGGGTAGCACCTAGCTAGACAGAGTGCCGCATTGCTTTGGCGTTTTCATTGATACCATCACCCATGCCGATTGATGGTATCAGTGATTACGTCGGCTGCACTGTCTATCCTATCCAGTGAAATTCGGTGAGAAGGCCAGCAAGGAGTTGGGAGCACTAGAGTAGGAGGTGAGGGATTTCCTATAACCTTCCCAGTTAGTAAAGATATTGAAGGAAGGAGTTGGTTAATCAGTTCCAATTAACTCCTGAGTTAGGCGTACAGGACAGTGGTCGGAGCTTTGAGCGACTCCCCCAAGTAGAGTGTGTCTTGTCGTGGCGGGGGGGCTCAGTAGCCTGTCCGGATAAGGCGGTAGCTGCGCGTTCCCGGGATGGGTCCTCTCGGTACCTTCCTGATTAGCAGAGTGGACCGCTGCGGACACTGAGGCGGCGAGCTCTGGTGGTGCACTGGATGCTCTGGGGTCGGCAGTCTTGGATTGCTTCGGCGTCCGGGCCGTCGTATTGGGTTAGGTTAGATTTTAGGATAGTTTAGGGCTTAGTATCACGCTTAGGTCACGTCTTAGAATAGTTTAGGTTAGTTATTAGGTTAGGTATTAGGTTAGGTATTAGGTTAGGTATTAGGTTAGGTATTAGGTTAGGTATTAGGTTAGGTATTAGGTTAGCTTTTAGGTTGGGTTTTAGGTTAGGTTTTAGGTTAGGTTAGGTTAGGTTTTAAGTTATGTTTAACGTTTTAAGTTAGGTTAGGCTGGGTGGTTACAGTTACGTTACGGTGGTTGGTGGGACGGAGAAGGAGACGGCTTCTCTCTACCAAAAGCCAGCCGAGGCGGGTGACGGGACCTACTGCGGCTATACAGGCTATGAGTGGAGAAATGGCCGCGTGTACTGGGCCATTTCCTACGTGGGGGCGCACGGCTCAGACTGAGCGCAATCCGCCGTGGGCCCCAATCATGGCGGAGGAGGTGCACCTGGAGGTTTTTAGTAGGTCGGTTTGACCTTCTGCCAGATCATCCCCACATACCCCTCCGTTCCCCATTAGGCAGTCGGGGACGTGTAAGCACGTTTCTTCCAGATAAAAAAAAGTCTTTGAGCGAGTCTATAGGTGGGAGAGTATGGACATAAAATATTGATATATATGTTCATTGATTCAAGGATTGCATCGAGTTGAATTCCTTTGCCGTTGGTAGCACGTACAGTCGGTATTCTTGCAGTTGAAATATTTAAGCATAATAATTGAAGGACGGTCTCAAAGGCACTGCGAAGGATAGTCTTGCTACTAGGAAGATAGGTGGAAGCCATAGTGATGGTCGGGTGACCAACCTACACACCCTCACTTGGAGTTGTTAAGATAATAGAGCCGCTCAGTTGAGAGATGACTTCAACTGAGGTTGTGCGGGACGAGGGGAAGCTTGCTGTGACGACAAAGCAGGCTTGCCCAAGACCAACGTTGGTGGTTTTAGGGTGACTGTGGCCTATGAGACGACGCGAGGTCACTCGAGACGAGTTGAAGACAAAGGGCTGGTTTTTAGGTGCAGCCACCGTTGCTAGCATGGAATGTGGAGGCCGGATAGCCACGGTGGTTGGCTGGGTAACCACTTTGTCCACATACTATGCAAGCTTCATCGGTGATTGACTCAGGGTCCTAACATCTAATATCTTGATGCTTAAATTCTTACTAAGATAGAACATTTAAAACCTCATTTAGTGACTCAGATATCGGACCTAGAAGAATGACCTCATATTAAAAAACGTTTGAATATTCTTGCACCATCATAATTTAAGCATAATTTTCTTGGGCGGGGTACTTTGCTTTTTGGTCCAAAAATGTATGAAGCATGTCAGGTCTTTAATGTGTTTTAAAATATCATTTTAATTAAATCTCTGTTCTTTACTCATCTTCATTTTAGTTTAATTTCAGTTTCATTGTTAAAGTTCACTAAACACTATATTGTATATACACTATATTTACAAAACAATAATGTATGAAAGAAGTAATTTTGTGTTATGTGTCACAGTTGTTTCTGATGTAATATTACTGCTTCTCAAAGATATCATGTAATTATTTAGTTTTTCGAAAATTATCAAAAAACCACAGACAGAATTAGGAGGCTGCTGTTGTAAAAGCCGGGACAAATAGGTGGTATTTCTAAACAAGACGTAAAACCTTGTTAATGAACTAAACCAAAAAGAGTTATACTCGTATGTGTCCAAAGCACATGAAGTACTTGCTTGTTCGGACAAGAAGGAGATGGAGTTGAAAATGGAAATGTAGATGGTGATGAAGATGTAGATAGGTATTTTGAAAAATAATTTACAACCAAGGACTTTTATCATCCATATATTCAGATATTTTAAAATATCTTTTATGAGACAAAATTTGTTTAATAGTTTCTTTAATCAAGTGGTAAAAACTGAATCCTCTGGCGATAGTAGGATAAATAAATAAATTCATATTCACCTTTGTGCACGACTGTTAAATTATAATTTATAGACAGCTAATCCGCGATCCACACTGCTACTGGTATTAATCGCCGAATCATAAAAATGATATGAGCGATTCATACCATGGTATGTTTTTTTTTATAAGTTCTATTTTATAGTTATACTTTTATTATTATATAGGGGTCAAAACAATTGTTTGTATATTACATTTATTGTTAACTAGCTGTGACCCGCGACTTCGTCCGCGTGGATACCGGTTGTTGGAGTTGGATAAATACTATTATTATATTCTCCTTGAAGTTTAAACTTACCTTATTCAAAATTTCGTCAAAATCGATTCAGTAGTTAAGTTATGAAAGCGTTACTGATAGATAAACAGACAGAGTTACTTCAAAAACTGTTACAACAAAGCTGTGATCCGCAGTTTCACCTAGGTGTTTTGTGAAAAAGTATAGGTAGGTAGGTATATTACATAGATGATGCCTGCGACTTCGTCTGTATTGAATTAGTATTTCGAGTAGGTTATTTTCTTCTCCAAGGTCCTAAGTACTGTCATTAATAACAAAAATATAAATGAAGAATCTTCGCCCATATAATATGTATAACTCCTAACCACAAACATAGGTAACTATATAAGGTAACTAAGTATATTAGACACATTGCGTTATAAACAAATCGGGTGCCAAAGTGTCTTAAATTTTACATAATTCATGCAATACCTATCTTCATTAGTTATAGCTTATTTTTATTCTAGGTAAAGCTATATTACTGTAAAGTTTCAGAAGAATACCTACAATCGGCAGTTTTTGCGTGAAAGAGTAGCAAAGATTCATCCATCCAGCCATTATCAGTGTAATGTGTATCTATCTATAGCTATGATTGGCTACTTTTCACGGTAAAGTGGCTGAGCCAATATTAATGTAATTAGTCTTTTAGTAGTTAACACATATCTACGTTACTTTTTATTCTACTTCTAAATCTACGGTTTCTAACTTCCAAGAGCTAGAAATGATCACGAATTAAATAAAACCTTGAGTCCCATTATTTTAAGTTTAACTTTCTTACAATATATCTCTGTATGTACAGAAGGCAGCACATCAAGCCTTACAAATCTGTATTTTTTTTTTTACTTGACTCTGAAATCTATGCCCTTGACATTACCTAAGTTAAAATTGTAGGATGGACAATGAGTGCGTGTTATGGAATGTAAGAGTGAGTGAGATAGATGATTGTTGCAGAGAGAAAGCGAGATAAGAAAAGAAGATGGCGAGTGACAGTTCTACGAGACGATGAACGAGTGCGACGTATTTTTTAAATCTTTTTATTTTTATGGTGTTAAAGAAGAAAAATACAGATTTTCGTTGATATACCTTGTTTATTTTCACGAGAACCAATCCCACAAATTGGGGGCTCGTCCGGGATTGTTGTGAAAAACGAGGATCAACGAAAAACCGGCTGACGACGGCAAAAAGACGACGGCACAAAGACGACGACGATTTTATTACATTAACGAAGGCTACGACGATAAATCATGCAGAAGAGGGACCGTGGCGATAGCGGCGACAGCGTTTATGACGATGGGGTACAACGTGTTCATGGCGGCGGCGAGATGCTGCATCTCACCGAAAAACTTATCACGAGGTTCAGTGCGCAAGATGAATCATACACTGTGTCTATGTGGGTGCGCGAGATCGAAGAGCATGGTGAGATATTTGGCTGGAGTCCTACTCAACTGTTATTAGTGGCTCGAAGATCTTTGATCGGCACGGCAGCACTATGGCTACGAGCAGAAAAAATCCATAAAACATGGGATGAATTAAAGTCAGCGATAAGCAAGGAATTCGCGGACACTATCGACATAAAAAGAATTCATGAAATGATGAGTTCTAGGTGTAAACAAAGAGGTGAATCATGTATTGATTATATGTTGATAATGAAGGAGATGGGAAAACGTGGCAAGATGCCAGACTATGTGTCTATCAAATACATAATTGACGGAATACACGACACGGAACTAAACAAAATTATGCTGTACGGAGTTACCACCTTTCCCGACTTAAAAGAAAAACTAAAGATGTACGAGCAATTCAAAAACAAGTCCATGAAGGAAACTGTACGTGCTAAACCGGCCTACGTGCAGAGTAATAATATTAGAAAAAATACAGCGGTGACAAAGTGTTTCGCCTGTGGGGAAAACAATCACATATCATTCAACTGTCCTCATAAAACGGAAGGTAAAAAGTGCTTCAATTGTAACGAGTATGGGCATATCTCTCCTAATTGTCCATTGAAGATGGCGGCAGCGCAAGGGCAGCCTTCGAGAAGTTCGTATCAACATCAATCAAATCAGTCGCAAGAACAAACGTCATCGGGTGCATTCGGTAAATACGACGGCGACAGACAATATCCGGTTAGACACGAACGACGTCCACCGACCAATCAGGTTAGACAAGCGTTCTTCAATTCATTACCAGAGGGCGCCACCAACGATGTTCAGGATGCAGTTTGTTCGACGCTAAGCGGAGTGAAGTTTGTAACCAACGCGGAACGGCCGAGCGACGCGGTGATTGGCTGTAATGAAACGATTGACAAGATGGCGTGTTGCGTAAATAACAATGAAGCCATTAAGTTCTATTGTATAGAGGCGCCCTTGTCAACATATAGCATTTATACATATACAAATATCATTCATATATGGTATAGAACAATAAATATATATTTTTCTCTTTTTTTCACGGCTAGGTTTGCATATGACGAAAGAGACATATATATTTTAGATATTGCTATGTGTGCCACATACTGTCAAAGTTCATTTGACAGCTGTAGGTACGTGCCTCAATTCGCCATCTTGGTTGCCCGTATTTCGTGGTAGTTCGTTGTCAAGTGTTTGTTTATTTGAGATTTGCATAAATAAACAAGAAATAGTTGTTTAAAACTAAGTCGCAGTGTGGTGAAACTTACATTGTAATGTGTGGTAATAAATCCATATGCACATTATATCCTGACCGTTTGCCAATTTTTTTCCCAAATCTTCCAGCTTGTGCGTTTTTTACACCTAGATACCAATTACCTCATCAATCATTCGTTTAAATTAGCTCTTTGGTTGGAATAATATTGAAAATTATGATTTCACTAATAAAACATAAAAATATTGAAATTCAATATTGACAATCCTAGGCTATCCCCACCCTAAGGCGGCCATTTTGGTTGCCCAAGGTTGGCACGTTTTTTTTGTAGGTATTTCGAGTCCATTTGATAAAGGTCAATGCAATGAAGCGGACATGTATAATGTAAACAAACGTATCAGTCAACCGGAACGAAGTGAAAAACCTTTAAAAACTGTTTTTGTGTGCTATAAATCGGCATTGGCATTAATAGACTCAGGTTGTGATGTAAACATAATATCAAAGAACTTTTACGACGAACTTGGTGTATTAAGATGCGATAAAAGTTGTAATATAACGTTGACAGGTTTAGGTTGTTCTAAGGTAGAAACCTATGGTGTTATTGTTTTAGATATAAAAATTGATAATTACAAATACGAGAATATTAAGTTTTACATAATGCCTAACAACTCTGTGCCATTTAAATTAATTTTAGGTAATGATTTCTTACAAAATGTTTTGATGTTTATGAAAGAGTGTAGTGTTTGGTTTAAACCGAAAGATGAATGGATGGACTATGACTGGTTAACAAATATTACATGTTTTTCTTGTTCTGTTGACTCAGTAGGTCACATCAGTAATCCAGCAGTGAAGGGTGAGGTTATCAAGTTGGTAGAAGGGTATGTACCAAGGAAGACTAAGGAGGCTCCAATTCAACTAAAAATAATATTGAAAGACGATAAACCCGTCTCCCAGCGCCCACGACGTATTTCATTTAAGGAACAGGAAGATGTGGATGCACAGATACAGGAATGGCTAAATGATGGAATAATTAGGGTAAGTTATTCCGAATACTCTAGTCCTTTAGTGTTGGTGCGTAAAAAAAATGGCTGTTTAAGGGTATGTGTAGATTATCGAAAAATTAATAGTAAGATGGTTAAAGATGAATACCCACTTCCCTTAATTGATGACCATATTAATAGATTGAGTTCAGCTAAGATATTCAGTGCATTAGATTTAAAAAATGGTTACTTTCACTTGCGAGTTCACGAAGATTCAATTCAGTACACAGCTTTTGTAACGATGACTGGACAATATGAATTTCTACGAGCACCATTCGGATTAGCAACTTGTCCAAAAGTTTTTACACGATTTATCAATATCATATTCAGAGATTTAATTGCCAAAGGTATTGTTATTATTTTCATTGATGATATTCTAATTCCAGCGGAAGATGAATACCAGGCCTTAGAGCGTCTGCGTCAAGTGCTAACAATTGCATCTGAATATGGACTATGTATAAATTGGAAGAAATCTCAGCTACTAACCAGGAGAGTGGAGTACTTAGGTCATGTTGTCGAGGCAGGTGTGGTAATGCCATCACCAGGAACTACAGAAGCCGTAACAAAGTACCCAGAACCTCAGAATTTGAAGCAGCTGCAAAGTTTCTTAGGACTCTGTTCTTATTTCAGGAAGTTTATGCTTAACTATGCAGCAATAGCAAAGCCTCTCACCGATATGTTGAAAAAAGATTGTAAGTTTGTGTTTAACGATGTACATAAAGCTAGTTTTAACAAATTGAAGATGATGTTAGCTTCTAAACCAGTACTGAAGATTTATGATCAAAGAGCAGACACAGAACTACACACGGATGCGTCAAATGTAGCTTATTCAGCAATTTTAATGCAGAAAAGTGATGATGAAAGGCTACACCCAGTCTATTATATGAGTAGAAGGACTACAGAGGCACAAATGAAGTATACAAGCTATGAGCTAGAAGCGCTTGCTATAGTCGAAGGAGTGAAGAAGTTCAGGCACTATTTGTATGGTAAACACTTCAAGATTGTTACTGATTGTAAAGCTTTTCAAATGACGCTGAATAAGAAAGAGTTAGCATTATCGTCAAGAGTTGCTAGATGGATTTTACTTCTACAGGACTATGATTTCACAGTAGAACACCGTCAAGGTACTGCAATGAGGCATGCTGATGCATTGAGTAGAAATCCATATGTGGCAGTTATAACAACTAACTTGCACCAAGATATACAGCTAGCTCAGGAAAAAGATGAAGGCCTCAAAGCAATAAAAGCAATTTTGAAACTAGGACAAACATATAAAGACTATAGTTTAAATCAGGAATTACTTTATAAAGGATCAGAGCAACAACTAGTTATACCTACTACAATGGAGATTGAAATTATAAAGAGGGCACACAATCATGGTCACTTTGCAAAGAGGAAAACATTAGACTTAATTAGTAAGGATTTTTATATTGAAAACTTGGAAAAGAAAGTTGAAAATTTTATTTGTTCATGTATACCATGTCTTCTGGCAAACAGAAAAGCAGGAAAACAGGAGGGGTATCTTTATCCTATTGAAAAAGGGGATACTCCACTACATACTATACATTTAGATCATGTTGGACCATTGACTGAGACTCATAAACAGTATAATCACATACTTACCATTGTTGATGCGTTCACGAAGTTTGTTTGGTTGTTTCCATGTAAAAGTACAACTACAAGAGAGGTATTGAGTAAACTAGAGGTACTAAAGCAGACATTTGGAAATCCGGATAGATTAATCACAGATCGAGGTACTGCATTTACCAGTAACGACTTTAAAGAGTATTGTGAGCAAGAAGGAATAGAATTGTGTCATATCACTACAGGAGTACCCAGGGGCAATGGCCAAGTAGAGAGAATCCATAGAATCATTATACCGGTACTTACTAAACTATGTATAGAAAAACCAGGATTATGGTATCGTCATGTGGGGAGAGTACAGATGATGTTAAATAGTACTTACCAGCGAAGTGTAAATACCACTCCATTTGAAATGTTAATAGGTAAAAAGATGAAAAAACAAGGAGATATAGAACTTTATGAGTTACTACAACAAGAAGAAAGAGACAGCTACATGGAAGCCAGAGAAGAACTAAGGAAGAGAGCTAAGCAGCAGATACTGGAAGTTCAGCAGGAAAATAAGAAAACATATGACAAGAACAGGAAAGAAAGTAATAAGTACCAAGAAGGAGACATTGTTGCTATAAAACGGACTCAGTTTGGAACAGGGATGAAACTCAAATCTAAATATTTAGGACCCTATCGTGTCACGAAAGTAAAGAGGCTAGACAGATATGATGTGGAGAAGTTAGATTTGCAGACAGAAGGTCCAATAAAGACGTCTACTTCTTCAGATAATATGAAGCGATGGCCAGGTGTTGATACACAACACTAATTATTCAGCAGGTATGAATAAATGTTTTACTTGTGTTTGTTTGATGTATGAATGTATGAGAGGAATGAATGCAATTATTTAATGTTAATTTTGTATTGTAACTTTTCTAGTGTATTTTTATGTTATATGGCATAATATTTAACAGAGTTGTCAAAGTTTATGTTTAGAGATGTTTATGCAAATGTAAACCATAGTTTATAAGATTTCTATTTTATATTAACCTGTTTATTGTTTAAATAGATAAGGAGTGAGTACCTACCTACCTACTTTAGGATTTTTTCATGTAAAGTGTAACTTTATTCTAATGGTAACTTACCTGATGTAATAGTTGTTAAGATGTATCTATGTTATGATGCTGTAGTAGTTACTAAGTTTATTTGTGTAAAGATGTATCTAACGAGTATGTATGTATGATGATGGAATGTCTGAGGTCAGACATGATTGCAGGATGGCCGAGTGTAGGATGGACAATGAGTGCGTGTTATGGAATGTAAGAGTGAGTGAGATAGATGATTGTTGCAGAGAGAAAGCGAGATAAGAAAAGAAGATGGCGAGTGACAGTTCTACGAGACGATGAACGAGTGCGACGTATTTTTTAAATCTTTTTATTTTTATGGTGTTAAAGAAGAAAAATACAGATTTTCGTTGATATACCTTGTTTATTTTCACGAGAACCAATCCCACAAAATTGTTTGGGTAAATTTGACAGGTAATGTTACGCTTGACCTGCTGCCTTCTGTACCTACCTGTATTAAATCGCGCAAGAAGCTTTATTAATGATTTAGCCCTATCAACATAGCAAAATTTTCTACTGCATACCAACTATTTTTCAGATTTATTATTTTTAAGCCCCTAGTACTTTTCCTGGGAGAATTTCATTAGAATTCTTATTCCCATGTTTATTTTTAGTGTAGTTCACTTTTTTTTTCTTCTGGCTATCCGAACGCTTTTACATCTAATCTATTAATGCCACGTTTCAATATCAAAAACACTGTTCGTTCGTTGCTTCCACGCTGGGCTGGGAGCAACAGAAAATCATAGAATGTACCAGTTGCTTCTCTTCCCGGGCATACCTTAAAAGTCATTTTAGGGATAGAGGTTTTATAACGGATAAGGGCGTGAAGTTATATGTATGTATGTTCGTTAAGTCTACGAACAGTAGATTTAGCTATCATAAACGTTGAATATTGAAGCGTATAAAGCGTTTCAATATTCAACGTCTTGTCAAATTAATACTTACTTTTCTTATAACTACCTACCATTCGTTTGTAGTAGCTTTTACTCATGTAAAATATTGAAACCCAGCATTCATTTTGACGACAATTTAGTTATAATTTACCCCTAGAATAACCCTACCGCCTCTGAATAATTGAGTAATGCGAGTGAGCCCCGCTTGTTATTACGATATCTCTTTGGATCTTGATTGAAATCAAGTGGTGTCAAAGACAATTTTGTTCACAATTAAATATTTATTGTAAAAAAATAAAATAAAAATATAATAAAAAAAATTATGCGAGCAGGATCGAACCTACGACCTTAGACTCATGGTCGGTCTACGCGCAACTGAGCTATGAATACTTCCGATCTGTATGCCGAACATCTACACCATATTCTAGTAAGTTTTAGGCATAACTTTTAAAAATCTATTACAATTTTTTTAGATCCTAGATTTTTTTTATGTCTGCAGAATCTGCTCACCATCCTAGACAACTTTTGTTAAGGCATCATATCTATATTTCTTACGGTTTTGATGATCCCTTAAGGGTTCTGCATCAGGTGTTCCAGTAACCGAAATAAAATATACCCTATATGTTGCCCCGGCTTCACAGCTATACATCAAAAAAAGTTTAATTCAAATCTGTCCAGCGGTTCCAGAGATTAGCGTGTGCAAACAGACAAACTTACAAACAAACAGACAATTTTTTTTTTTCAGATTCTTACTCTTTTTTCATTTCTTTATAACCCTAGATAATTTTTTTTTGTAAAAATATTAAATGTACAGACACGTTGTTTTTACTGTTTTATTATATGTATATTGATTATGTTTTAAAATGAGTAATAGAACTTGTCTATATTTTTATGTCAGATAATATACGTCAAAATAACATAATCCTCTGACTTATAATTTTTTATGATAATTGCATGTAACAATTTTCATATTTCTATGATCAGATATGTGTTTATATTAACCTAATTTAAATTAGTGATTTAAGTTGATTGGATATTTATTAATTATTCAATTATTATTAGGTATTTTAATTATCTTTATGTCAGAGTAATTAAATTTTTTAATTTTTCTAGAAGTCTCTCTTGATTTTTTCCATGGTTGCAATATAAACACTGACTAAACGAAACAGACTAAGTATATTTTTACTCATCTTTTAGTTAAGAATATTAAATATAAACAAACATCTGCTGACCGTACTTTTGAGCTTGATTGAATGTTGATTCAGTTCATCAAATTAAAAACCAATAGGGCTCCTCCGATACCGGTTCCTCGAACAATGGATACCTCCGATACTAACCTGATACAGAGAAAGGTAGCCCAAAGTCCCTAACAATGTCTTCAACAACAACACGTGAAGGGATTAAAAATAAAATATTCACTCTCAAAAACTTTGAGGATACGAAAAAGGCTTTTGAAATCGCACAAAAAGAACGCGAAATTAAGAAGTTGATACAAAACAAACATAATAAACAAGATATGCCTCTGCTGAACACAATCATTGTTTGTTGACACACAGGTATTCCTCTTGATTGTCTTATAGGATATTTGATATTTTCGATTCCGCCAAACTCTTTCTACGAATGAGCCCTTGTCCTTTGAAGCAAATACTGTTCTTTGTTTCATGATATAGCAATTACGTCGAAGTTCTACAAGAAAGAAAAATGTGAACCTGCAATATGAAAATGTTGTGTACAAATACATGGCATTTTTATTTTTAATAAAACACTAACATATAAGGCTAGATACATTCAAAGAGGATTTTATCAAAGCTGAAAAACATTGACTGTTTGAAGTTATATCTAAAATTTTATGTATCATTGGAGGTCTGACAACTTATGCGTAATATTTTTGTATACCTTCATTTTAGGCAATCATTCAAAATCTTGAACGAATTTGTTACCACAATTATTATTTATAAATCAATGTTTACCCTCACTTTTAATTTTGTTAGTTTGTTTAATTATTAAGTAAGTGTTTTTTCTTTATAAATTTGTAATCGGAATAGAACGTAAGAGCGGAAATCTCCTAATACAGGTTTTTAAAACTTAACAGGAGTCTTCCAAATCATGTAATCGCATATTGTAACACTAATAAAGAATTTTGAAAGAATTTTTGGAAAGAATATTGTCATTAACAGTAGATTAGTAGCCAAGGGCTGTAAGGCATTAATTGCAGCCCGATATATTTAACTATAGGACTATATATTGATGCTTACACCCGAGCTAACTATTCTGCTTTACATCTCGATTGTGAGGTAAGTAGAAAAAACCGGCATTTCAAGAATAAAACATTTTATTTGTTGAAATTTATAGTGAAATGAGAACAATTTTCAAATTTTAGGGACAAGTGTTTTCTGTTCCCGCATTTTTCATTAAAAAGAATCAAGTAAGTTTTTTTTTTTCACGATCGAAATTGAGCTTCGCCGTTCGATATTTAAAATTGATGACTATTATACTAACACGAAGACAAGGCTGAATAGCAAAGCGACCTCTTTGGTCATTGGGCTGCATGCGTGATGTCTATTGCCAGTATGATGGTTAGATGTACGCGAACTGTTTGAAAGAAAGAAGAGTTTTTTTTTAATTACTTACCGCCCTAGGGCTTTTCTAGCTAGATTATTACCCTAGAGCGCTAATTAGTCACCTACACGCCCCATTTGGTAATAAGAACCTACTTACCGAACATGAGAGATGTAAATAATGTTTAATTTCTACAAATCTATTTGCTTCAACTGTTCACTGTTAACTGTAAAAAAGAGCTTTAAATGAATAAGGAAGAATCGATTTTACATTGTTAGTGATTTTCATTGTTTGACTGATATCTTCATCACAAAGTACTTGTTACCCACTGATACATCAATAGGCGTACTCTAGATTATGTTTGCTTCAACGTACTGTGAGACGGAGTACCTGTAAGCCTATTATAAGCTGCACTGACGAACTACTTATTTAATCTTGTAGGGAACGCACGACCATAGGGCACGGAGGCTATTTCTCGGATATTCTACGGATACCTTTGTTTAGCAATGGACTGGAGAGTTGATAATGAAGGAGATGGGAAAACGTGGCAAGATGCCAGACTATGTGTCTATCAAATACATAATTGACGGAATACACGACACGGAACTAAACAAAATTATGCTGTACGGAGTTACCACCTTTCCCGACTTAAAAGAAAAACTAAAGATGTACGAGCAATTCAAAAACAAGTCCATGAAGGAAACTGTACGTGCTAAACCGGCCTACGTGCAGAGTAATAATATTAGAAAAAATACAGCGGTGACAAAGTGTTTCGCCTGTGGGGAAAACAATCACATATCATTCAACTGTCCTCATAAAACGGAAGGTAAAAAGTGCTTCAATTGTAACGAGTATGGGCATATCTCTCCTAATTGTCCATTGAAGATGGCGGCAGCGCAAGGGCAGCCTTCGAGAAGTTCGTATCAACATCAATCAAATCAGTCGCAAGAACAAACGTCATCGGGTGCATTCGGTAAATACGACGGCGACAGACAATATCCGGTTAGACACGAACGACGTCCACCGACCAATCAGGTTAGACAAGCGTTCTTCAATTCATTACCAGAGGGCGCCACCAACGATGTTCAGGATGCAGTTTGTTCGACGCTAAGCGGAGTGAAGTTTGTAACCAACGCGGAACGGCCGAGCGACGCGGTGATTGGCTGTAATGAAACGATTGACAAGATGGCGTGTTGCGTAAATAACAATGAAGCCATTAAGTTCTATTGTATAGAGGCGCCCTTGTCAACATATAGCATTTATACATATACAAATATCATTCATATATGGTATAGAACAATAAATATATATTTTTCTCTTTTTTTCACGGCTAGGTTTGCATATGACGAAAGAGACATATATATTTTAGATATTGCTATGTGTGCCACATACTGTCAAAGTTCATTTGACAGCTGTAGGTACGTGCCTCAATTCGCCATCTTGGTTGCCCGTATTTCGTGGTAGTTCGTTGTCAAGTGTTTGTTTATTTGAGATTTGCATAAATAAACAAGAAATAGTTGTTTAAAACTAAGTCGCAGTGTGGTGAAACTTACATTGTAATGTGTGGTAATAAATCCATATGCACATTATATCCTGACCGTTTGCCAATTTTTTTCCCAAATCTTCCAGCTTGTGCGTTTTTTACACCTAGATACCAATTACCTCATCAATCATTCGTTTAAATTAGCTCTTTGGTTGGAATAATATTGAAAATTATGATTTCACTAATAAAACATAAAAATATTGAAATTCAATATTGACAATCCTAGGCTATCCCCACCCTAAGGCGGCCATTTTGGTTGCCCAAGGTTGGCACGTTTTTTTTGTAGGTATTTCGAGTCCATTTGATAAAGGTCAATGCAATGAAGCGGACATATATAAAAGAAAAACCTTTAAAAACTGTTTTTGTGTGCTATAAATCGGCATTGGCATTAATAGACTCAGGTTGTGATGTAAACATAATATCAAAGAACTTTTACGACGAACTTGGTGTATTAAGATGCGATAAAAGTTGTAATATAACGTTGACAGGTTTAGGTTGTTCTAAGGTAGAAACCTATGGTGTTATTGTTTTAGATATAAAAATTGATAATTACAAATACGAGAATATTAAGTTTTACATAATGCCTAACAACTCTGTGCCATTTAAATTAATTTTAGGTAATGATTTCTTACAAAATGTTTTGATGTTTATGAAAGAGTGTAGTGTTTGGTTTAAACCGAAAGATGAATGGATGGACTATGACTGGTTAACAAATATTACATGTTTTTCTTGTTCTGTTGACTCAGTAGGTCACATCAGTAATCCAGCAGTGAAGGGTGAGGTTATCAAGTTGGTAGAAGGGTATGTACCAAGGAAGACTAAGGAGGCTCCAATTCAACTAAAAATAATATTGAAAGACGATAAACCCGTCTCCCAGCGCCCACGACGTATTTCATTTAAGGAACAGGAAGATGTGGATGCACAGATACAGGAATGGCTAAATGATGGAATAATTAGGGTAAGTTATTCCGAATACTCTAGTCCTTTAGTGTTGGTGCGTAAAAAAAATGGCTGTTTAAGGGTATGTGTAGATTATCGAAAAATTAATAGTAAGATGGTTAAAGATGAATACCCACTTCCCTTAATTGATGACCATATTAATAGATTGAGTTCAGCTAAGATATTCAGTGCATTAGATTTAAAAAATGGTTACTTTCACTTGCGAGTTCACGAAGATTCAATTCAGTACACAGCTTTTGTAACGATGACTGGACAATATGAATTTCTACGAGCACCATTCGGATTAGCAACTTGTCCAAAAGTTTTTACACGATTTATCAATATCATATTCAGAGATTTAATTGCCAAAGGTATTGTTATTATTTTCATTGATGATATTCTAATTCCAGCGGAAGATGAATACCAGGCCTTAGAGCGTCTGCGTCAAGTGCTAACAATTGCATCTGAATATGGACTATGTATAAATTGGAAGAAATCTCAGCTACTAACCAGGAGAGTGGAGTACTTAGGTCATGTTGTCGAGGCAGGTGTGGTAATGCCATCACCAGGAACTACAGAAGCCGTAACAAAGTACCCAGAACCTCAGAATTTGAAGCAGCTGCAAAGTTTCTTAGGACTCTGTTCTTATTTCAGGAAGTTTATGCTTAACTATGCAGCAATAGCAAAGCCTCTCACCGATATGTTGAAAAAAGATTGTAAGTTTGTGTTTAACGATGTACATAAAGCTAGTTTTAACAAATTGAAGATGATGTTAGCTTCTAAACCAGTACTGAAGATTTATGATCAAAGAGCAGACACAGAACTACACACGGATGCGTCAAATGTAGCTTATTCAGCAATTTTAATGCAGAAAAGTGATGATGAAAGGCTACACCCAGTCTATTATATGAGTAGAAGGACTACAGAGGCACAAATGAAGTATACAAGCTATGAGCTAGAAGCGCTTGCTATAGTCGAAGGAGTGAAGAAGTTCAGGCACTATTTGTATGGTAAACACTTCAAGATTGTTACTGATTGTAAAGCTTTTCAAATGACGCTGAATAAGAAAGAGTTAGCATTATCGTCAAGAGTTGCTAGATGGATTTTACTTCTACAGGACTATGATTTCACAGTAGAACACCGTCAAGGTACTGCAATGAGGCATGCTGATGCATTGAGTAGAAATCCATATGTGGCAGTTATAACAACTAACTTGCACCAAGATATACAGCTAGCTCAGGAAAAAGATGAAGGCCTCAAAGCAATAAAAGCAATTTTGAAACTAGGACAAACATATAAAGACTATAGTTTAAATCAGGAATTACTTTATAAAGGATCAGAGCAACAACTAGTTATACCTACTACAATGGAGATTGAAATTATAAAGAGGGCACACAATCATGGTCACTTTGCAAAGAGGAAAACATTAGACTTAATTAGTAAGGATTTTTATATTGAAAACTTGGAAAAGAAAGTTGAAAATTTTATTTGTTCATGTATACCATGTCTTCTGGCAAACAGAAAAGCAGGAAAACAGGAGGGGTATCTTTATCCTATTGAAAAAGGGGATACTCCACTACATACTATACATTTAGATCATGTTGGACCATTGACTGAGACTCATAAACAGTATAATCACATACTTACCATTGTTGATGCGTTCACGAAGTTTGTTTGGTTGTTTCCATGTAAAAGTACAACTACAAGAGAGGTATTGAGTAAACTAGAGGTACTAAAGCAGACATTTGGAAATCCGGATAGATTAATCACAGATCGAGGTACTGCATTTACCAGTAACGACTTTAAAGAGTATTGTGAGCAAGAAGGAATAGAATTGTGTCATATCACTACAGGAGTACCCAGGGGCAATGGCCAAGTAGAGAGAATCCATAGAATCATTATACCGGTACTTACTAAACTATGTATAGAAAAACCAGGATTATGGTATCGTCATGTGGGGAGAGTACAGATGATGTTAAATAGTACTTACCAGCGAAGTGTAAATACCACTCCATTTGAAATGTTAATAGGTAAAAAGATGAAAAAACAAGGAGATATAGAACTTTATGAGTTACTACAACAAGAAGAAAGAGACAGCTACATGGAAGCCAGAGAAGAACTAAGGAAGAGAGCTAAGCAGCAGATACTGGAAGTTCAGCAGGAAAATAAGAAAACATATGACAAGAACAGGAAAGAAAGTAATAAGTACCAAGAAGGAGACATTGTTGCTATAAAACGGACTCAGTTTGGAACAGGGATGAAACTCAAATCTAAATATTTAGGACCCTATCGTGTCACGAAAGTAAAGAGGCTAGACAGATATGATGTGGAGAAGTTAGATTTGCAGACAGAAGGTCCAATAAAGACGTCTACTTCTTCAGATAATATGAAGCGATGGCCAGGTGTTGATACACAACACTAATTATTCAGCAGGTATGAATAAATGTTTTACTTGTGTTTGTTTGATGTATGAATGTATGAGAGGAATGAATGCAATTATTTAATGTTAATTTTGTATTGTAACTTTTCTAGTGTATTTTTATGTTATATGGCATAATATTTAACAGAGTTGTCAAAGTTTATGTTTAGAGATGTTTATGCAAATGTAAACCATAGTTTATAAGATTTCTATTTTATATTAACCTGTTTATTGTTTAAATAGATAAGGAGTGAGTACCTACCTACCTACTTTAGGATTTTTTCATGTAAAGTGTAACTTTATTCTAATGGTAACTTACCTGATGTAATAGTTGTTAAGATGTATCTATGTTATGATGCTGTAGTAGTTACTAAGTTTATTTGTGTAAAGATGTATCTAACGAGTATGTATGTATGATGATGGAATGTCTGAGGTCAGACATGATTGCAGGATGGCCGAGTGTAGGATGGACAATGAGTGCGTGTTATGGAATGTAAGAGTGAGTGAGATAGATGATTGTTGCAGAGAGAAAGCGAGATAAGAAAAGAAGATGGCGAGTGACAGTTCTACGAGACGATGAACGAGTGCGACGTATTTTTTAAATCTTTTTATTTTTATGGTGTTAAAGAAGAAAAATACAGATTTTCGTTGATATACCTTGTTTATTTTCACGAGAACCAATCCCACAAAATTGTTTGGGTAAATTTGACAGGTAATGTTACGCTTGACCTGCTGCCTTCTGTACCTACCTGTATTAAATCGCGCAAGAAGCTTTATTAATGATTTAGCCCTATCAACATAGCAAAATTTTCTACTGCATACCAACTATTTTTCAGATTTATTATTTTTAAGCCCCTAGTACTTTTCCTGGGAGAATTTCATTAGAATTCTTATTCCCATGTTTATTTTTAGTGTAGTTCACTTTTTTTTTCTTCTGGCTATCCGAACGCTTTTACATCTAATCTATTAATGCCACGTTTCAATATCAAAAACACTGTTCGTTCGTTGCTTCCACGCTGGGCTGGGAGCAACAGAAAATCATAGAATGTACCAGTTGCTTCTCTTCCCGGGCATACCTTAAAAGTCATTTTAGGGATAGAGGTTTTATAACGGATAAGGGCGTGAAGTTATATGTATGTATGTTCGTTAAGTCTACGAACAGTAGATTTAGCTATCATAAACGTTGAATATTGAAGCGTATAAAGCGTTTCAATATTCAACGTCTTGTCAAATTAATACTTACTTTTCTTATAACTACCTACCATTCGTTTGTAGTAGCTTTTACTCATGTAAAATATTGAAACCCAGCATTCATTTTGACGACAATTTAGTTATAATTTACCCCTAGAATAACCCTACCGCCTCTGAATAATTGAGTAATGCGAGTGAGCCCCGCTTGTTATTACGATATCTCTTTGGATCTTGATTGAAATCAAGTGGTGTCAAAGACAATTTTGTTCACAATTAAATATTTATTGTAAAAAAATAAAATAAAAATATAATAAAAAAAATTATGCGAGCAGGATCGAACCTACGACCTTAGACTCATGGTCGGTCTACGCGCAACTGAGCTATGAATACTTCCGATCTGTATGCCGAACATCTACACCATATTCTAGTAAGTTTTAGGCATAACTTTTAAAAATCTATTACAATTTTTTTAGATCCTAGATTTTTTTTATGTCTGCAGAATCTGCTCACCATCCTAGACAACTTTTGTTAAGGCATCATATCTATATTTCTTACGGTTTTGATGATCCCTTAAGGGTTCTGCATCAGGTGTTCCAGTAACCGAAATAAAATATACCCTATATGTTGCCCCGGCTTCACAGCTATACATCAAAAAAAGTTTAATTCAAATCTGTCCAGCGGTTCCAGAGATTAGCGTGTGCAAACAGACAAACTTACAAACAAACAGACAATTTTTTTTTTTCAGATTCTTACTCTTTTTTCATTTCTTTATAACCCTAGATAATTTTTTTTTGTAAAAATATTAAATGTACAGACACGTTGTTTTTACTGTTTTATTATATGTATATTGATTATGTTTTAAAATGAGTAATAGAACTTGTCTATATTTTTATGTCAGATAATATACGTCAAAATAACATAATCCTCTGACTTATAATTTTTTATGATAATTGCATGTAACAATTTTCATATTTCTATGATCAGATATGTGTTTATATTAACCTAATTTAAATTAGTGATTTAAGTTGATTGGATATTTATTAATTATTCAATTATTATTAGGTATTTTAATTATCTTTATGTCAGAGTAATTAAATTTTTTAATTTTTCTAGAAGTCTCTCTTGATTTTTTCCATGGTTGCAATATAAACACTGACTAAACGAAACAGACTAAGTATATTTTTACTCATCTTTTAGTTAAGAATATTAAATATAAACAAACATCTGCTGACCGTACTTTTGAGCTTGATTGAATGTTGATTCAGTTCATCAAATTAAAAACCAATAGGGCTCCTCCGATACCGGTTCCTCGAACAATGGATACCTCCGATACTAACCTGATACAGAGAAAGGTAGCCCAAAGTCCCTAACAATGTCTTCAACAACAACACGTGAAGGGATTAAAAATAAAATATTCACTCTCAAAAACTTTGAGGATACGAAAAAGGCTTTTGAAATCGCACAAAAAGAACGCGAAATTAAGAAGTTGATACAAAACAAACATAATAAACAAGATATGCCTCTGCTGAACACAATCATTGTTTGTTGACACACAGGTATTCCTCTTGATTGTCTTATAGGATATTTGATATTTTCGATTCCGCCAAACTCTTTCTACGAATGAGCCCTTGTCCTTTGAAGCAAATACTGTTCTTTGTTTCATGATATAGCAATTACGTCGAAGTTCTACAAGAAAGAAAAATGTGAACCTGCAATATGAAAATGTTGTGTACAAATACATGGCATTTTTATTTTTAATAAAACACTAACATATAAGGCTAGATACATTCAAAGAGGATTTTATCAAAGCTGAAAAACATTGACTGTTTGAAGTTATATCTAAAATTTTATGTATCATTGGAGGTCTGACAACTTATGCGTAATATTTTTGTATACCTTCATTTTAGGCAATCATTCAAAATCTTGAACGAATTTGTTACCACAATTATTATTTATAAATCAATGTTTACCCTCACTTTTAATTTTGTTAGTTTGTTTAATTATTAAGTAAGTGTTTTTTCTTTATAAATTTGTAATCGGAATAGAACGTAAGAGCGGAAATCTCCTAATACAGGTTTTTAAAACTTAACAGGAGTCTTCCAAATCATGTAATCGCATATTGTAACACTAATAAAGAATTTTGAAAGAATTTTTGGAAAGAATATTGTCATTAACAGTAGATTAGTAGCCAAGGGCTGTAAGGCATTAATTGCAGCCCGATATATTTAACTATAGGACTATATATTGATGCTTACACCCGAGCTAACTATTCTGCTTTACATCTCGATTGTGAGGTAAGTAGAAAAAACCGGCATTTCAAGAATAAAACATTTTATTTGTTGAAATTTATAGTGAAATGAGAACAATTTTCAAATTTTAGGGACAAGTGTTTTCTGTTCCCGCATTTTTCATTAAAAAGAATCAAGTAAGTTTTTTTTTTTCACGATCGAAATTGAGCTTCGCCGTTCGATATTTAAAATTGATGACTATTATACTAACACGAAGACAAGGCTGAATAGCAAAGCGACCTCTTTGGTCATTGGGCTGCATGCGTGATGTCTATTGCCAGTATGATGGTTAGATGTACGCGAACTGTTTGAAAGAAAGAAGAGTTTTTTTTTAATTACTTACCGCCCTAGGGCTTTTCTAGCTAGATTATTACCCTAGAGCGCTAATTAGTCACCTACACGCCCCATTTGGTAATAAGAACCTACTTACCGAACATGAGAGATGTAAATAATGTTTAATTTCTACAAATCTATTTGCTTCAACTGTTCACTGTTAACTGTAAAAAAGAGCTTTAAATGAATAAGGAAGAATCGATTTTACATTGTTAGTGATTTTCATTGTTTGACTGATATCTTCATCACAAAGTACTTGTTACCCACTGATACATCAATAGGCGTACTCTAGATTATGTTTGCTTCAACGTACTGTGAGACGGAGTACCTGTAAGCCTATTATAAGCTGCACTGACGAACTACTTATTTAATCTTGTAGGGAACGCACGACCATAGGGCACGGAGGCTATTTCTCGGATATTCTACGGATACCTTTGTTTAGCAATGGACTGGAGAGTTACGGTTATTCCGATCTCTTACTTTGCAGTATCACCCTCGGGTAAATTCCTGAAAAAGTACTTACCTACGAGTATGTCTTAAAATTTACCCTATGTTAGGTTAAAAAACGGAATTTACTTTTAATTCTGACTCTGATTTTTCACCCTAGGTACTGTCAGCGTGTCAATTTATAATATGTGTACTACCTATAATCTTTTTAAAACATTGATGTCTTTATATTTCACAGACTTTTTTCAACACATGTATTTTTCTATTACATTTACAACTTCAACTCAAAATTTACCAAAATTTTTTACAGTTAATCCTATTAACGATTTACGTCGTGCTGATGGTTGGTGCCTTGGACATAAGCAATCATTATTAATAACATTGTTGCCTAATTTTAGGAAATGCTGGACTGGGAGCGAAAGAAAAACATAGAATGTGCCAGATGCTTCTCTTTCCGGGCATACTGTAAAAGTCAGTTAAGGGACAGAGGTTTTGAAAGCGTTTTTGTGGGCATTAGGATGACCCCCTGTCACTACAATAGTCTCTCTCCATCTTTACAATACTTCCAAATTTGTCAAACCTCACATCAGATGGTCTTGTAACCTCTGGTGTTCTGCCTACCCCATAAGGGATACAGGCGTGACGTTAAGTAGTATGTATTAGAAAATCTCTAGTCAAGTGTACATTATCGAGGTGATAAATAAGAAGTGAGTATAGATACAAAATCCTATTATTCACCCAGTTTCTCAGACATCCGTTTCGCAGAATTCACCTTAGGGGGAATTCTTAAGGGTAGATCGGAATAACTGGACAATTAAAGCTTATTGTAAGATTTATAAAAAATCATTATGCTGTGTAATTTTAGAAGTACAGGTAATAAAAGTACAATACCATCCCTCATAAAACTAAATAAACAAAACAACATTTTGTCGTAACAGTATCTAAATTTATTAGACATTAGAGATATGTATATCGTGCGGCCATAAAATGTGACCAAAGTGAGACCGTACCTATTCGACATTAAAACCTCTAACTTAAAGTCTCTCTAATATCAAACTTAGAAGTAAAATAAAATCAGTTTTTATCAGCAATTTTTGGACTTTTGGATACTTATATAAAAAATGAGATAAGGACTCTGTATTTATAATTATCAGCGAGAGCGTCAGCGGCGCGGGTGCGATTTCCGCGACACGATAGAAAGTATGGAGTTTGTATGAAGCTTTCTGGACGGCCGGCAGCGACGCGGGCAACGAGCGGCGTGCGCCAGTCTAGCGGAGAGTGCGCGATCGAGCGTTTTTAGTGTAAAAAAAATAAAAAATAAAAATAAAAGCCCCAGACAATCACACCAACTACATGGCCCCAAAGTAAGCATAGCTTGTGTTATGGGATACCATGTAGCGAACTAGGGGGGAACCTAGAATATAAATACATAAATAGATAAACACCCAGACACGGAACATTTTTTTTTCTTGTTCCGTGCGGGAATCGAACCCGCAACCACTGGCGTATGAGGCAGACAGGTTTACCTCATCGCCAAAGTGGTCGTCAAGTCTGTTGCCACCGATATCGATATCATTGGAAGATATTATTTTAGCTGTTTTAGAAAGATCACCGATATAGAACAGTAAATATATAAAAAAAATAAAACAGACAAAATTTTAACCACAAAAATCGAAGAATACATCATAATTATGCGAAGGAATAAAAACCGATTTTTCTGCTAGAGATATTATACGTTTGTAACTATAATCCGATCCTTATTCTGATTTAATATTACATTCTATTGTTATCAAAGAATTTGATTTAATTTCGTCTTTGGTCTTCGTAATTACGTAGAAAATCTCCTCTTTGCTTCCATTGTTTAAATTACGGACTTACGTCCTCTTTTGTCCATAGTAAATCGTATCGTATAAATAAACTATGAAAGTATTCGTAACGCTGCATCGACATTTTCGTATGTTCGGTACGTCTCTTAAACTGCGACAAATCGCACGAGCGATCGCTGACGTCGAGAACGGCCCAGATTCTCCGCGTCGCGTCGCTGCCCGCGCCGCTGACGTTCTCGGTGTCGCTGTTGCCGTCCAGTTTATAAGCCCAAGTGCCAACGCTGCGTCACACGTTCAAACGCGCGTTTCATATATGATACGCGTACGGTACGGAAAATGTTATGAAAGTTTGTCTGTTTGAATCTCTCTTAGTAGGTTTGTATTAGGTTATTTGTATAAATCTATGGTTAGGTGTTCATATTTGATGATACGGACGTACGGTACGTTTTCGTTACACCGCCGGCTTTATTCTAAACCATCGGATAGTTACATCTGCAATATTATCAATCTATGTTCGACGAGAAAAAGTTTATTGTTGAAAAGCGTTACAAAAGTTACGAGTACGCTATTCTGCCCATTTCCAATTAATTATATTATTTTTTATCACTCAATAAATAAAAAAGCATTGGATAAAGCATGATGTTTAAAAGACTTTTTAATTTTCATTCCACCCGCACGGCCATTACATTTTCTGTATCAGAAGTTTTAATTTATTAAGTACACTCACTTTAACTCTACGTTCGCCGAGAGTGAGCAAACAGACGTCAAAAGATATCGCAAGGCTGTGCAAACTAGCCTTGTAAGTGGGTACGTCAGTGGATACAGTTTTATAAACTTATTCCTTAAAAAGGAGATTTCTTACTATGTAGTTTTCAATACGGTGACTAAATCTCTGCTATCTTATATACAATGAATTAGGGATCCGACTTTTGATGTTGTACATAATTTTATCAATTAAAATCACCCAAGGTACTAGCGCTCCCTTAAACCTGGAGAAGCGGTTGTGACCCAAATATTTTTTTATCATTATCATATAAATAGATTTTCTTCACTTTTATTTCAGTTATTATAAATCATACATAGGTACATAACTTCATGCCTGTATTCCTTATGGGGTATGCAGAACACTAGAGGCTAATGATTTAAAGAGACAATTGCAGTGACAGGGTGTCAGCATATCTCCCACAAAAACACTAATAAAACCTCTGTCTCTTACCTGACTGTATGCCTGGGAAGAGAAGCAGCTGGTTCATTCTATGTTTTTCTTTTGTCTATCAGTCCAGCATGGAAGCAATTATGTAAATTATTATAAATTATCATTGATTATCGAGGCAAAAGTATCGTCTGTCTTAAAATAAATATAAATATAATGTGTATTAACTGTCAGGTTTTTTTTTCTGGTAAAATTACCTCTTAATAAAAATCTGCCACAGAGTACCTAAGTTTCTTATTTTTTGAATGAAAACTGGTACCGTCTATTTCGTATTGATAACAACATGAAAACAGTTAATACCAAAATACCAAAAGAAACGAATCCTAAAACTCAAAAAAATATCTTTATATCAAGCTTAAAATAATTAATTCGCTTGAAACATACTCCGCGGCGGCAGTGGCAGGTGTGTTTGAGGTTGTAATATATTTACACAATATCGCGAACAAAAATACCGTACTACCTCACAATCTATACATAACATGACTGGCAAGTTTTTACTTTAATTAATTCTTCTGACTAATAACATAATCCTAATCCTATAAATGTGAAAGGTTGCGTGTAGGTATGGATGTTTGTTCCTTAATCACGGCAGAACGGCTAAACGGATTTAAAGTTAATTTGTCGTAGTGATAGTGTACAGTCTGGAATACCACATAGGTTTTTTATCTTTTTAATCCCGCGGGATTCGAAAGGGTTACCATTCAGTAAATTTTCCCTATTCTCAGGGAAAAATGTAAATACATAAATGTTTAGTTTTTTTCATGTTTGAAAACGGTAATTACTTTATTTTATGTACTTCAAAAGGCAGGTCGCGTAAACTTTGAGAAAAACGTTAGTGGTATAAAAACACAGGTTTGAAGATATAAACAGAAGATTCAGCAAGAAAATATGTTAAACTATAAAGTAAATATCATATTTTTATGATAAAAAAAATCCGCGTCTTGCTTGTCACCACTAGTTCCTTAATACGGTACTCGTATCTGAAAATGCTCGTATTTTGAAAGTTTTTAAAAAAAATCTGCTTATCTTTCTTGACTTTTCATACAGTCTTCCTAAATAGACAATTCTCCTGAAATCGTATTTTTTTATAAATGTCTGAATTCGCAGAGGTAGGTATTCTAAAATGTATTTTTCAAAGTATGGCAATATTTAAATATTGCAGAGGCTACGTGCTTGTTTACTCTTACAAAATATGGATTTATTGGGACGTAAAATATTTTTCTTTCTGAAAACAACTTTTTATAAATTTTGGCGTGTTTCATATCTTAATATTGAATTTAAAAGTACAATAGCAAATATGAGCGGTAAAAGTCATGAAGTGATATTTCCCAAGATGGTGGCTAGTTCCAATTTTTGCCATTCGCCAAAAATAAGCTTATCGGACTTAAATAATAGAATGTCTTTGATGACTCGTTAAAGTTGACTTTTACTACGCCATCTAGCAAATACCCGTTTTTTAAATTCACGTCAGTCCTCAATCTTAATGTAGGCACAAAATAATATGTATTCCAAAGGAAGTTGCCATTTGTCAATACAAACGTCGGAATAGCGCTCCATTCCGAAATTATTCTCAGAGCCTATCAGTATTTTATTATGAAAAAAACCAGAAAAAAATTATATTTTATTGTAAGATCAGATATGTCATCCTGAAATTTGAAACAATAAAAGGCGCAGTCAGCAATCGCAAAAAAAAAAACACTTTAAATATTATACTAAAATAATATTTACTTTTTGATGCTTAAACTGATTCAGTAAATACTTTAGCACGAGACTCGAGATGCATTTAGAGGTAGAAAGCAACTCCTCCAGGGACCCAGTTTCAACAGTTTAATCTGTACCAATTAAGTAAAGTCTGAGCGGACGGTACAGCTAAATTAATTTATAACCCCTCACTGCAATGTTACCAACTATAAACTGTACATCAAAATTATAACGAAGCCATTTTGCATACGTAGGACTTCAATTGTTTTATTCAGTCTAAAAAGTATGAAAGCGGAATGAAATTTTATTTCGACAAAAACTAGTATCTGGTTTCTTTTTTTTTTTACGTCAAAACTATAAGAAACAGCAAAAGGCTCGTTGCAAATAAGAATATTGTCTTTGAACTGGAGTGTCAGAATTTGAGCAAAATTACAAAAATTGGATACTACGAAAAGTTCTTAAAACTTGTTTGACATACCTAGGTATAATTTAAACCAAATTGAATCAAATTAAACTTTAATAGGCTTTCACATATGGCCAGATAAGATATAATATACCAATTAATATAGAATCACACAAGTTAACTGCGCTTAATGCTTTACTTTTAATAATTGTGCTGTTATAAGCAGTCGAATACTTCAAAACAATTACATGCATAATAGATGAGCAATTAAAACATTTATGTTGAATTTTAAGGTATTGAATCAATTTACTCATATACTCGTAGAGAGTAGAAAAAATAACAAATAATAAAAAAAAATACTTAAAAGAAATGGCTATGTGATCGGCGATTTGATTGACCGATTTGATTGAACAGGCGTTTACAGTAGTCGTTAGGGTTTGTCAGAAGCCATTTCGGCACCCTGAAATATCTGACATTCACCAACCAGCACTGGGCCAGCTTGGTGGATTACGGCCTAAACCTCTTCGTCACCCAGAGGATAAACTCATAGCCATGCAGTCAGGCGCGGTAGCAGATTGAAATTTTGGGGGGGGTCACATCTGAATTTTGGGGGGGGGCACAACCATTTTTTTAAATCAGAAGTATCTTTTTTAGCTTCTTTTCTAATAGATGTCCATCTTTTCATGATTTTGGGGAGGTCATGTCCCCTGTGACCCCCCCCCCTGGGACCGCGCTTGCATGCAGTATGGGCTCATTACACGGAGTTGTGAAGATGATGATGATGATTAGAACAGGCATGTAGAAAGCCACAAAGCAGAAAAACATTTTTATTAAAAATAATTGTGAAGTCATCCCATTTGATGTATATTGATTCCTGTCCGAATTAATTATACTGATTAACACGTTACGTTGATTTTATAGAATGTCCTCATAATTTATTAATACTATGATTTAATAATTTAATAATTTGCTTCTATGCTGGACTGGGAGCGAAAGAAAAACATAGAATGTGCCAGCTGCTTCTCTTCCCGTGCATACTGTAAAAGTCAGTTAAGAGACCGAGGTGTTATGGGAGGCTTTTTTGTGGTCGATAGGCTGACCCCCTGTCACTGCAATAGTCTCTCTTCACTATTATAATACCTCCAAATTTGTCAAACGTGACATCAGATGGTTTTATTACCTCTGGTGTTCTGCCTACCCCATACGGGATACAGGCGTGAAGTTATGTATGTATGTAATTAAAAGTATTCATATTGATTTTATTTTCAATCCATTGTAATATTAAGTCATTATTAACTAGTTATTATTTCCAGCGGTTTCACCGCAATTTCGAGTCCCGCGAGCATATCGGGATAAAAAGGACTGTAAACTATCACTATGCCAAATTTCATCCAAATCCGTTAAGCCGTTCTGCCGTGATTGTGGAACAAACATCCAAACTTTCACATTTATAATATTATTAAGATCAGGGTGGTTTTTAAAAACCTATTGCTTAGGACCACTTCAACTTCAGCCTTAAAACCAGGAAAATCCTTGTTCAGGCATTAGTGTTATTCTTACATTAATGCCTTGATTTTCATTTTTTTTAATTTTTTTTAAATAAGGCAATTTCAGTTACAGCGCCAACGGGCATTGGCGGTAGACTTATCGGTGGACATACAGAAGCGACGATATTGGCGTCAGTTGGTAGATAAATAGATGAAGTTTCTTGCATTCAATTTTAAATACGTATGTACTTGTGATTTAAGAAACTTAGTGTAATGATCAAAAGGTTGAGTATGTCCATAACATTGTTCTTTTTCAGCTTTTTCATTCATATAATATACCTATGTATAGTCAGCAAAGAGAAGAAGAATTAGCTGTGCTTCAATTTGAGGAGGTACAGATTAAATGCATCTAAATCAAAATATTATAATGTCTGTCAAAAAATTTTACTTGAATCTGAACTCTATGACTCGACATTAAGTTAAAATTGGTTGGGGAAATTTGACAGGTAATGTAACGCTTGATCTGCTAGCTATACACTAGCACTAACACTAGCTATATGTATGATCTGTACCTATTTATATTTAGAATTGGCTGATAAGCTTTCATCTGATATCCATTTTGTAAAAATTCAAAATAATTTATTTTGGGTTCATTTTGAATAATTTATACGATGATATAATATTGTGATGATTATTGAAAAAACTCAATCTTGAAATTTTTGAATAGTTATAATAATAATAACAATCTTTATTTGTATCTCTCAAATATACAATATAATAAGTAAATATAACTAAACAATAAATAAGAAAACTTAAGGTAAGTAGGTAAGTTAGACCGTAAATGGTAGAAGAAAATATAATACAGAAACATGTTTTCACACAGTATAAAAATTAGCTATTATACTATTAAACAAGTTTATAATTACATTGAACAAAAATATCCTTTAATATGCCTAGTTGCTCGCACAGTTGATACCTTATGTGCTTAAATCCATTGTTCCGTTTAGAAGTTATAAAAGAACAAGAAACAGACAAGGCGTTAAAAATATATCAACCTCGGCATACCGCAGTTGGGTGAAAAAGCAATATTTTATTTGAAATCAAACAAATACGCCAATAATTGGTAATTAAGCTTTTCTTGTAAGCAGCATAATCGCTGATTCATAGTTGGTGATGAGTATTGTTTACATTTATTCTTTATTGCGATGGTCCGCAGCGCCCCCCCACTTCAGCCTGCGTCTTATAGTTCCTCACTAGGTTGTTTGTTGATCTGATTGCTCCGTCGTCGTCCCCTCTCTGTTTGATCTCGCCCCTCGTAATCGAATAGGACATCGCTATTACTACTGGTTCATTTCACAAATTCGATTCCATGAAGCTATTATTTTGAAAATAATTAATCTTAACACTTGTTTGTTGAAACTTCATGTGGCACGAATATAAAAATCAATTTCACAGTGTTGTCTTTATCGTTGTGTACCTTTTAATTAAAAGATTTACTATCAATTTTAAATGGACTCTTTAGTAAAAATTTAATAATCAGTTACAATTTACCAGTTTAAGCATACCAATAAATATTATTTATCTACAAGAAATAGGAAGGATATTGCTTAAGATAGCATTAATCTGAAAAAAAAAATTGAAGAAAAAGCGATTTACAAAATTGAATATCAGAATAAAAATTACCCTTGTATGATTTCAATCCTTAAAAAGATAGATGAGCTAAAAAGTGGACCAATTCAGAGTTGCACACTGTTCTGTTGAAATCTTAGGAGAAGCAGGAACTTTACTTGATGAAATATCTCTTTACAGACACTGCCTTCCTTGATCCTGTCGGAAAAAAAGAAATTTTTATGAACACAGTTCAATGTTCACAGTAAATTTTATTGTCTTCTTCCCCAATCTTCCTCCAAGTACATTAGCGCTTCTATGAAAACCAAAACCCAAAAATGTTTTTTAACGAAACAATCATGAATTGATAACTCAGATTTAATACAGCAATTCACTATCGTTTTGAATTAATCTAAGTAATCTCGTTGTTAAAGGCTCAGTCCACACTCCGTTAGGTACCTATAATTCAAATATTTTCGCTCGAATGGGGAGTTTTCTGACAGCTCATTAAAAAAACAAAACTGTACAAAATTGGTACAAAAGGCTTCGATAGATGGCGCTTTACAAAAGGCGAAGGCGAAGAATTTATTCCACACTGGGTTTTTAAAAGTAAAATAAATTAATTGATGTCTGTATGAGAAATTGAACATATAAATAACCATAGATGGTAGATACCACTTACCTACATTATAGTATACAGACTTAACGCCTTCGGCTTTTTAAAAGTGCCATCTATAGAGGTTTTTTGAACTAATTTTTATGAGCTGTCAGAAAACTCCCCATTGCAAAACTTCATCGATATACCTTTTAAATTTCTATATTTTATATCATACCCGTTCAATCATATTTTTTCAAAGTGGGTATCGTAAAAAATTAGAAGTCTAAGACCAGAGAAAGGTTTCTGCCTGTAGTATATTTCCCGGTCATTTTTTTATATTTTTTGCAACGGCATAAGAATTAAGTAAATTTTATATTGAACTTAATAGACGTTAGAATTATATACATACCTATCTATTTCGCCACCGATAATATTTTTCATTAAAACAATACTTAATTAATTACTTAAGAAGTTAATGCGAGATTGTCGTAAAATGGTGTAAATGGTACGGCCCCTGCTGTAAGGATACGTATGTAATAGTAACGTACGACATTGCCGATAGGTTATTGCATTTCAGTGCCCCTTGTTTGAAGTAGGTTTATTTATTGCTCGAAAAATATAAGTTCTTGAGATTTTTTATAAATAACTTTTTGTAAAGAACTTCCTTTATTAATTCTATCGAATTGTTATTACCAGAAAACTGTTTATTGTTTTTTTTACGATCGTTAAACCCACTAAAATATTGTGATAGGTCTCTTTATATAGTTTTGTTACGAATAACGGTGTAGATCCAGTTTTGAATATTCCAACGGCTTCTGGATAACGGTGTGGTAGCGGACCAGAAATGGGCAATTTATATGCGGTTTAGTTTATTACTGTTATCGGCAGACTACGTATTCTGCCGCCAAATATTATCATAGATTTTTATATGATGAGTGCTGTCAACAATAAGCTTGACTTTTGTCACCAAAAAAGGTAAGGATAACATGTGTTGATCACAATTTATTAAATAAGTTATATCTATAATAATGAGCTTGTTTTTTTGTTTGTGTGTTTGTTTCTTTGTTTGAACGCGCTAATCTCAGAAACTACAAGTGGGTTTTGAAAAATTCTTTTTGCATTTGATAGCCCTACTCTTGAGGAAGGTTAAAGGCTATATTTTATCCCAAAATTCCCACGAGATCAAAAGTTACGCGGGTAAAACCACGCGCGGTGGCTAGTTATATTATAAAGAGGAATAATTTGTTTGTTTGCATTGACTAGGCTCCAAAACTAACGTCCAAATTTATAATATAAAATCACGCTGCGACCAATAGAAGCTAAGTTATAAAGGAAAATGTTACAAAAACAGGAAAAATAATGCAATTTTGGGACCTTCTAGTGCGCTGCGTTATCTATTTAAGTTACGTAAAAATCTTGTAAATGTGACGGAATCATTTCTTTATTTCTCTTCGAAAGTTCTAAGAAAAAGCCCTCGACAGCATATGTCCATCTTTTAAGATAACACAATAACATTTTTTATGGTTAAGTATAAATGAGTTCGAAATTCATGTATTAATTTGCGATTGAGTTATATCAATGTAGTAATAATCCTTATTCAAATTAAGACGTTATTAATCATAAGTATTTAGTTGCGAACGAATTTGTCATTCACATCAGTATTTCAGTAAGCACCTTAATGCGATATCATAATTTTAAAATGTTCGGGGTGACGCGGGCGGGCCAGCGGGTGGTTCGCTTGCATGGCCGAACCACCCGCTGGCATGGCCGGCCACTTGCGCTGTTAGTTCTCCGAGATACATTTTTCGTTTCATCGTTTCACTTGGATATAATATCGGTGACTAAGCTCGAGTTTAACCTCAATCTCACCTGATGCTAAGTGTACGTAAATGAGGTTTATATATGGCTCTCATAAAATGTATTCAGAACACATCACCGCCGGTGGATATTCAGATGGCAAATTTCAGTCATGTGACCCTCAAAACGCTCATCCAGCGGTGGTACGGTTATTCTAAGTTGATCCTTTGTATAGATACTTACTTTATTTGGTCGGATTATACGGACTGTCATGAGTACACTTCCATGCTGGACTGAAAGCAAAAGAAAAACATGGAATGCTTCTCTTCCTGGTCATACCTACTGTAAAAGTCAGTTAACGGGCAGAGGTTTTATTCGCGCTTTTGTGGCTGATAGGCAGACCCCTGTCACTTCAATAGTCTCTCTTCGTCATTATAGTAAGCTTATTTATCCAACTGTAATAGCCGATATTCACCCGGATAAAGTCGCGAGGAACAGCTAGTCACAGATAAATTACGAAAATTAAATGATGTTTCGATAATTTTGTAATATACTCTTATCTAATATTTTTTGTTTTAGAAAATTGCACCAAAAGATTTTGACTGTGACAAAGAGTAAGCCAGGAGCTGCTATGATTGGCAGTTGGCAGCGGCGTTTGAATTTAAATATACAAACGTCCTATCCTTACAATATAAAAAAAAAATTCAAAGCTTTGTTGTAGTCATTTAAATACAGTGTAAAACTGGATACAAGAATTAATGAGAAAAAAATGTATATCGTAGTCACCAATACCCTTAACTTCAGTGTTAAGTGCCTTCGATTTTTGAGTGAGTATTTACATAGCTTTAAGATTGCAAATTAGTTTAATTTATTTTTATTTTGTATGGATAGGACGTTTGTCATCCATGCCACCTGATAGAAAGTGCGCATGAAGAATATGGTGACGACGAGAATACACGTCCATCGACGAGAAACCTATTTACTCGACACTTAAAAGTTCCAGGACTGTAGTGGTTAGGAAAAATAGACGCAGGCAGATTGTTCCATACCTTGGCATTCCGTACCAAAAAGGAACTATCGAAGCATTTTGTTCGACTTCTTGGTAAATCCATAACAAACAAAGGGATGGAAGTTCTGTCTGTGTCTGGTAGTCCGGTGGTAAAAAGGCATCAGTTCGATTTGGTCAAAAACAGCACTCGCACACTCTCCAAAATGTAGACGATAAAATACTGTTAAACAAGCAACCTTACGCCGATGCTCTAGCGTCTGAAATTAATTATTTGTAAGGTTCTCGTTTTTAAAAAGTTTCCGGGCTCTTCGGTCAACAGAGTCTAGCGCTTTGAGCTGGTATTTGGCAGAACCATACCTAAGGTGACTACAGTACTCCATGAACGACCTCATTTGGGCTGTGTATAGGTTGAGCAGCCGTTCAAGGCTGAAGTACCGCCGGACCTTCGAGATGATACCCAACTTTTTGGAAGCCATTTGAGCCATAGACTCTTTTTGTTGTCCTAAGTTTAATTTGGACGTTATAGTGATGCCTAAAAGCCCTAGATGGTCGATGATGGGAACAGATACATTCTGGAAAGTGGGCGTAAAGGTAAAGGTGCTCTTTTTTGTGGAGAATAGACATGCCTGTGCTATAGAGGCGTTGAAATTGACCAGGTTAATCTCGCCCTCATCGGACAATTTCCACAAGGTTGAATCAACGCGCTCAATCATAGAAACTCTCAAAGTTTAGATTGCATGGGCGCTTGTTTGCGCATTGGATATGTATCTCTTTACAACAGTGCTGTCATCAGCGTATCCAATAATGCCTGGTGTTAGGAGGTCATTTATGTGCAGCAAGAATAAAGTTGCAGAGAGAACAGATCCCTGAGGTACCCTGGCATTAATTGCCATTAGGTCAGAGGAGCAGCCATCTAAGACTACCCGGTTGGTATACCATATGCTGGAAGCTTGCTTAAGAGACCATCATGCCAGAAGAATCATTTTGAATACTCAAAGAATCAACATAGAATAGATAAAAGTTTAACATTTTTTTATTTATCTAAAAAATTTATCAGTTTGGAACCTTTGCGTCAGTTCTCACTGCATCAAACAGAATATTGTATTACTTTGAAAATTCAACCAGTGTCAATCTCATTCCCGTGTACCAGCCGATACTTCAGCCCTATTTTGCAGGAAGTGCACATACGTCAAACCGTTTGACACAATTGAACCTTGGGGACAGTGTTCCTTATTTACACGATGTAACTAAGGAACTGTGTGAACCATCCTTTATTAAAGAGAAGATGTTTAGTTTATCTTCACATAATATCTCAGATATCTAAGGTTAACTTAGTTAATAAAACGAGTGCTTATTAAATTCTCAAGATTTTCCTTTCACAGACTCAAGTTGAATTACGGTGAAACGTGGTTCCAAAATATCCTGCGTGCTAATGTACAATTTTAAAAATAATACATAGTTAAAAATATTAGTAGTGTGTTAACTTCAACATAATGATAAATATAAATAACACTGCAAAAAAGATTTTTTTTAGGATTCATAATTTTTTAATATAAGTTGTTTTATATATTTTCTGATATACCTATATATTTTTTAAACAGGGTGAATGGTGACAAATTTTAGATACTAAAAGAGAGCACTCTGTAATCGATTCTGATCATTATTTTGTAATAAAAGTAGGTACTTAATTTTTCAATAGAATTCCCTATAAATAAATACTACTATGTTACTATTTACTTTACATAGAACTGAGTCGATCGCGGCACGTGACCTGGCACGCGGATCGCTGCCAACGCTAGCGTAACCATGCGTTGCGTAATCAATTCTATAACTTTCAGTTAAGTTTACTGAGTTAATAATTTATATTTATTTTTTATTATATTTTTTCTCTTCATGTATGATCTCAAACTATCACATCCTTCAATTTTAAAAGTGACCCACCCGTCACACTCTATATTCGCCTCAAAGCGTCAAATGCTTTTTAATTAAAATGGCGCTCACATGTAGAAACGAGCATTTATTTGCTAAGAACGTGTATTGGAGGCTATTTGCGTATAGCTCCTTGATAAGCCCACGTCTTCGTTTTCTATTTTCAGATTTATCATTTCTCATCATGGTATGATTAAAGTAAAAAGCGGGATTTTTAAATTAGTTTTATAACATTTATAAGTTTGAAAAAAAAGGGAAATAGATAGATACGGTATATGGATAAGCAGATGTTTCATAAGTTTTACCACACCATGCTCCTCAAAGCTCGTCTGCACAGCATTAATCCTGCTTTCATATCTCTTCTGCCACACCCAAGATTCACTACCATAAGCGTTGGCGCCAGAACTCTCTAAAGTAAAAAGTTCCAGAATAAAAATATTAGGATTGAAATATTATTAATTTTAAAACGTCCGGTTTTCCTTTTATTCACAGACTAGCTGTTTCGCCCGGTTTTACCCGCGCAAAACCCGCTAGAATATCGGGATAAAAGTGACCATGTGCTGTTCCAGGCTGTACACTAACACTATGCCAAATTTCCTCAAAATCTGTTGAGCCGTTCTGCCGTGATTGAAGAACAAACATCCATACGTCCATGCAAACTTTCACATTTATAATATTAGTAAGATCATTGGTGTAGATCATAAGATCGGTGGTTTAAACTTTAATTTAATAATGGATGTCTATATTGAGTATTAATCCGAAATCCTTATTTGTAAATACTTGAACGTATGAATGTTGCCACTGCAACCAAAATGTGGCTTCGTTTTTGACGTGAAATAATCTAGGGTTGATCTAGAAATTCCACTATAATAAATGACAGTGTTAGCTCTAAAAAAAAGAAACATACAATGTTAAGTCTAATTGTCTACTAATTAATTATATTTAAGTTAATTGTGAAAATTGGCAGCTTCGACAGCCAACCCTGCTAAATAAGATTAATCCCAAGGATAACTGGCTAGACAGGAAAATTCATTTAGCCAATGAATGGAATTGGAGCAAGATATCAGTAAAGATGGTTATGTGGGAATCTTTTTTGGAATAATTTCAGAGTAAGATCCGTTTGAAAAGTCAGTCAGGGTATGTATATGATAATAATATTATAAACGATAAAAATATTGAATTAAATTTTTGTTTAGAAAAAAAAAACAAAAAAAAACATTCTGCTAGCGGTTCTTTTTTTACTGCCCCGTATAAGCATAAAATTCCATTCCATAAGATTTCATTCCATATTTGTACCTAGTATCACTTAACAAAATAAATATCGATTTTCTGATACTTAAGTAAATATTTTAAAATGATATCAATGAATCACGTAACTGATATCAATTGTTTAACTTTTTACAAATATTTACATAAGTAGATAGCGTATTAAGTTTTACAAAACCAACAGTGGTTTGAGCATGTCACGTTCTGTTCCAGATACATTTTCGATATATTGCATAAGACTTAAAAAACAAAAAAAATCTTAGTCAATGAATTTTATGAACTATATCACTCTTATTAAGGTTATTTGGTTCAATTTCCGGACAGTTAATCGAGTGTGCCGTGCCAGCACATATTTGAGAGTAAGATCAAATTTATGTAACTTAATTATTTTCCGTAAGTAAGGCTTCGACCTGATAAGTAACATCCGCTTTCGTTGTACCCTGTTCGAGATAATTGAATAATTCCGAAAATTTCATGTAAAAGTATAGCAAAAAGAAGTCGTTGTGGCGCCGTAATTACTGTGCATATCAAACGATATCGCAGGTTAAGCGCGCTCGGTGCGGCCGTTCATTTATTTCTCACGACGACTTCCGTGATTCGGAGGGCACGTTAAGAAGTAGTCGTTAGGTTTTGTCAGAAGCCATTTCGGCACCCTGAAATATCTGACATCCACCATCCAGACTCCAGACATCCAGACATCCAGACTCGGTGCGGCCTGTATTAGGATGGGTGACCGTTGACCATTCATTTCTCACGACAACTTCCGTGTTTCGTCTGCACGTTAAGCAGTCGGTCCCGGGTGCTGTATACTTGTATACCGTAGTCGTAAGGGTTTGTCTGAAGCCATTTCGGCACCCTGAAATTTATGACATCCACCAACCAGCACCGGGCCAGCTTGGTGGATTACGGCCTAAACCTCCTCGTCACCCAAAGGAGAGATTCATAGCCCTGCAGGGGGCTCATTACATGGAGTTGTGATGATGATGAGTATAGCAAACTTGCACCAAAAATTATATTTCCTTTCATACAAAATGTCTTTAGCATTTATAATTATAACTGTCTAATTAAAGTTAGTAGTTCTTTATATACGACTACGATCGCGTCTGACCTCAATCTCACCGGATGCTAAGTGTACTTATAAGTGTACTTATGTACTTGTAAGTATAATTTTTGTTGATATCGAAGATGAAAAGGGCCTAGCAAAATAATGGCTGTTCATAAAATATTGCCGGAACACATCACCGCTCCGGCGGAGAAGTCTGGCGACAGATTTTGTATGAAGGGTGGACACTAGCCAGTTGGTCCCTGAGGGATCCTACCACCATGCACATTATTTACTTTTAGGGCAAAGGATTTCGGTGTAAGAATTTTATTATTATTTGAATATTATTAGGTGAAGATATCGAAACAAAATACGGAAAGGGGTTTGAAAATTTTTGTATGGAGCCTGGCACACCTACTGTCCGCCATTTTGATTTTTTTTCGACTTTGCGTCGCACTATAAAACTTATATATTTCGATTGCCAACATACAGATGAGCAAAAAATTTTATATAACATATGGGTCTAAAACGTCACGTTTTAGAGATAATATGGAAAACAATTTTGCTAAATAATTAAAATTTTTCATATATTTAATCGTTGAAATACCTCTCAGAATGTATCAAATTAGCATGAATGTTTGTAGTATTATCTTGCACATTAGTTATGAGTAAAAATAACTTGTTTCTACACCTACCTATCTGAAACCTGACAATGCCATATCAACCCGGCAACGCCGCCACGCCGCACCGCGCTCCCAGCCGGCTAGACGCGTTAAAATGGATTGTGCTCATAGAGCGCAAAACCCTCTGTGGCAATTCAGATTGTGTAGGTATCTATAACTAATTGTTATTGAATGCAGATATAGCTACTTTAGCAAAAAAAAATAATACATACTTAACTACCTACTCTTAATGGAGTTCGGGAGTTTTAATTCCCAGTACCTAAGTATTAATTATTGAGGCTATGGCGCGAGGACTAGAATAGACAAGAAAAATAATTTATTTCTTGGGAATATTACAATATTCTCCTGTAACATGTCAGTAAAAATAATACACAACGACTTTTTCTCCAGTTTAGACCTGTGCACTCTTAGGGTGCGTACAAATTGGTAGTAATGTAATATCCAGCGTCCGATGCCTGCGCTCGCTGTATTTGTACGTGTATTCCGCACGAACTGAGCATTCAATACGGGCATCCTAATGGTGCGTACAGATTGCTAGTAATGCAACTAGTAATGTAACATTCTGCGCACGTTGCGTATTTGGACGTGTATTGCGCAGAATGTTACATTACAAGTTCTATTACAGCAATCTGTACGCACCATAAGTAAGTTTTTCACACGTTCTTTTCAACCGACTTCCAAAAGGAAGAGGTTATCAAATCGTGTGTATGTTTGTTACTTGATTAATTGGTCAATTATGAATCGATTTGTATGATTCTTGTTTCATTTGATAGATCACAATAAGTCAGAGGTGGCCCATTGAAGTTTAATGAAATCAACTCAGTACCTACTTAAAAAAAATATGTACGAAAGCGGAGGATATTTTCCTACGTAGGTGACATTTCACTTCAGCCAAAGTTTTGACAAGGATTTAAAAATGTTAGTGATGTTGGTTTTTTAATGCTCTGCATTTCATAATACCTATCTCCGCGACACTTCACAAAATTAATAGATCACACGGGATATAGAGTCCGAAGACCTCATTCGTGCTCTAACTTTTATCAGAGCTTTATCAGTATCATACATACCTATATTAAAACTCGCCTGAGTGACTGATAGACAAAGTACAGCCATAACTACTAGGCGTAGAGAGCTGAAGCTTAAACATACATTCCTAGGGAGATGTTGGGGTGCACCAAGGCAAATAACCCGAAATTCCCACGGGAACGGAAAACATATGACTTTTAATTTGTATGAAAAACTTATTCACTGAGTACACCGATGTGAAACTTTGATGACCGGCTGGTGTAGTGGTAATACACACGATTTGATAACCTCTTCTTTTTGGAAGTCGGTTGAAAAGAACGTGTGCGGCGACGCACCGTGCTCGCGACGAAATACGGAAAAAATCTTACTCAGGATGCCCGTATTGAATGCTCAGTTCGGCGCAATACACGTCCAAATACAGCGAGCGCAGGCATCGGACGTTGGATATTACATTACTAGTTGCATTACTAGCAATTTGTACGCACTCATTTTACAAATACCTACAAAATAACTTTATTTAAAAACAAAATAATTTTACACAGCCGGGCTGGAGACCACTGTTAAGTATAAAAATACCTGTATTAGTGGACCCCACTTTTCCACAATAGTACATTCACTAATATTAACAGTATTATTTAAGTAGTATGTAAACTATTAGTTTAACTATTTAATTTAATTCAATTAGTTAATTATTTAGTTTAGTGTGAGGTATGGGAGTCTACTATGGAGAAGAATTGGAGATAAAGAAACTCCAGAAACACTTTACAATCTACTTTATAACTTACATTATAATCACGTATATATAAGTCTCACATTTGGCAAAGAGCTGGGCGTTTTTTTCACACCCATGGCTCCTTTTCATTTAAGAAGTCATCCACTTTATAGTTGCCTTTTTTACGTAAGTTCCTGTATGTCATGGGGAACCGTGTTGTAGAAGTGTATATACAAGCCCATCTTCTTCTTCTCGTGTGAGCTATAAGTATTTAAAGACAGACTTAAATGTTATAGGGCGTTGAAATGACGCGTCTTTCTGTATCCCGCATTTCCGAATAGGTACAAGCAAATGTAAAAGAATTCTAAAAAAAGAAAACTCTTAATCATATCATTACACGTAGTAACTTTTAAGTAATCTGTGTCATTACTTCTTGTAAGTTACTAGAATAATATAGTTAGGTACGTACCTACAGCGCCGGCTTTGCCGAGTTAATATGGCATTGTCAAGTTTTAGATAGGTAGGTGTGAAAACCAGTTATTTTTACTCTTAACTAAAGTGCAAGATAATACTACAAACATTCATGCTAATTTGATACATTCTGAGAGGTATTTCAACGATTAAATATATGAAAAATTGGAATTATTTAGCAAAATTGTTTTCCATATTATCTCTAAAACGTGACGTTTTAGACCCATATGTTATATAACATTTTTTGCTCGTCTGTATATCAGCAATTGAAATATACAAGTTTTATAGTGCGACGCAAAATCGAAAAAAAATCAAAATGGCGGACAGAAGGTGCACCAAAAATTTTCAAACCCCTTTCCCCAAAATACAAAGGAATGTTTGTAGTTATTTAAGGTCTTAGCTCGCTCAGTGCGAAATCAAGCATTGAATATCGTGAATTCGGATAGAAGCACAGTACTTGTTAGTCTCACGGTTATAATAATATTTTATCCACAAGTTTTAAGTGAATACCTACTCTACAAGTATAACAATTATATGCAATAAACCTATCATCCAGAATATGTAGGTATCATCATGTTAATTAATTGTTAATAAGCTTTCGAAATTAGTTTTGTGAATAATAAATAACAGACTTTTTATCGAAATGTTATCGCGAAAATGTTGAATGGTAGATTATAAGATCCTGCAAGAATATTTTATTAGGTTTCATTCAAGAAGTGTTTATGTACAATAATAGACAATATTGTGCAATAATAGTTTACAGTTCCTTGTCATTTTCACAACAAAAATACTGAGCATTTCCGCTTGCATTGCAACGAAAATAGGTACACGAGTTCTGGACAGTCAATTTTTCATGTGATACTTTATTGCAATTATTTAACACCAACGCAATGAGTTTCCGTGGGTAACCACACTGCAAACTGTCACATAGTTACTGAACATTAATCAGAACCGGCTATTTACACAATGACCCGCCATATTTAAAATACAACTTGTTTTTTTTTGCCTGATGATGAAAAATGGCCACTTAAAATATATTTTGATTTACATGATTTATAGAATATATGTTTATGTATTCGATGCATCTGAACTTTTATTAATTAAACACACAATGGTTTTGGTTCACAATTGTTTTAAAAGCAATTGTTTTTTTCCCGCTTATTGAAAAAACAATCATAGTTTCCGAATGAATATGCTTATTTAATCGAATAGAAGAATGAAAACAGATTTACCGATACTATTATTTCAAAAAAGTGTTTTTTTGATAAATTGCTAACATATTGGCATACGTAAATGACTGGTGATGAAAATGCAAATATGGAAAGAGCTTTTTATTTTACATTTTTATCATATTGGTAACCATATTTGGATAGTTTTTGAAACAAAATTTTAATTGTTATTGTATTCATTGACATAACAAACTGTTTTGTAAAAGATTGTGTAAACGTTTCTCAAACTATTTATTAAATTAGTAGTTATTACATACTTAGTTATACAACTCTGGTGATTGAAAATTTTTAAAATAATACAAATCCAATCATTGCCACCTGTGATTCGATTCAATCGTAAATTGTCAACCGGTATCGACGCAATCGTATATTGTCAACCGAAATTAACACACTGAGATATTGCGTGCTGAGATAGGTAACTCACAGTAAAATTTAATTTTCTCAAAGGCATTACAGCACATAGAATAAAACTTATTAAACACTTTTAAAATCCATATCAATAATAATAAAAAAAATATTACTAAAATCAAATATTTCATTTCAACAACAGATAAAAAATAAATTATATTATTTCAAAGATGCCGTATTTTAGTGTGAATAAACTTAGGGTCGTTTTACACTATATCATATAATAATGGACGCGACAGATTCGCTAATTTCGAGTCTCTCTAATGTCAAATATGGAGAATTCAAATTCAAAAGTTGCTGACAACAGCTGATTTTGAAGTTTCCAAGTTTGACATTAGAGATTCTTAATTAGAGATGGTAATGCCGAATACGGCTCATTATATCATTGAACAATTCTTGGAGTCTTCTTTTTCGCATACGTGATGAAGACAGATCTTGTATGTCTCGCGTTGACAGCATACAGACGTCGTCTGTGAGCTCGTCACTTTCCTCCGGCTCATCCGGTTTTTCAGGACTGAAAGAATAATAAGTAATATTATAAGAATACAAATATAAACTTTATTGCAATGGACATAGATAATGATTATAGACATTCACACTGGCTACATGGCCTCAAAGTAAGCAAAGTTTGTGTTGAGACACGATATAGAGAACTAGAGAAACCTAGAATATAATAATAATAAAAGATACATAAATAAATATTTCTGACACTCACACAACATTATCTAGCCCAAATTAAGTTTCTTAAAGAACTTGTGTTATGGATACTAGATAACTGATATACTTAAGAAATATATAAACATACATATTGTATAAATACATATTTTTTATTAGAATAAACTTAAATATACATAAAAACATCCATGACTTGACAACTAATATATGTGTTCATCACACAAATATCCGCCGCCGCCGGAATTCGACCCAGGACCTCTGGCATTTAAGGCAATGTATGTTACCACTACACCAGCCGGTCGTCAAATATAAAATATAGATAAACGCCCAGACCCGAAACATTTCTTTTTCTTATTCCGAGCGGGAATCGAACCTGCGACCTCCCGATTGGCATAATAGCGTTTAAACCACCGCATTACGGAGACCGTCGACATCAATGAGATATTATTAATACGTACAGAGGACATCTCAAACAATTTTTTCCGCCGCGAGTAACGGCTTTCTGCCCTAACTACTCAGATAAATTCAGGCGCTTGTCACAGCACTGTTAGCACTTTGTGGTTAGCACAATACAGTAAATAGAAATAAATCTCAAGGAGTCACTTTTCCCGTTTTAGTCACACCTAAAGTATCTATTACACATACACATACACAACTTCACGCCTGTATCCCGTATGGGGTAGGCAGAACACCAGAGGTAATAAAACCATCTTATGTCACGTTTGACAAATTAGGAGGCATTACAATAGTGAAGAGAGACTATTGCAGTGACAGGGGGTCAGCCTATCGCCCACAAAAAAACCTCCCATAACACCTCGGTCCCTTAACTGACTTTTACAGTTTGCCCGGGAAGAGAAGCAGCTGGCACATTCTATGTTTTTCTTTCGCTCCCAGTCCAGCATAGAAGCAAGTATCTATTTAACAAGCAATTTGTATTTATTTCACCAAGTTCCTATGTTTTTTCGAATGAATAAGGGATACAGGCGTGTAGTTATGTACTGTGAGGTTCAAATGAGAAACGTCAATGACCTCTATCTGTCAAAACAACTGAAAACAAGGTCTGAAAAAAAATTGTTTTCAATAAGAATAGTAACAATTTATTTTATTTTGTTTATCAGAGTATGATATAAATTAAATAATAATAAAATCTCCAGACAATCACACCAATGCCCCCATGGCCCCAAAGTAAGCATAGCTTGTGTAATGGGATTACCACGTACCGAACTAGGATATAAATACATAAATAGAAAAACACCCAGACATGGAACATTTTTTTTTTCTTGTTCTGTACGGGAATCGAACCCGCAACCACTGTCGTCTGAGACAGACAGGTTTACCGCATCGCATAGTCGATATTTGATAGTTCGTCTATAAAGATTGAAGGTCAATAAGGTTGTATATTTAGGGCCTGCCTAATTGCAGTGTTAAGCACTTAGCCACATGTTTACAGGGATATATATTATCAGTAAATAATAGCCCTAGCCGAAACATTGAAATAAAAATACAATACGTCGACGCTTAGTAGGTCCTTTTTTAACTTAAAGGTAGAATTCAGAATAGTGAATACAATCTAAAAAAGCACAACTACCAGTCAAACCCCCTAAATATCTCTTTCTGGTAACCTTTTATTTTACTGAAACAATGTTGAAAAAATGTATGGATTAATAATAAGGTTTCAATGTCAAATATGTTTTTATAAACTTATGATTTCTCTAAAAAACAAAAAAATATTGTTTACTAACTAGGCAAAGGTAATATTTCTAAATTGGAATATTTAAAATATTTAACGGTCTAGTGACCACAACGTAGCTATAATTATGCTGGTATCGATAAAAATATCGAAAAATTACAATAAGCTCAATTAATGGAGAACTGAAAAAGTTTTATGTAAATGCATAGAGAAATATTATTGTAAATGGCAACCGCCATGCTAAGTCGTCTTTACATTTCTCCATTTTTTATAGTTTTTTTTACTGTCAAACTTGTCATTGCCATGTCACCTGTCTTGTCATTTGGTACAAATCTGTCACTTGAAATAAGAAGGAATGGAATGTTTTTTAATGCGAATTTTAATAAATCTTGTGCTTTTTTAATACAATGTCTATCTGAAATTGAGTGATTACTATTTGTTTGTATACTTATTCTCTTCAATATATCCTTGTGCTCGCATTCTAGCCCCAGATACAAAGAAACGGAAACATATCGTTTGAAAACTTATTGCGTAAAAAAATATATTTGACATGAACTTTCAAGTTTTTTCTTATATTTCTTTTCTTATACAGAATATTTATTCTTTTCACCTTTATTATATTTTTTTATTAAATAAATAATACGTAATATGTTTTCAATTCAATCAGTATTTTTTTTAAACATGCAACGAAACGTTACAGAACAATCCAGAAAAGAAACCGCTTAGTTCGTCAGACATTGAAGCTAAAAAATAATCTTAAAGAGAGGGTAGTTCAACAAAACTAACGGTGTTTTAAAGAAATAATTCCTGAGACAATTCAAATAATCCGTGCTATGATAACGGTCACGCTGGTCGTGGCTTAAAATAATATTATATCAAAACTATTTCTACTCAAGTCATTATATTTCAAAAGTGTGTTTTTAAAAATGGAATCGGAAAAAGAAAATTACAAAAGACTATACAAAAGAACTCGAATTCCGCTGCCGTGCAAACCTTTACCGCCTATTCCAGACCATCTTCTATCGCTAAACGATTCCGTAAGGAAAATCAAAAGAAGAGCACCATTACGAGATTTGAATAATGAAAATGGAAACCTTGCATCTTCCGTGAACAAACCCTTCAAAGTTTCTCAAAACCCAGCTGTCTCAAGCTCAAAAAAAGTTTTGTCAAGCGCCAACCTTTCGAAGCTGGACACGAGATTAGTAACTTTAAGAGGAAAAAGTGAAGAACGGCCACACAGGAACTATCGAGTGTTTTCAGAATTTGTAGAAAACAAAAGCCGTACGTCTATTAGCGATGATGAAACTTACATCAACGAATCTGCTGTCAATAACGTTGATAAACTGCGTGGAAAATCTACTATCAAGAAGACGCCAAGAACACATCTACAGACTCAAAGAATACAAAACTTGACAAGGAGTCTGAAACGACCTCATAGTAGGGAGCTGCAGGGTTTGTCACCGGCCAATGGACGCAAAAAGAAAGATGATCGAAATGAAAAGTTGTTCTTAAGTTGCAACAATAGACACACGAGGAAGCCCACTTCTTCCAGTAAGTTCCTTTGCTATATGTATTTTAAGGATCCATCAATCGATCGACCGATAGACGTTGATCGATTGATGTGGTAACATCCTAAGCATATCCTAAAAAGCGACTAATCCGTGTGACCCCCAATTGGTGGTAGGATTCCGCCAGGGTCCGACTGGCTAGCGACCACCATTCGTATAAAACTGCTCCGTGGGTGATGTGTTCCGGCAATCTATACTAATATATAAAGCTGAAGAGTTTGTTTTTTTGTTTGTTTGTTTGTGAACGCGCTAATCTCAGAAACGACAAGTGGGATTTTAAAAAGATTTTGCATTTGATAGCCCAACTCTTGAGGAAGGTTATCGGCTATATTTTATCCCGAAATTCCCACGGGATCAAAAGTTACGCGGGTAAAACCGCGCGCGGTGGCTAGTATTTCATAAAGAGCCAGTTCTTTCTTAAGCCCGTGTGCTTTCATCTTCGACCTCATCTTCATTTTACATTTTTCATCTTATTAACCAAATGAGGTTGAGGTCAAATGCGGGCTTAGTCTATAATAATTAGTGCTAGGTCGTAGGAACCCTTCTAGCGACCGCCATTCATATAGTTTGCAGTCAAATATCACCGCTCCGCAGTGATGTGTTTTATGGAGAGTCAGTTTTTTCGTAGGATGAGATTGTTGTCAAAAGTAGATTTAATCAAGCATTTCTAACAATATTATAATTAATAAGTTAATACACAGTCATGATGTTTACTTGAAAATTGCATTTAAAATATGTATAGTCTTTAAAAGAAAATCTATTCATATTATAAATAACACTATTTATAGAACTACTTTAGGATTTTGAGATTTTATACACCTGTAGATCTTATCCTGTATAAAAAGTATTATATTACATAGTATACTTCTTATCATGGTAATATCCGGCGCTTCTTGAAATTCATGGCAGGCGAATCCGCGGTTCGCGTTTTTGTAGCGAAGTCACAAAGTAACATCCTAATCGCTAAAATATCTGTGTATAATATAACTTACAAATATAATGTTGATTTTTAACGTTTTTAGCGCAACAAACTCATGGGTTTAAACTACTTTTTAGTACCTACAGTAAGTCTGATCATTTCAAAAATTGCTGCAGATAAATAAACTTAAACAATGGGGGTGTTTTTGGTTTTGATCTAAGACGATTCGCCCAGCTGTTTAACTTCCAAAAACCTGCGCAAGGGGACTAGATGTTCGGCGCGATCTTTATAAGTCAGTCAATAATAGTATTAATAATAGTAAGTATTTAGTCTTAAGCAATGTCTTCATCTCATTGCTTCATCTCGAATAAATTTAGCACAATGTAAAAACCCTAATCGTTTTAATGAAACAAGTTAACATAAGTTGGCTTATTTAAAGCTTAAGTTTGTTATTAAGTCCTATGCAAAGGTCAGTACACTTATTAACTTGGATTTTATGATAATATTTATCATTATACCTAAATGTTTTTTATTCAATACGACAAAGGCTTGTATGTATTTTATATGTAACGTGAAAAAGGCCTGAAATTTAAACATAACTACTCTAAATATTTATACTTTGAATGTTACATAAATAGTCACAAGAAACTTTTGTAATTATAACAGACAAGCTGTTCAACGCGGTTTTACCCACGCAATTTCTAATCCCATGGGATAAAAGTAGCCTTTGTGCTATTCCAGACTGTACACTATCATGATGCCAAATTTCATTCAGCTCCGTTGAGCCGTGATTGAGAATTAAAACCCATGCATCCATTAAAATGTTCGCATTTATAATATTAATTAACAGTTTCGGCAGAGTTAGCAATGCTTTTTAAGTTTACATTTAAAATTAATTTCATGACAGCGTTGACGGAGAAGTACACGGACGACATCTTCGCGTATTTGTTCGAGGCGGAGCTGCGGTCGCCGCGCCCCGAGCCGAGAATCACCGTCACCGCCAGGGCTTGTGTTATCAACTGGCTCATTAAAGTTAACGGCAGTGTGAGTACTTATATTCCTAATATTAATCAACCGACTTCCAAAAGGAGGTCTTTCTTAAACGATTTTACAAACAATTATAAATCGATTTGTAATATTCTTATTTTATATGACGGAAGGTACTTCAGAGGTGGTCCCGTATAAATTTAATGCAGATTGATTGAGTAATTTTGGAAAAATTTGAAACTTTAGAAAATATATGTGGCCACCGTATAGAATTATACGGCTTTGACTAGTATTTAAAAAAGTTCGGTTATTGTAATGCTCTGAATTCGTTGATTATTTAACTTTAAAATCCTTATTATCTCATATCTTCATAAAGCTGGACTTTTCTTTACCAATAAATGCAGTTGAACAGTCATTAAAGCTTCCTTGGTCGAGAACTTCTCGCCCTTACGAAATAATCATCGTTAAAATAATATGATTTACTTCCTGTTTCGTCATACAAGAATAAAAATCTAAGAATGGAAAAATCAAGTCAAATAAAAATTCTTATTTCGGGCTGGATTATATGCCTGTTTTAGCTCGAAATTATAAATTATTTTACGCTTGTTTCGGCTTGAATGTTGTTGCTGTTTTGGGTCGACTAGTAATTCATGTACTTTATGACACTTTTTGTGCAGACAGAATAAAAATCAGAATACAAACAATTATTTAATCTAACATAATATTAAATAGTTGTGTTAATAAGCCGTACACAACAGAAACGTTCTTTAACCCCGAACATTATGTAGCTGTTTAATGCTATTATACATTAGTCATCGTTATTATTTGTTATTATTATAAGTTATCATTATAATTATCTCTCAAAAACGTTTAGGTGTAAGGTTTTTTATAAGTACTTAAACATGTTGCATGATGATCGATTGCCAAGGTAATGCCCGTTTTCTTGAATATATTGCTTTGGCTAAAATTATAAGCGATTCTATAACAGCCATGATAGAAGGATAAGAATTAATCTTTGGCATTGTCTAGAAAGAATATGACCCTTTGTTTTTTAATTTTATTATTCAGATTCACAAGTTAAAGCTTTTTTATTTTATTTTAATCTAAATTTTCAAATACTTTGGTAGTTTTAACATAATTAAACAGAATTACGGAAATCTTCGTGGCGCTGTGGTACCTGTGCATATCAAACGATATCGCAGGTAAAGCGCGCTCGGTGCGGCCGTTCATTTATTTCTCACGACGACTTCCGTGCTTCGGATGCACGTTAAGAAGTCGGTCCCGGGTGCTGTATACTTGTATACAGTAGTCGTTAGGTTTTGTCAGAAGCCATTTCGGCACCCTGAAATATCTGACATCCACCAACCTGCACTGGGCCAGCTTGGTGGATTACGGCCTAAACCTCCTCGTCACCCAGAGGAGAGACGTATAGCTCTGCGCTCAGTGTGCTCATTACACGGAGTTGTGATGATGGTGATGAAACGGAATTTTATAAATTAGACTAGATTTAGAGACTAGATAACTGAGATTTTATAATAAGACTTATAAATGAATGTAACTGATCTGCGATTTTAAATTGTTAAAAAGTATAAGTTCTACGCACTTGTTTAAGGAATTTTAATTGCTACATCTATGTTGATTCGTGAATTTAGACTTAAATTAAATTATTATTAAGAAGGTACGGCTGTCATATTATTGATTGTTATAGTTTACTTTTTTTTCTAATAAATCAACTTTTTTAAAATTCGACCCGAAACAAGAATTTTAAAGAATTTGAGCCGAAAATTCAACCCGGAATAGGAAGAAATCAATAATACTTATACGAAGCAACTTAAGAAAAGCACAAAATTTAAGGCCCATAGAAAATATACACTTTAATCTAAGATACATACAAATTATTTAAAACTAACACATAGGCATTATTATAACATAACGATTTTTCAATCGTCGATTAAAAGTAATCCCAAGGAATAATCTTGTTTTACGATTGTTTTAAAATGACATAGAATCACAATTTACTTGAGACAAGTTTGAACTGTCGGGTAACACTTTATTCAAAAGATATTTTTTATCTGACTATTCTTAGAATTGCAAAATCAGGCCTAAATTACTGGTATAGCGAAATGAGAATTTTATGTCTTTGCAAGATTATCCTAAAGTAAATTAATTTGAGCTAGATAATGTGGTGTGAATGATAAAAATAGTTATTCAATCAAAACTAGATAGCCGTGATGCTAACTAGGTACCTACACTGAAGCACAGAATAAGTAATAATACTGTACTACCTTTTTGACTACTTGCTTGTTCAATCCTCATTGAATAACAACTGTTTGTTAGATATGCAGAGACATACCTATTTATAATGGCCCTGATTGATATTGGATGTTAAATGAGTAAGATTTTTGTATTCGTTACTCGGTTTCTACCTCACACATTCCCAGTGTCGGACTGAATCATCATCCAACATCATCCACAGCCTGTAGACGTCCACTGCTGGCCATAGGCCTCCCTCAAGGTCTTCCACGGACTGAATGGCTTTGTGTAAACATTATTTATTTATACAACAATTAATTTAATTGCAATTTACTAGTCTTACTTATCTCTTCAAATAAACTATATAATAGTACCTATGTACTTTATTATAATATGGAAATAATTACAATAATTATAAATGATTCAATGCGAGAATTCTTGATTAATACTTTAATTGACGTCATCCATTTTAATCACTTTATACGAGGACCCTATGCCGCGTATGTCTGTATGAAATCAATATATGTATATAAAACTGTTCCGTTACTGACTGAGAGACTGAGGTACTGAGTGACTGAGTGACTGACAGACAACGTACAGCCGTAATTACTAGGCGTAGAGAGCTCAAATTTGGAACAAACATTCTTTAGGGGATGTAGGGGTGCACTAAGGAAGGAATTCCCGAAATTCCCACGGGAACGGGAAATATAGGACTTTTTAGTTTGTATGAAAAATCTTATTCCTTGAGTGCACCGATGTGAAACTTGGCGTAAAGGTTTTTCAATGTGTTGTAACATTGTGGATTGGGGGGAGTGTTCAGTTTGTGCCCGGAGTGAAGATTGCTTAAGTTGTAAGTAACCAGACACTCCTACCAAAACACAGGTCACAAAATAAAGATACTCTGAGCGTAAACACCCTAGACTCACCCTCGATCCTACTTATCCAAGATATAGCGGGGTAGGTCCTACTTAACAGGTCTTGTGATATAAAATAAAAGATGTTAATACTGATAAATATCACAGATTTTATTGTGTAATAGTTCAAGGCGAGTCCTGAGTATCTTTACACAGAGAGCGGTGAGAAAAAAGTTTAACTAGCTCAGGAGAGGGAGTTCACCATACTAAATCACCTCACCGTCTCTGTTATACATAAAAAGAACAATTTATATAGGTACTTTAAATTACCATGAAGCTAAATTAACAAAATAATTAATAAACTAAGGTTAGTGCTTAAGTCTACTTAAAAACTAACCGCAAGGATTATCTTTTAAAACAATAATTAAAGAATATTCTATCTCTTAATGTCACTACAATAACTAATATCCAGTTTCAATATCCAATATCCAATATCAATATCCAATATCACCACAGGTACTTTCTTTCTTGATTTTATAGTTGTAAGTAGATAAAAGATTACCTTATAACTCCTCGGTCAACATTTTACTAAAGCAAATCTGCATGTTACCATGAGGATTTCATGCTCTTGTGTTAAATCATGTAACAAACAGCTTCAGCCACATTTAAAAACAATGAAAACTCCACCAGAGTTACTCCTGCAAAGCACCCTGGAAAGAATTATAAACTTGATTACCCGAGATGGTCAGATCTAGGTTATGTTTTTTTTATAGGCTTCAATTTGGAATAATTTAAGAAACGACAATTACCAACATTTGTGATGGAGCCTTAAAAAGATATCTAGCTGAATATTCGTTCAAACTAATAGGATTAACATCAGACGTGAAGATTTGACAATGTGACTTACCATATGGTTTCCAATATGGGCTAAAATTTATTTCTAACACAAACTGCGGCGACTACATATTATACGTATTTCACCTTATTAAATTTAAGGTTTTTTAAATGGGACGATCACAACATCTAACCAGCAAAGCCGGCCCAAAAAAAAGATTTCACATCTTGACAGCAGCGGTGCGTTCCGTCCGTCTTGAAGAAAAAAAATAATGTTGCCAATCTCAAAATTCTAAGGTCGCGAGTTTTAATTTTTTATAACCCACAAAAACTACTACGTTACAATGCCCCCCCTCCAAAGAAAAGGGTCATGAAGTGAACCGATCGCCGTCCCGGCGTTGAAACAATCTACAACCAACCTAAACTGAGAAAAAAACTAAGTTATAACACAACAATGAATCTAAGTAGATAGGTAGATACCTACAATCTGTGAAATATATCAGTAACAAAACAAAAAAAATGTTACACCTATGGCCAACATACCATAAGGTATAACTAAAACCCATCACCACAAAACAACAACTCAACAGCTGTTAAAAGAGAAAAAAAAACTTGTAAGTAACAAAGTTTACAACCAACTATCAACAAAGTTTTATTAGAAAAATATATAAGGCATAACAGCCACTTAAGTAACAACAAACAGTTGTTAAAAAAACAATACCAAAATTACAACATTAAGTTTAGTAAGTAAACCTACTTACTAAAAAATATAAATAAATATCCATCTTTCAGTTATCAATCCAAAAAAAAAACCAACAGGCAGGTCAGATTTTATACAAACTACACATTCCTTACAAGACCGGCCATAGCATAAAGTCATTCAATGAGTCCTTGAGTTGTGTCAGTCTTATCACCATTCATTCACATTCATTCATCATCGGGTTGAACATACATCATCTTCTAGAGCGCTCTTTGCAAAATTAGTAACTAACATAACCATTCATTCCTTACATTCATCTCTTTCAGAATTACTGTCTTTGTGTTAACACAGCAAAATCTGTGCAACACTAAACAATAACAAAAACATACTACTTCAGTATAAAAGTTGTAAAGCCAACTTTACACCAGAACTAACAATGGACATCGAATTGAATTTGCCTTTAGCTATTACTTAAAAACAATATAACTTCAGTATAACTGACAGTTATAACAAAATATTGCCGAAACAACAAAAATGTGTCAGGTGAGTAATAGAGAAATACCACCTATATGACAACAAAATAACTGCAGATTGAACTCAATACTGACAGTAACCAAAATCTGTACCAAGTGAGTAGTAGAGAAATACCACTTGTACAACAAAAAATATATTTATCTGCAGATTTATCTGACAGATAAAAAATACACTAACATTTAGTGAAAAAAAATTTCACAAAAAGAAAATATATCTACCAAAATGGTTATATAAAAATGTATAAACACAAAAAAATAAGGACTACCAATGGTGAAGTTTCAATAAAACACAAAACATATTAAACCTTTAGGTCCTTCACGTGCCATGAACCAATAGGATGACCTTGGATCCGTTAACCCATTAAATTTAATATTCCACCTGACAATATTTCTATCCCCAGAACACTCAACAATAGTCGGGGCCAGTGGTACCTGAACATCTGCACTGACAGATGGTACAGCTGAAGTGTCTATAGACAAATAAGGTTTTAATTTATCATTAAGAGACAAAATCTTCTTCTGCAACGCTGGGCTACTAGAAGACAACCTATTTATTCGCCAATACAAGTGACTGCATAAACCCTTGAACCGTGAACTCGAACTTTTATCACTGTCAAACAAATTGGATAGTTCAAGCAGCTTACTTTCAATCATTGGAAGCTCTTCCTCAACATCGACCTTGTCATCCAATACATATATGTCATCTGGAGAACATTCCTTAGACAAAACTCTAAGTTGCTTCCTCAGCCCTTCTACAGTTGTGCTTGGTGTCTCAGAACGAATAAGAACTTCATAAATGAGTTCTTCCTTATTTAAAGCATGAAAATTAATTGATTTTAAGTTCGCCATGGTGATATTTTAACAAGAAAACCTTAATAATATTAAATACTATGTTAGTATTATAATTAAATACAAAATATATCTGTAACTATCAGCTAATGTAAAAATATATGGTAACATCAATGTAAATTACCTGAAAAAAGTTTGTTTGTAACAAACAATAAAAACAGAACAGTATTTGACAATAAAATGTTCAATAAACAAAGTAAAGTGTGTTGTTGTACACAAATTAAATGAATTTTAATTTGGAACTGCAAAGTTGTAACATTGACAAAAAGAGATATATTATTTTCAATAAAACAACACACAAAAATGTAAATTGGACGCAATAACAATTATTACACCCTTAAACAATAAAAATTTAAAGATTGGGCGCCATTTGTAACATTGTGGATTGGGGGGAGTGTTCAGTTTGTGCCCGGAGTGAAGATTGCTTAAGTTGTAAGTAACCAGACACTCCTACCAAAACACAGGTCACAAAATAAAGATACTCTGAGCGTAAACACCCTAGACTCACCCTCGATCCTACTTATCCAAGATATAGCGGGGTAGGTCCTACTTAACAGGTCTTGTGATATAAAATAAAAGATGTTAATACTGATAAATATCACAGATTTTATTGTGTAATAGTTCAAGGCGAGTCCTGAGTATCTTTACACAGAGAGCGGTGAGAAAAAAGTTTAACTAGCTCAGGAGAGGGAGTTCACCATACTAAATCACCTCACCGTCTCTGTTATACATAAAAAGAACAATTTATATAGGTACTTTAAATTACCATGAAGCTAAATTAACAAAATAATTAATAAACTAAGGTTAGTGCTTAAGTCTACTTAAAAACTAACCGCAAGGATTATCTTTTAAAACAATAATTAAAGAATATTCTATCTCTTAATGTCACTACAATAACTAATATCCAGTTTCAATATCCAATATCCAATATCAATATCCAATATCACCACAGGTACTTTCTTTCTTGATTTTATAGTTGTAAGTAGATAAAAGATTACCTTATAACTCCTCGGTCAACATTTTACTAAAGCAAATCTGCATGTTACCATGAGGATTTCATGCTCTTGTGTTAAATCATGTAACAAACAGCTTCAGCCACATTTAAAAACAATGAAAACTCCACCAGAGTTACTCCTGCAAAGCACCCTGGAAAGAATTATAAACTTGATTACCCGAGATGGTCAGATCTAGGTTATGTTTTTTTTATAGGCTTCAATTTGGAATAATTTAAGAAACGACAATTACCAACATTTGTGATGGAGCCTTAAAAAGATATCTAGCTGAATATTCGTTCAAACTAATAGGATTAACATCAGACGTGAAGATTTGACAATGTGACTTACCATATGGTTTCCAATATGGGCTAAAATTTATTTCTAACACAAACTGCGGCGACTACATATTATACGTATTTCACCTTATTAAATTTAAGGTTTTTTAAATGGGACGATCACAACATCTAACCAGCAAAGCCGGCCCAAAAAAAAGATTTCACATCTTGACAGCAGCGGTGCGTTCCGTCCGTCTTGAAGAAAAAAAATAATGTTGCCAATCTCAAAATTCTAAGGTCGCGAGTTTTAATTTTTTATAACCCACAAAAACTACTACGTTACAGTGTGTCTGGTTGTGTTATGAAAGTAATTCCCTAAATTCCCGCGGGTACGGGAAATATATGATGTTTTAGTTTGTATGACAAAATCCCATCCCTTGAGTGCACGGATGTGATACTTGATATAAAGGTTCCTCAATAAGTGTCTGTTTGTATTATGGAAGGAATTCCGGAAATTCCCACGGGAAGGGGTTGGACTTTTTAGTTTGTATAAAAAATGTTATTCCTTGAGTGTACGGATGTGACACTTGGCATGAAGGTTCTTAAAAGAGTGACTGGTTGTGCTACGAAAAAAAATCCCAAAATTCCCAAGGGCACGGAAAATATATGATTTTTAGTTTGTATGAAAAAAACTTATTCCTTGAGTGCATGGGCGTGATACTTGGTATAAAGGTTCTTTCAGTAGGTGTCTGGTTGTATAGTTTCTGAAATTTCCACGAGAAGGGTAGTTAAGCGCATACGAAGTTGCGGGATAAAGCTAGTATACATATATACCTAAAAACTACTAAATAAACAGATTTAATATGGTTTTTACCAATTGCTAGAATAATCATGACAAAAGATTAGCTGTATCATCTTTAATATTTTCGTTGTTAGAAACGAAGTAAACAAAGTATTTTTAAAACCGATCTTATGGCGATTTTTTATAAGTCATTAAGCGTTACAAATCTGTGAAAAAAATTACTTGAATCTGAACTTTATGCCCTCGACATTAAGTTAAAAATGGTTGTGGAAATTTGACAGGTAATGTAACGCTTGTTCTGCTGCCTTCTGTACCTTTATTTTTATTTTAACGCGACGAGACGTTTTTTTGTCTCTTGCAGACCCCGTGGTCACCAGTGTCTGAGGTAAAAGGCGTTATATTAAACGAACATCAATTCATTTGCAAAATATGATCGATTGGGTCTATTATTTTTTAAGGTACATACCGTTCCAAACTGTGAAAAAAATTTTGCCCCCTCAGATTGACAGTTACAAAAGTTTAAAATCGTCACCTCTATTTGTTTTTAATATTATGGAATATTAAGGAATGTCACTATAATGCAAAACTAGCTGACAGTGCCTTGATGTAGGGATTTTTTAATTATATCTTTCAACCACCTTCTCATACGAAGGGAGTATTTTCTTAATTTAAGTAGCATGCCTCACTCTATGACTCATCATATTTTTATATTAAATAATAATTGTTGGACATTTCAATGAAATGCTCGCTTGCAGCGGACTTTAGCAGCAGCGGTCTTGCGGTTTGATAGTTTTCTTTATGTTTGACCATGACAGGATTGCCCTCCACGATAATTGTATAAATACGCATGTTAAACTTGTATGCGTGATTTTTCTATAAACCAAGACTTGTGGTGTGACTTAAATGAAACCTACTGTTAATAGTATATTATGTAACAAGTGAGTTAAGTTGCTAATTACAGTCGAGCCTTGATTTGATAATGAGCCGAGACTGTAATTAGCAACGCTCACGAGTTACATACGATGTTTTTCAACACACTTGTGAGTAAAAGACAGACATACGTGGTCATAAAATATTTGAAGCAGTTGTTGAAGGTACAGTTAACAAACTTATATTCTACATTATGAAAGCATGCGCTTAGGTTTATTTTTCCGCCAAATGTGTCAATGTCTGTATAGCATTAGTAAAATAGCATAGCTATTTTACGTGAAAATGTTTAATTTGGAGTGGTAAATGCAAATATTTTAATATTTTATAACAAATTATTGTAAATTGTGAATAGGTAATTTGTTTGATATACAAATTTGTTTTACTAATATAAGGCGCAAACATTTAAAAATGTATATGGATTTGAAGTGGTATAAAATCTCTTTGTTGTTTCTGAAAATATTTAATGTATAACCCGGACAAATAAATTATGCTCTGTTTACTCGCACGTAATTTGCACTAAGGTACAATTCAAATTTGTAGGATTTATTATATTATGCACTAGGGTATAATATATTATGCACACGTGACTTATAGTCCAGTTTATAGTTCTAAATTCAATATAATAAGGCTCACTTTACGAGCAAGTGTGTTGAAAAATGTTTAACATGATGTTTAGCTGTGGAATATTTCAAGGCATCCTTTACTTAGTTTAATAATTAAAGTATAGAAAATATTTTTAACTTCCTGAAGCTTAAGTTATTTAGCTAAATTTATCACCGCTCTAAAAAAGAAAAAACTTATTTTTTTTAAAGGGAATGGGTGGAAATCCAACAGTAATTCAAACAGCATGTTGGTACTTAGACTCCATCCTCATGACACATAAAGCGCAAATAAAAAACGTGCAGTTGGTATCCGCGGCGTGTTATTGGATCGCGTCGAAGCTGAGCGCACATGCCCTCAGCGCCGCACAGATGGTGTTGTGCGCAAACAATGCGTTTACGGTTGAGAAGCTAGTGAAGGTGGAGGAATCTGTTAATACGAAGTTGGTAAGTGTGCTCTAGTTAATTTTTTTGCAGCTATTACAGTCAAACTAACGGAAGCTGTTTAAGAAAACAGCGGGAATTTAGAAAAATCAAGATCAAACTAAGAAATTCCCGCCTTTTTTTCTTGGATAACTTTCAGTGGTCAGACTTTAAATATGCCTCGAGTTACTTAGTTACTGACATTGTTCAAACAACGTACAACTCGGTCACATTATCTGTGCACCTCGCTGGAATGCGGAGCCCCTCCCTCTACCCCTTTCATGTCCCCGCGCTCGCCCTTCTTGCTCAGTATGGTCAGCATCTTTGTTGTCGAAGATTTGATGCAGTGGATTCAACCAATAGTTTATAGTGACAGTGATAATTAAATATTTTTTTCACTCATTAAAAATGATTTATTTGTTTAACACGATTGATTGTTTTATTTAATTCATTCAGGCCAGATTTTTCAATGGTCAGATAAAAGTTATCTAATGAATACAGTAATATTCGACAGCTTTAAGGTCGTCTCAAGTTTATTGTTACAATTATAAAACATTGTAAAACGACTTTATTTATCTATTTCATACAATTTAAAACATCAAAAAACAATTTTTGTTCCGCTGAGTCAGATAACATTAACTTTAATTCGACAATTGAAAACAGGCCTTCACAAATTATTCATTTAAAATGCATTAACATTCAAAAAACACAAAAATATTTAATTCCATTGTTGTAAAGCAAAATAAAAAGTAGTTCATTCACATTTCTAGCGATGCATTTTTTTTTGTCAACCATACCAGCGCGCAAAGATGACGTCATTGACGCCAGGTGCACAGATAATGTGACCGTGTTATACTTACTAAGTTGGACGACGTAGTTACTGACTCGAGCGACTATTTATGGTAAGTGTCTAAGCGATTGTTAAATGAAGACTAATCCAAGTTACTCCCGGAAGCGAATATACAAAGGCTATACTATTTGAGTCACGAGTCAGACTCTAATAGAGGAGCTTTTGTTTATGCTTGTTACTTGACAATACTTAATCGAACTCAGTAAAAAAATTGACTGAAATGGATTAGCTTTTGCTCTTGTAATTTTCAAAGAAATGCAATGAAAAAACCTAGTACTGTATAATACATATTCACTCAAATAGATAAGCTTTTGTCAAGATGAAAAGTAGGTATATCTTTGTTTGATATACATTGCGATGAAAGAGATAAGCTACGAGAAGGGCTCCCGCACCGTAAGGCGGAATCAGTACGGTTAGGTGCGACGACGAGCGCAGCGAGGAGGAGCATGTTAGGTTGCATATAGTTATACACTTGCGCGAGCCGAGCGAGCGAAGCGAGCGGTGCCGCGGCAGTGGCCGGCGAAGCGCCATAAACCTGGTCAGCTATTATAGTCAACCCTGGACAATCCCGACATGGTCAAAAGTCAAACGTTAAGTCATCAAAATAACGATGGTCATAATACATGCACATTTTATTTCTATCTTTGAAAATCAGAACAATTGCCATTTAAGTATCAAATTGAAGCCAACGATCGGTAAATATCGATATCAAATGGGATAGCTTTTGTTGCTGCAATGTTCAATTGAAGTTATCTCACAAAGTCTACACGACTTCGGTCAATTTCTGTACTAGAATGGATTAGGGTTTTTTGCAAGTTTTTGTCATACAAAAGCTAAGCCAGTTCAGTTTGCACTTTCACTCTAATGGTATAGCTTTTGTAAATACGCCTCCCGGAAGGTAGGTTTCTTCAGGCTTCGTCTGTCTAGCGACCATCCTTCATGTTCAATTCACTGCCAAATATCAATACTCCTATAGAGATGTGCTCCGACAATGTTGTATTAGGAGTCAGTTTATTTCAAAACTTGTGTGCTTTGACAGCAATGAAAAATCTGTTGATAAAGATTTTCATTTCTGAACGTGACCTTCTAGGCATTCATTATACCTAAATGTTAGAATTAAACTGACTTTACTAGCTTATTCTTCTCAATACCCTTTATTTAATTACACTAACGCGTGCCTAATTATTTAAATATTATGGTGTCTAAAATATGAACTTTTTTTCCATCTAATCAGTAGATGCTTTAAACGATGATCATAATGTACCTACCTATTTTTTTCCAGAAATTTCCACCAATGCCCGTAGTCCCTCAGGAGTTTATATCGTACTTAGCTTGGTGGTGTGACTCCGAAAATCCGGGTGAAATTGAAGCTGCTTCCACTTTCCTATGCTTGGCTGGCATCATGGTAAGATCTTAAAAAAAAACATTACTGAAACTGATTAAAGCGAGAAATTATAATTTTCTGTTAAATGTTTAGTTTCGAAGCTTTATTTTGCATTTTATAATGCTTAAATATAATTTTATACATAAAAGTACTGAATAAAAGTCCCAGCCGGCACCGATTTCATTTGGTATTTTTATCTATATTTCAGGTGGACAAGTCCCTCTGTGCCGAGCTGCCGTCCGTCATCGCCGGGGCTTCCATACGGAATGCGCTCGTGCTTCTCAAGAAGGAGAACTTGCTGTCTCAATTGTCTATGTGTCCGGTGTACGTATTGAGATTTACGATATAAGAATAAGTTTACTTTTGCTATACAAACTCGATTCATCCTCCAAATAAACCTAATTTGATTATAAACTAGCGATGGAGTAAACATTAACGTTAAGTATAAATGTTTTTGACATTCTGTTGTAAAGTTCTTTATTACTTTTCTTATCAATTTTTTTTCTTATTGTATAATCATTATTTTTCTTTTGTTTTTGTTTCATAATTATTATTCTTTTGACATATGTTAATATTTTATTTCATTTTTATTATAATGACTACTTGTGACTTTCTTTAACTTATGTAATTGGTATTATATCATTTAAGTTAAAGTAAATAAATAAATAAATCTGTCTCAGACGCCAGTGGTTGTAGGTTCGATTTTCGCACGAAACAAGATAAAAAAATGTTCTGGTTATAAGCACAGTACAAATATCTACAGTAATTCATCTTCATACAAACGGACGAAACGCGAACTATATCTACGCGGCACGATCTCGACATGCGCTCGGCACATACTAAAACAAATTGTTGATTGAGCTTTACGTTAATTTGCGAATCGTTTATACTTTAAAATTTAATAATACATTTTTCGTGCATCTCAGTCGAGGCACAAGTATTTTTCGGTCGCTAATTTATAAGACCGAATTGTTATTCAAACGTAAATATGGTTTTTTGACATAAAAAACACTTCCTATTCCATTTACAAAGTATTTTATTTGTCTATCAAAAGAAAGTATTTTTGCAGTCACAAAACTCAATGGAAGTAAATACAAAGTAGGAAAATGTAATTAAAACGCTAAAGGCGGGCAGTCCTATCACATGTGAGCGGACCGCGGCGCGCTGTAGGCATTTATTTCAATAATGCGGCCGAGTTGAATTACTGTAGATATCTATACTGTGGTATAAGCGTTTATCCATTATGTGTATTTTCTATTCTATTCTATAGGTTCTGCCTAGATGGCTACATGGTATCTCATAACGCAAGCATTGCTTACTTTGAGGACATGTAGTTGGTGTGGTTGTCTGGGGATTTATTATTATTAACAAGTTGAGTAAGATCGGTTTAGAAAAGGCCTACGTGTTGTAAAAGGAAAGTAATCCGTGCAACCTCTGCTTTTTAGTAAAACCCTTTCAGGGTTCACTGATTTTTTAAAATAAAATTTGATGTGTACCAGCAATGGTATCACATAAAATTTTATTTCAAAAAATCATTTGCTTGGTAGGATCCCTTCTGGGTCCGCCTGGCTAGCGACCACCCTTTATATAAAGTCTGCCGCCAAATGTTACCGCTCCGGTGGTAATGTGTTCCGGCAATATCGTATAAAGAGCCAGTTCCTTCCTAAACCCGTGTGCTTTCATCTTCGACCTCATCGTCACTTACCATCAGGTGAGACTGAGGTCAAACGCGGGATTAGTCATTTATAAAAAAAAAAATGAAAAGCCAGTTCGTCATCTTCGAATTCAACTTCACTTATCTTCAGATGAGGTTGAGGTTAACGCGTGCTTAATCACTGTCATAAACATAACTTTTACCTTTGCCATAGTAATGAGTTTTATTCATTCTTACGATATCAACTAAAAGAATACTAAATATTCCATTCAATGAGAATTAACAGTCAAGAAAATCTGACAGCCTATGGCACTTCTAGGATTATTGAGAACACTATTAAGGGGATTACAAGAGCTAGCTGACCTTGAATTACGCATGCACACATTGACACAATCGACGTGAACGCTGTCTAGCGACGGCTCTATAGAACTAACGGTTGATGGAGATCACGCCGATAATTATGACCAAAAGCATTTCTCGATTTTGTCGAGCAAGGAAGCTCCCGGCCGCCAAAGAATAATTAATCAGATAGTAAATAAAATATCAACTCAATAATTAATTTCAACTATTAAAATCATATTAGAAAACCTTTTGAGTTTTTATTTTACTGTACAAGCCTTCGTATTTTTTGACTTTTTAATGTAAATAGAAAAATATGTTGGTTTAGGTACTATACTCACATATTTTTAATCATAACGGTTTAAAGTAATAATTTTATTATTATTAATTGTTGTAGACCATTAAAAAATATCAATGAAACTTGTAATATTCACGGGGAAGACATTTCTAGCACTATATCAATATTAAGACGATGTAAACTGCAAAATTATATCGAACATTTAGATAATGGTTAAAAAAAATAACTTGTTTAAACGTCATCCTTTACCACGATGACTACTGTACCACAGAATAAGTAATAGTTGGTAGTTGACTGTACTTCGAAGGGCATTTAAGTGTTGCATTATTTAATATAGGGACAGAGCAATTGAGTAAACAAGATCTTTCAACCAATATCAGGGCTAATTGATTTTTATTTTTTTCAACATACTATTTTCATTTATTCATTTATTTTATTTTTCAGTTATATGCAGATTACAAAGAGAGTAATTGATCGCAGTATGTTAAATGCAAACACGCTGGATGCAATTCTACGCAATGCTGTCAGAACTGTGTCAAAAATTAACTACGAATATAAGGCGTTAATTAAATGTTTTGAATGCGCACCGTTTCATGTAGCCAAGAAGATAATAGAAGCATCTCTTAAAATTGCATAAACTGAAACTGATGATGAATTGACTTCAAGAAAATCGACACAATAATTAGAACTGCACGACCCTTTTTGCCTTTTTAATTTTGAACAAAGCCTTTATAAAAAGAAAAATATGTTCTCAAGATTTTACCCAAAGTGATTATTAAATACAAAACCCTAATGCACATAGGACAGTGAAACTTTATACATAATACTTACTAAGTCTTCCTTATATTTTGATTAATTAATTTAAAAAGAAAAAAAAAAGAAAAAAATGTTCTCCATATTTTAACCAGTAATTATTTTATCATGACTTTGTGACATTTTAGAAGCTGACATATATTGACACAACTTTTATATATATAACTTTTAGACACCTTTAGATACTTATCAATCAAGATAACTGACATTTTTAATAATTTAATTGTACCTAGTTTCCTATTATTAAGTTAATTTAATTTAAGTTAATTGAGTAGAATAAAATAAATGTAACTTGTATAGCACATTATTCTTTCATTGTACCTACCTTCAAAACTGTAGGGATAAATAAAGTAGTAAATATTAATAAGCTCTTCACCTCTTGCAAGAAGCCTGTCCACATCAATCCCAACAACATTATTTGTTCTACAACTTTTTACAAATCTTGATAAATATCACAAAAAATTAAAATTAAAGTAATTTTTGTTCTCTCTCTGTTATTTATTACTCTGTATTTTGAAAGTCACCCTGCAACCCGTTCGCAGTCCGTTGCACGTTACGTTACAATTATTAATTTTAAAAAGTCGTAGCACAAATGTTGTTGGGATTGATGTGGAAAGGTAAGAGGAAAGAGGTGATATGCTTATTAAAATTAACCCTGTATATTATTAAATCTACGGCTAGTTTCTTAGATGAGAGAGTTCCTATATTACAGATCACAAGGTTCTTATCAGAAGTGTTTACACCTTACTTCTGAAAAATAATATAAAACTTTAATCAGCATCACACCTCTTTGTATTGAGTGACTATGGCTGCAAACTGGGCGGCAGCGACTCGGGGACTCTAAGCCGTTCTCGACGCCAGTGGGCAGTGGAGCGATTTGTCGCGGTTTCATACAAACTCTGTACTTTCTATCGTGTCGCGGAAATCGCTGCCCGCGCCGCTACAGCTCTCGCTGTCGGTGCCGTCCAGTATGCAGTCTAAGAGTCTCGCCTGGGTGACTTAGAGGGTTAGGCCACTCACCACAAAGCTGACTTGGTGCTGGTTGTTGGATGTCAGAATTTTCAGGGTGCCTAAATTAATGGCTTCTTACAAACCCTAAGGACTACAGGCTCTATACCAACTACTTAATGAGCCCTACGAAGCACTTTCTTTATGTATGTTTTATTATGTATGTGTCTAACGTATGGCACAAACGGTCACACAAGTATGTAGGGTTCATGCGAAGAATAATGTAAGAAGGTATAGGAACGAGTGGTGGGATGATGAAATGAAAGGTAATGTACTATAAAAAAAGAATAAAGCTTGGCTAGACCTACTAGTTGTGGGAGATAAAAAGCGAATGCAAGATGACTTGAATGATGATAAAACAGTAGTAAAAGAAAAGTATGATAGATTAAGAAAGACTGTAATTTTTTAAGCCAATTCCAAACTGTTCTGTCACTTAGAAGAGCCCGAGGACAGATTAGAGACTCGAAAGTGGGTGTGATCTTGACACCGATGCCGCCAATGAAATCGATTATTAAGAACGCTATAGGTAATGATATTGCGAAATAGATTTTCTAACAGACATACCTACATACGCGCGGATTAAATCTAGAGGCGACCAACCTTGACGCTTGGTCGGGGTTAGGACTTAGGACACGCAAAGAACATGCATTTGAGTTATTCATGTAGATGTATGTCTGTGTTTAGGACTATAACTATAAATGACTCCAGTTTTGTAGATTTTGACGATTTGGGGCCTGGCTTAGCGTGACCTTGGTTTGTGTTCTTGTTTGTCTCCTTGTTTCAAACACCGTACCGTTTGTAACAGTGTGGATGACTCGGAATTGGTTGTCAACAACTTAACCTTCCTTAACCTTGGTTGGAGGCATTGGTTTTCAACGTGTTTTCAACAGTCTGGATGGAGCTTTATATTTATCATTATCGTCCGAACAGAATAAAATTACATAAAATAAAAAATGAAACACTTGTCACGTAATAATTATGAATAGTCAATATAAGAAAAATGTCAGCATTGAAATAAATTATTTAATATCAAAAGAAAGGGGTTTGAAAACTTTTGGTGCACCTTCTGTCCACCATTTTGATTTTTTTTCGATTTTGCGTCGCACTATAAAACTAGTATATTTCGATTGCTGACATACAGACGAGCAAAAAATGTTCTATAACATATGGGTCTAAAACGTCACGTTTTAGAGATAATATGGAAAACAATTTTGCTACATAATTCCAATTTTTCATATATTTAATCGTTGAAATACCTCTCAGAATGTATCAAATTAGCATGAATGTTTGTAGTATTATCTTACACATTAGTTAAGAGTAAAAATAACTGGTTTTTACACCTACCTATCTAAAACTTGACAATGCCATATTAACTCGGCAAAGCCGGCGCTGTAGGTACGTACCTAACTATATTATTCTAGTAACTTACAAGAAGTAATTACACAGATTACTAAAGAGTTACTACGTGTAATGATATGATTAAGAGTTTTCTATTTTTAGAATTCTTTTACTTGTACCTATTCGGAAATGCGGGATAGAGAAAGACGCGTCATTTCAACGCCCTATAATATTGAAGTCTGTCTTTAAATACTTATAGCCCACACGAGAAGAAGAAGATGGGCTTGTGTATACACTTCTACAACACGGTTCCCCATGACATACATTATAGTGATTATAATGTAAGTTATAAAGTAGATTGTAAAGTGTTTCTGGAGTTTCTTTATCTCCAATTCTTCACCAGAGTAGACTCCCACACCTCACACTAAACTAAATAATTAACTAATTAAATTAAATTAAATAGTTAAACTAATAGTTTACATACTAGTTAAATAATACTGTTAATATTAGTGAATGTACTACTGTGGAAAAGCGGGGTCCACTAATACAGGTATTTTTATACTTAACAGTGGTCTCCAGTCCGGCTGTGTAAAATTATTTTGTTTTTAAATAAATATATTTTGTAGGTATTTGTATAAGGGTGCGTACAGATTGCTGACTTGTAATGTAACATTCTGCGCACTACACGTCCAATACGCAACGTGCGCAGAATGTTACATTACTAGCAATCTGTACGCACCATTAGGATGCCCGTATTGAATGCTCAGTTCGTGTGGAATACACGTACAAATACAGTGAGCGCAGGCATCGGACGCTGGATATTACATTACTAGTTGCATTACTAGCAATTTGTACGCACTCTAAGAGTGCACAGGTCTGAACTGGAGAAAAAGTCGTTGTGTATTATTTTTACTGACATGTTTCAGGAGAATATTGTAATATTCCCAAGAAATAAATTATTTTTCTTGTCTATTCTAGTCCTCGCGCCATAGCTTCTTAAAACTCCCGAACTCCATTAAGAGTAGGTAGTTAAGTATGTACTAATTTTTTTTGCTAAAGTAGCTATATCTGCATTCAATAACAATTAGTTATAGATACCTACACAATCTGAATTGCCACAGAGGCGTTGCGCTCTATGAGCACAATCCATTTTAACGCGTCTAGCCGGCTGGAAGCGCGGTGCGGCGCGGCGGCGTTGCCGGGTTGATATGGCATTGTCAGGTTTCAGATAGGTAGGTGTAGAAACAAGTTATTTTTAATCTTAACTAATGTGCAAGATAATACTACAAACATTCATGCTAATTTGATACATTCTGAGAGGTATTTCAACGATTAAATATATGAAAAATTGGAATTATGTAGCAAAATTGTTTTCCATATTATCTCTAAAACGTGACGTTTTAGACCCATATGTTATACAACATTTTTTGCTCGTCTGTATGTCAGCAATCGAAATATACAAGTTTTATAGTGCGACGCAAAATCGAAAAAAAATCAAAATGGCGGACAGTAGGTGTGCCAGGCTCCATACAAAAATTTTCAAACCCCTTACAATAAATTATAAACATAAATAAAAAAAGCCGAATTATAGACTTATTAATTAACATAGTCTGTTTTTAAATGTAAACTTATAAACTCGGATTAAAGTTACGCCTAGTATTAGCAGTACTGTTTATTAATAAGAGTGATAATGTTTGGTCATTTAAAAGTCTTTGACACTGTAAAACATTTTGTTCAATAATAGATTAAATAGTGTAGTGTATTACATGGGAACAAGTGTATTTTGATTTACAAAATACCATATTTCATAAATATACGGTGATGGAAGTGGTAAAATTTTCAATTTTCAGAGTTATTAACAAATTGTTCTCAAAAGAAAAAGTTGCAAAAGTTTGTAGGTAGGTAAAATCTTATGAGTTTAGCAGATATTTTTCTTAAAATGTTGACTGGGACATTCGAGTGAATTTTTTTTGTTTAGTTTACGTCTTAATTTTTCATACAAATTAAAAATTTATTTACATTTTTTTTCAAACAGAAACAAAATAATACCAAGTCGTCGTTGAAGTCGTCGTGTCGCCTTGGTTACTGTGTGTATCATACGATATCACAGGTTAAGCAACGTTCGGCGCGGTCGGTACTTGGATGGGTGACCGCCGACCATTCATTTCTCACGGCGACTTCCGTGCTTCGGAAGGCACGTTAAGCTGTCGGTCCCTAGTGCTGTAGGTATACTTGTATACAGTAGTCGTTAGGGTTTGTCAGAAGCCGTATTGGCTCCCTGAAAATTCTGACATCCACCACCCAGCACTGGGCCAGCTTGGTGGATTATGGCCTAAACCTCCTCATAACCCAGGGGAGAGACTCATACCCTGCAGTGGGCTCTTTACAAAGAGTTGTGATGATGATGATGATGACCAAATCGTCGCCCATTGCTTAAAACATATTCTGATATACGTCAAACCGCATAAGAGCTCGCCCGTCACTAAGGCTAACGTAAGCTACCGCCCGCCGCGCTCGCTTTTGATCCCAGTCACCGCGCATTCAGTGTGAACGCACGCTAACGCTGTAGCAGACAGTAGATAAAAAGCAATGTAGCAAGGACTTTCCCGTATTTTTGGGCGTGGGCGTTTTTATTTACTTACAAATTTATAAATAGGTAAATACTGTGCCCATTTACCAATGTAGGTACATGCCTAAATAGTTAAGAAGAAGTTCCAAATATTCAAATTGGTGTTCAAAATATTTAACAAAACTTCTAAAGGGGTAACGAAAGTTTCATCACAAAATTTCGAATCCATAAAACCTTTGGACCAAATTTCGCCTCTCATATTAAGTAAGGAATTTGCCTTGCTGTATATTTTAAATCTGACTTTTTCAATTTGTGGATCGTATTTAACTTTCTCTGCTGCCTTCTTACACAAATCGATAATGAATGAGTATTCAGTTTATAACACCAATTAACGGGAATATCCCAATCATCTGTAGTCACCTATCAAGCGCAATTTCAATTCGATACAAATAGTAAAGTTGGTCCCCTTTATATTCCATCATATTTCATTTCACAACGTGCCAACTTTCTAGATCTTTTATATTTTTTTAGTAAGATTAGGTATATGATTAGGTAGGTATAGTAAAAAAAATACAAATAATGTTTTGTCCATGCACAAATGAACAATATTCTTAACATTTTCAATTTCAGTCTTTTACGTAATGAAAGAGGAAAAACATATTTTAATAGTAAGTAGCCACTGAAACTGTCACCGACACTATACTACAGCGCAAATATAATAATCTAAAATCTATATAACGGTTAGTATGTAAGTATTTGCTACAATAATTCTTATATTTCACACCTGGGCCACAATTTTTTGCATTTTTATCTTTTCTTTTAGATTAGGTAGTTGAATCTTCAACATTTATATAGCATCGAGAAGTTGTTTGTGTTTTGTATTTTATTTGTTAAGATTTAAGTATAAGAAATATATATAAATATATATTTTCTTCGTCCCATGAATAATCTTGTCTGCGTAGTTCTTCTTGAATTGACACTAAGTACCTACCTACCTGTTTTTCCAATTCTCCATTTGCCATGCAGCTGCTTCTATGAAATATTAATAAATAGTAAATTATCGTAATCTTTGATTTCAGCTATTAATTATTTTAAACACACCTATATTTTTTTTCACACTCTAATTCGCTTTTTCATTGTCACTCATTTTGTTTTTAAAATTTTAAATAGGTACGACAAGTAAACTTATGTCCTCGAAAAAAAACGTAGATAATTGATCGAAAACGAAATTTTCCAAGTCAATTTGACAACAAAATCAGCATTGGGAAATCAATAAGAAGGTTAAGTAAAGTATCTAAGTAGGTAACGTAGTAACTAAATCATAAATGCAAACAACCGTTCTTATTGAAAATTCACCGTCTCCTAAACTTTAAAGCGCTTCAACATGCTAAATTATGACAGCGCAGTGTAGTATATTTCTTAGGTAGTTTATGCGGTTTATGTCAATAATGAACTGATTGTAAACAGTGCTATCCAATTCATGAACGCGTACAAGTTTTAAAATTTTGAATTCCAAATCACAGTTAAGGTTAACTAACTAACTACTGAAGCAGAGTGGAATTATAACTTTCTCATTATTTTCTATTAAATATTTTTTATAATCGACGTATAATGACTTTATTAAGTGCCGCATTAGAAGGATTAGAAACTGTGAGACCGGAGGATAAAAATAAATATCGTGATTCATTGTTGCCAAAAGTTAAAGATTTTACTGAACGAGTCAAACTATTGTCTTGGGCCCTGCCTGCAACAATATTTTATTGAGTACTATTGTAATTTTATGCCAACCAAAAGCCTCGAGCAAATTAACTACAAAAATAGGAAAGAAAGCATCATTTCTGAGCATTCTGAGCTATTAGAAGATATTGATATTTTGCGTGAAAAGCTACAAGTCGCTGATGAAGAACTTAACAGCTATTACAATAAAATGTTTAAAGCGCACAAGTTGCTTCAAGATCTATGTTGTGTAGTTGAAGCCAAAAGAGTTTTAGAATAAGCTAATCATGAATTTGGGCGATATAACTACTGTGATGCTATTATCAATATCAATAATTTACAAAACAAATTAAAGCTCCTAAGGTTTGAAGGGAACACAGACAAAGCTCTTATTAATTTAATGGCTCAGGCTGAAAATCAGCTCTCTTTATATACAGCTCAGTTGAGCATGGAATGGGAAGAAATTTTTACTTGGTCAGAAAATAAAAGCCTTCACTATCTAACACACTCTCTGTCCATACAACAAAGTGATCCTACTCTAATCCAAAAGGTTTTGAAGACATTGTATGAAACTGAATGATTTAATGCAGAGCTGGCGGTCTTTTCTTATTTCTTCATTGAAAAACTTTTGCATAATGTTCTGAGATACAACTGTGATATATTCACTGATGACCTTGTAGGTGCATTGGTATTTAACATAAGAATTTATTTAAATGATCAGAATAAACAAAACTATCAAACTATATTTAACAATCTTACAGCTATTTTTGAATTCTTACATTCAACTCTTGGATCTCAATTTGAGTCGAATCCAAAATTTATTGATTATCTGATTCAATACAAGAAAAGTTTTTTTATAAAATAATTGAAGATTGTATTAAAAGCAACTTACCATCTTGTGATAGTAGCTATCAGAACTACAAAAACATAGCTATTGAATTAGATTCTTTTAATAAGTTTTTGATTGATTTAAAATTTGTCAAAGCTGACGAATCACCACTTAACAAGTATATAGATGACACAGAATGTGTTTTATACAACAAAAAGTGTGATAAATTGTTGACCAATGTTAGAAATTTGATGTCTCGGAGTTTATCATATTGTACTAGTATTGTTGGAAATAGCCAACTAAATGGAAATGATTCGGTTGAAGATTTTAGTAAAGAAATTATATGGGATATAAATAATCTATTATTCCTTCCAAGGTGTGCTATTTCACAAAATGTAAAGAACATTCTAACTTTAATAGTTGAGCATATAGAAGAGAGTGCAAAACTACCCGAAAGATATAGCAAGCAACTTGTCAATTATATAAGAGATATTGCTATTATGTATCAATGCCTTGTTCCTAGAAAACTCAAAGTAAACTTGGAATGCTGTCCATTAGACATAGGTAAGTTTTATGAATCATCTAACTTCTTACTAATACTAATATTATAAATGTGAAAGTTTGGATGTTTGTTCCTCAGTCACTCCAGAACAACTTAACGGAAATTAATGAAATTTGGCATAGTGATTGTGTACAGTCTGCTATAGCATATAGGCTACTTTTATTCTGATACTCCTGCTGGAGTTGAAATTACTAAATTAAATTTTTGTCCGAGATACACATAAGAAAACGATTCCCTAAGTACCTGCACTCAGCAGTGCGAGCACAGAACTTTATCGATTCGTGTTTTCACGAATGTTCGTATAGTATGGAGTAGGTTTGTAAGCACCAGTTAAAAACTAGTCACTGCCCCAAGACAAGTTTAAATAAATATGTGCCGTGCTAATTTAAAATTTTTTTGAACATGTTATATTGTTAAAAGAATGTAAAATAGAAAAATAAAATTTTGCAACCGACTCCATACTATACAAACATTCGTAAACTTACGAGTCGACAAAGTTCTGTGCTCGCACTGCTGTATAGCTTACTCATTAAAGAATGCTTACTCATTTAGCAGATCCAACCTCTTTTCAGTTATTTTATGTGGACTCGACAATGATACACAATGTGTTTGTTTTTTTAGCGTTATTCTTCGACAACTGTTTCTATCTGGCACACGGGCTGGTTGGCCCACCATGGAGAACAATACTTCCATTGCCATTGGCTAATTTACTGAACATTACCATTCTGGAGTGCATTCAAGATTTAAGAGTCATCGGTCTTGAGAAAATCTCCTTGTATCTGCAAAATCAGAAAAATATAATTATTCAAGATATTGAATTACAAGGTAGGCATATTGATAGTAATTATAGTTAATTTGGTTTATTATTTGGAAATTTCATTATTTACTTTGATGATCACTAATAATCATAGTAGCAATTGCTGTTTTGTCATCTCTGAAAAGCTCTGGCTTTTTTTATATCTTTCGTTATATTAACAATCACGAATGCCATTAAATTAGGCTGCATTTCAGAAGGTCCTGGGTTCAAATCTCAGTGGTGGTGGATACTTGTGATTAACAGATATTACACCTCAAGTTGTGGATGTTTATGTTCTGTTTTTAAGTTGATTTCTAGGCGCGCGCGTTATCTAGTTAGGTGAAAGGTCGCGCGCGCGGGCTTTCCTTGAAATGTTTAGAACTTTTTTATTGAAGAACTGTAAGCCCAGATAAAAAACAGTTTTTTGTAGTCGTATGGAGAAGAATAGCCCTATCTAGGATATTTTTCTCCAAAATACTTTTGTGGACACCCTGTATATAGACATATAAATATAATATAACATATACAGGGTGGAATTTTTGAATGCCCCCTGGAGGGAAAGTACTCTTAATTATATAGATATCAAATTTTACTCCAAAGAAACATTCCTTTATTTTGGAAAAGAAATAAAACTGCAATCAAAGGTTTTTGAAAATTCACTCGCTTCTCCCGGGAATCAAACCAACTAAAATCTGTGTAAATGACACCCTGTAATTTTATTGCATCAATCGTTAGGGTCAATCACAAGAATGAAATCTCTCTAACATACTAGGTAAATTTAATGAAAGAAAAACCATTAAACCTTCATATTTAGATTTTAAACGGAAGAGCTCCCAGTCCAGAGTAAAATCTTCCATGCTGGACTGGGAAAAACATAGAATGTGCCAGCTGCTTCTCTTCCCGGGCATACTGTAAAAGTCAGTTAAGGGACGGAGGTTTTATTGGCGTTTGTGCGGGTGACAGGCTGACCCCCTGTCACTGCAATAGTCTCTCTCCATCATAATAATACCTCCAAATTAGTCAAAAGTGACATGAGATGGTTTTATAGCCTCTGGTGTTCTGCCTACCCCATTAGGGATACAGGCGTGAAGTTATGAATGAATGAATTTAGATTTTATTTGGTTCGATTTCTAGCTGAAGCAAGCAAATTTTCGAAAAATCTTAGAAAGCAGTTTTACTTATTTCTTTTCCAAAATAAAGGTAAAATGTTTCTTTGGAGTAAAATTTTTAAAGTACTTTCCCAATTCCATCCTATATATATATATTACTAGCCACCGCGCGCGGTTTTACCCGCGTAACTTTTGATCCCGTGGGAATTTCGGGATAAAATATAGCCTATAACCTTCCTCAAGAGTTAGGCTATCAAATGCAAAAAGAATTTTTCAAATCTTACTTGTAATTTTTGAGATTAGCGCGTTCAAACAAACAAACAAACAAACAAAAAACAAACTCTTCAGCTTTATATATTAGTTAGTATAGATATAATATATATATGTATATAGGGTCAATTTATTTTAGTCTGCGATATTTTAAAATCGGGTTAAGAACGATGTGTGGGTTTATATGACGTAAAAAAAATATTTTCAGAAATTAAAATTTCAAATTTTTTCCAAGTGCCTAAAATTTTAGTTTAATCTGTAATTTACGCCTACATAGCAAGATATGAAAACGTTTCCATCTTTTTCTATTAAACAATAAGTTATTAATTACATTACCAAACATTACCTGTCGTTCTTGCGCGGCAAAAGCAAACGAGCCGAAAGTCAAATTCGAGCCGCCCGCGCCTTCTATGTTTGATTGAACCAACGCCACGCCCACCGCTCGTCAGTCTCTCTAGAGATTCGCGCGCGCGAACACTAAATCGATAACTAACAAAAACGACGAATTACGCGATTATGGCACGTATAATCCACGTGTCACAGACGCTGGCAGACCTCGATTACTGGTTCAATCGATGAAGACGTACTGGAGTTTTTTGAACAGCATCCAATAGCCAGCACAAAGGATGCGGCTCAGGTTTTCGACGTCAGCAGCTCGTGGGTGCGGCGCTTGCTGCGACGAGAAGGCTCAAGTCTTACCACTTTACAAAAGTGAAATTTTACTGAAGCAAAGTGACTACCTGTGTTCCGCGTGAAAAATTTATGAACTGCTAAATTCATTAAACTTTATAATGATACAACTTTACAACCATTCTTCAAAGTGGAGTTATTTCGTGTAATCTCGATAAAATCATACATTAACGAAATTATGTATTTACGATTACAAACTCAAGAAAGAACTTTTATCTATTATGTAAATACCTTTCCTGATCGTAAAGCGCGTGCGTTACCTAGACACTTATTTATTTTACCAGACAGATATGTGAAAGGTCACGGGCGCGCGCTTTCCTTTAAATATTTAAAATGTAAAACTAGACCATCTGGGATAGTTTTCTTCAAAGTTATTTTTTGAGCACCCTGTTAATTTAGTTACACATACATACAAACATAACTTCACGCCTGTGTCCCTTAGGGGGTCCCTTAGGCAGAACACCAGAGGGCATAAGACCATCTGATGTCACGTTTGACTTTGGAGGTATTATAATGATGGATAGAGACTATTGTAGTGACAGGTGGTCAGCCTATCGCCCACAAAAACGCCAATAAAACCTCTGATAATTTAGTTACTGAGTTTATTTATCTTATAGGTATATAGTATCATAATTTGGGCTTGTGAATGTTAGAGAAATTTATTATTCAATTGCAGAATCGTCAACCTGGACTCAAGATACGTTTGAAAAGTTTGATATATCTATAAACAAGGCCTTAATTCTCATCAAGGACTTAAAGTCTAATTGGTTTAATATATTGCCCAAAGAGATGTATGAGATGTCTACTTGCACACTGGTCCAAGCGCTATGCCAAGCTATATTGGACCGAATATTTGCAGATAGTAGGCCGATCAGTGAGGATTTGGTGCATATGCTTGCTGTTAGACTAGAGGACATGATTACCAGTGTTGGAACTTTATTTGAGGTTTGTATACGTTTAAATATAATTTGATGATAGATTCTTGAGGAAAGTTTATAAAATATTCGCTACGGATCTTGCAATGCGCTGCGCCCCAGGGCATAGTGTGAGATACTTCATATAAAATGTATGATACCTAGTCTCGCACGCGGATTTTGCGCTACGATGCGTTCCGGCGTTCTGCTCTTTTACGATAAGACCGTCGTCGACGATGATTAAAATTATAATCACTAATATTTTTAAGTTTTTGCATTTAAAATGCTCAATTATTCTTAAATAACTGAAAAAATGTGCTAAATAAAAATCACCCGACCAGGACTCGAACCTGGGACCATTCGTTTGCCGGACGAGTGCTCTTCCACTGAGCTACCGGGCCCTATCGAGTCCTGGTCGGGTGATTTTTATTTACCACATTTTTTTTCAGTTATACATATTATAATCACTAAGCATTGTTCCAGAGCAAAAACTATGACTCGACTTTTTACTCCCAGTCTAATTCGACTTGTTCAATTGATATTATAATCTATTTCTTTACAAATAAGTACATAGACGTACAAAAATGCCTTTTTTATTTTGAGCGAATAGAATGCATGTTTTCTTTTTGCCTAGCGGAATAGAAGTGTTGCCAGCATTTTTTGCCAGGTCGAAAAGAAGTATTAAATGTATACAAGTAGCGCGTTCCAATTATTTTGTTTCATCGCTATGGTCAGTTTCCAATAACAGAACATCAATTCCTATAAGTAAGTACGAAACAATTGCAGGGACAAGGTTGCTGCTAGCATGGACTAAAAGAAGAGTACCTACTTATTAGATTATTAAGGTGTCTACACACCAAAGCCGCCGGCCCGGCGGCACGAACCCGGCGAGTTATGCCGGCGGCTTCTACAAACCAGCCACGAACATGCCGATATTCGCGGCATCGTTCACAATTAGTGATTGCCGAGTGTTCGGAGACGTTGCGCGTGTGTTTCGAATTATTACTACGTATTTTCAATATTTGTCATGGACGAGGACGATAGTGATCTAATTTTAGCAGCTTGTGCAGTTATTATAGGTCAAACGCGGAATTGTTGGGTCAGGCCAAGCTTAATGAGTCGCAGTTGTTATAGTACTCCATATTGTTTTAGTTGATAAAAAAAAACAGTCACGCACGTCACTACTTCTCGAAAGTGGGCGGGCAACTGAGCGGGGGGTGCCGGGCGTGCCGCGCGCGCCGCGCGCGGGCGCATTCCGCCGGGCCGGCGGCTTTGTTCGTTTCAAAATCAGGCCGCCGCGCCGGCTTTGCCCGCCGGGTTCGTGCCGCCGGGCCGGCGGCTTTGGTGTGTAGACACCTTTAACGCAGCATATTACTTATATTATGTAACCGGTTACAATATTCAGAGATCTGTAAAGAAATCTGGTATTGGTTGTCAAGCTGCAAGATATGCAGAAGTATAATAACGAAAAAATCCAATATACCTTATGATTTCGATGGCATCTGCCTGTATCCGGTAGCATAGTGGTTAGAGCATCCTTCCAGAATGAAGGTGACCCAGGTTCGATCCTCGGTGAGGACGAATTTATTTCGCATTTTTCTTAACGAATTGCTGGTTTTAATTACAAACGAATTTAATTTTTACATTTACGCGATGAGCATGTAAGGAAACTTATTTAGGAACCTTTAACGGACACACAAATTTATGTACCATTTTCATTGCATGTTAGTATAGGCATTATTACGTTACCTTTTCCTTTAAAAACTTTTTTCATTGTAATGGAACAGTTTCAATTTCCACTACATGTCTTCAATGTATCCGGAGTAATAAATTATTTATTTATTATAATACATTCCAGTAGCTAGTGTATAAGATCGCGTTCCGAGCATACGCGCCCGCCAAGCGCACGCTACGCGCCTCACCCGCGTCCAACACGGGTCACGTTAGTACTCCAATCGGTAGGCGGCGGCGTCGACGATCCCTAACACCCTAACAAGCGTCTAACAGGCGTTGCAATTTGTTGTGTATACAATGTAATTTTTGTTTACACGAAACCTGAAAACAGGTTGTTAAGATTCGGTAACAGATTGATTGCAATAGAGGTTAGGTGTTCACCATGTTATATTTAAGTCAATAATCTGTATAGATCCTTAGAGACACTCACTCGCACGCGTATCTCACGCGATCACAGGATGCAAATAGGTGCTTACGTCGCATGAAGCGGTGGCGAGCAAGCACCGCGCGCCCAGTGTCCTCAGTCGCGCGACAAAACCAGGGCACCACAAGAGGCAACGAAAAATATGTTATCAGTGACCTAGGTTTCGCTTAAAACAAATTAAAGTTGTATAATTTGAGTCTAATTTAACACATAATTGAACAAAACACAGGGCCTTAGACAGTGGACTTAGATAATTGCAATTTGATATGTGTTGGTGTATAAAATAAAGACTTGAAACATTTAAGTACAACAAATTGCAAAGCGAGTGATGAGGCGCATAGAGTGCGCTGGGCGGACGTGTGTGGTCTGAAAATTGCCTAGATAGTCTCTTTCCAATATAATAATACCTCCAAATTTGTCAAACGTGACATCAGATGATTTTATAGCCTCTGGTGTTCTGTCTAACCCATTAGGGATACAGGCGTGAAGTTATGTATGTATGTACGTATCAAGTCGTCGAACTTAATCAGCCCAAAACGACACTTATCAGCTGTTTTACAAAAGATTAGTTGAATTATTTAAATTATTGAATCAGACTTGGCTCTCATCTAATATGTTTTCGAATGTTTGCCTAGTGTGGAGTCCATTGCAGGTTCTACATAAGCATACTGGTACCATAGTACAGATATCTACAGTAATTCAACTTCATACAAACGGACGAACGCGAGCTATACCTACGCGGCTCGATATCGGCATACGCTCGGCATGCGGCCAGTCGCGAGTTTCTTCATGCCGAAACAATTGTTGACTGACCGTTACGGTAATATGGGGATTGTTTATACTTTAAAATCTAATAAGTTTTTTTGAGACAGAACGTATTTTTGTTGAACACTTCCTATTCAATTCACAAAGTATTTTATTTGTTTATATTAAAAAATAATATTTTCAGTCACAAAACTAAATGGTAAAGTAAACACTAAGTGGGCAAATGTAATTAAAATGCTGAAGGCGAAATGCGAACGGACCGCGGCGCTGTAGGATTTATTTCAAAGATGCGGCCGAGTTGAATTACTGTAGATATCTGTACCGTGCTGGTACGGTTTAAATTTAGATCTACCCACAGCCGCGCTCCACGACAGAAAAGTGTAAATAAAAGTGTCCCTTGCTCATTTTGAATAATTGTAAAATACATTTTCAACAGTGGAAATATCATGGTTGATGAGATACAGCCAGAAGAGAAGCATTTTCTCACTTGTTGTTAGCTGGTCCGCAATATTTTAACAATACTTGGCTAATCCAAGTCTGTAGGGTCAGTAAAAAAGTTCCTGTCAGGAACTTTTCTTACCCTGTCTTTTAGCGTGCGTCCGGCTGTCTGGACATTTTCTCGCAGAGAGTTGCTGCTTATCTAGATGGCTAAGTCATCGTTTGTGACGACGATCTGTAAAGGTTTCATCGTTTGTGACGCTATAGTTTCCTCAAAAAATTGAAAAAACTTTGGCCAGACAGCCAGAATTTCGCATTTTCCAGCATTCCAGATCTCAGCCCCCAGAGGGTTTTGAGGATCCAGCTGGTATATAAAGGTATGTGACGCGATATGTGACAGCAACTAAAGTGGTTTTATCAAGCAAAACGCCATAATTTTCGAGTTAATTCATTTTCGAGTTTCTAGGTGGCTAAGTCACAAACGATGACTTAGCCACCTAGATAAGCAGCATCTCTCTGCGAGAAAATGTCCAGACAGCCGGACGCACGCGTCTTTTATATTAGCTTGCAATAGAACATAACTATGTTTTTCAAAACATTTAGGGGCCTTAAACAGAAGTAGGTAGATCTTTTTAAAATTATTGCTAGAAAGCAATTTTATAGTGAGCGGTCTTATCTACTACCTACCTTAGAAGTAATCCGTTACCAATTATTATTTCTATTGACCACATAAGCCAACTAAAACATGTCAATCATTTTGCACATACCATTTTCTATACATTTTTACTAAAAATACGTTTTAATTTCAGGAATCTTTTAAAATGGAAGTGAAAATAAGTTCGTGGTCCAAATTAATCCGAATGCCAGAACTTCTCCGTGCAGCACTTCTGGAAATTTCTGAACTATGGAATAAAAATAAAGAATTATTACAAAACTACAGTTGCGAAGAGATTCGACAAATTGTGAAAATGAGGTTCCCAGATGATAAACACAGGCTCAAAATTTTAAAAGAAATACGGTGATGTTAAGCAAGTAAAAATAAATATAGGTATTTACAAATATTTTGTGTATTATTCAGTCATATATATTTATATTCTTAAGCGTACAAACAGCTTGCTATCGTATTATGTCTACATAAGAGGTTTTTAAAATAATTGACCTTTAACTACAATGAAAGCCTAAAAAGTAGACAGCATGTAAAAGATAATAAAGGTACCTACATACAGAGCAGCTATCTTTAAAAAAGAAAATTGGTTCTTAGTAGTTTTTACATTATTGATCTAAAACTATAATGAAAGTTTGAAGAAGTAGGTACAGTATGTAATTTGTTTTGTTTTTGTAATTGTCATTGTTCTTTTACATATTAGCTGCAATCTGTCTATCTGTCTACTTGTTTAACACTTCTACGGGAGGTGAGACACCTAATTATGATTAAAGAGATCAATAGCATCAGTCCCTGTCGCTACCAGCTGAAGCAAAGAAAAAAACATTCGATGGGGTAAACCTATCTGCCTCAGACGCCAGTGGTTGCGGGTTCGATTCCCGCACGAAACGAGAAAAAAAATGTTTCGTGTCTGGGCGTTTTACAATGTACTTTATATTCTAGGTTCCCCCATGGTATCTTATAACACAAGCTTTGCTTACTTTGAGGCCATGTAGTATGTGGTGTTTCTCTGATTGTCTGGGGATTTTGCTTTTTTCTATTTAATTAAAAAAAGTGTTGTTAAAATAGCTTAGGATTTCTTGCATAAAAGTTAGCATTGAAATACAGGCGAAAAGCGAGAAAGAAGAAACAACGGAGTGGGTCAATTAGGAATAACAAATCTTTTACCTACCTACATGACACCATGAACTCAGCGTTGAGATAATATATTGACGCGCAGGGTATCCATGGCTTTTAAAATTGTAGCGTAAGAACGGTTATGCACTACATCCGATTCAAATCAGAGAAAATAAGAATCTATAAACGGATGCGTGATATAGTGCCTAAGCTACTATAAAAAAAGCAGTGGAGTTTGTTATCCGATCTGCGGGGCTAGCATGCTACCGTCGACAACGATAAATCGGGCCTTTTATCGATATTTTCTTAGAATATGGTATTTAGTGTATGTAATTTATTAAGATAATAACATATTTGGTTCTGTGGTCTTAATCATGGTATCAAATCGAGTAATTCTATCTATAATGGTGCGCATATTAGCTTACATAATAGGATAAAATAACAAAATAATATTTATCTTGTCGATTCGAATATTTATCGATGGTTGCATGCTAGCCCTGCAGAATCTGAGAAATGATTGTCGGCTTATATCTGGTTTGCGCAAGTATGATATTACTATAATACAAAGTTTCAATGGCGGCTTAGAGCAAGCTAATTTATTTTTAAAGTGACTTATTCCACTTACCCCGCCTTTGACATCAATCTCACCTTAAATAAATGAAAAATGTGATAAATAAAAATTACCCGACCAGGATTCGAACCTGGGACCTCTCGTTTGCCGGACGAGTGCTCTTCCAACTGAGCTACCGGGGCCTGGCATGGCGCTACGCCTCGAAATTACTTACCACATTTTTGTTTTTACGTTATATTGCTAACGTAGCTCCATCTTATGGTATAAGCTTTGCAGCTAAGACCACCCGAGAACAATTTCTTTACAGAAATTGTGAATCCCAGTTAAAGTGAAGCATTGCAATGTTTTTATAATGGTTTTAAGTTTTTTTTTTGCATTTAAAATGCTCAATTATTCTTAAATAAATGAAAAATGTGATAAATAAAAATTACCAAAATTTTAAATGCAAAAAAAAACTTAAAAACATTATCAATCTCACCTGATGGTAAGTAAAGAGAAGGCCGAAGATGAGAGCACACGGGCTTAGCTCTAAATAAAACATTGCCGATGAATATCACCGCTGCGCTGGAATGTGTAATTTAGCTGCTGATTTTATATGAAGGCTAGTAGCGAACCAGACGGATCATGAAGCGGTCCTAGCACCAAGCTCGGATGAGGCGTCTTTTAAGATACGCGTCGCAGTTCGAAGCACTTAGTATGTAAAAAGGACCATCTTACTTCGTACTAATATTATAAATGTGAAAGTTTAGATGTATGGATGTTTGTTCCTCAATCACGGGAGAACGGCTTAACGGATTTTGCTCTCCAATTTTCTTAAATGTTTTATCGCTTGATATGTCCAAATCGGTGCGACATTACGTCATTTAATTGTTAACGCACCCAAAAATATTTATATATGAGTGGCAGCACTGAAGTGGAAAAAAAAAACATCCGCCGTTTTTTTCTTATGTTAGATTAGATGCAGATGTAGTGCAAGACGTTAAAAGGCTTTTTTTCTTGTATGGTATTTTTTCATTTATTCATAAAAAATGTTCTAATGTTATGATGTATATAATCAAGTAAATAAATCGGTAAATATTTCATTGAATTTCTGAGTTGGTCATAATCTGACCTCTCTTTTTTGTTGTGCTCAAATTTTTTTGGTAACTTTGGGGCAACTTTGCACCTTGGAGCAAAGTAAACCCAAACATAAGCCGTTTAAAGGTAAACATAATTTATTCACTTTTTATCGAGGAAATTGTTAAAAAAATTCAGAAAAGATGATAAGATATTATAAAAAACGAATAGGAAACTCTAAGACACTGTTTGGCATCCATAGAAAATAAAGAATGTCGCCGTAGATCCAGTAGCGAATGCTCTTACGCAGAAAGTATTAACATGTCAGTTCATGATTCTTCTGATCTTGGTTCTCTTGGAGATTTAGAAAATCTCGAGGCTATACCTGATACAGCGGCCGAAACAAACGATAAAATTCAAACCAATTGTGAAAGCGGTCGGGCAATGCCTATGTAGTTTTCACATATGAAGGGGAAATGTTTCCTGGTAAAATAACTAAAGAAGGACCGTACTTATATATCTACAACTAGCCACCGCGCGCGGTTTTACCCGCGTTTCTTTTGACCCCGTGGGAATTTCGGGATAAAATATAGCCTATAACCTTCCTCAAGAGTTGGGCTATCAAATGCAAAATTTTCAAATCCCACTTGTAGTTTCTGAGATTAGCGCGTTCAAACAAACAAACAAAAAAACAAACTCTTCAGCTTTATATACCTATTAGTATAGATATAGATGAAAAAGTCGCTAAAATCCTGGGCGTGGCCTATGCCCGTCGATAAAATTCATTACGATTGGCAGCATATATTGGGATGTATTGATGTTCCTAAAAAAATTAGTACCTGCAGTGAAATATATTCCGTTCCTGAATTAGCCCAAACTTGAGGAATTTAAATGACATTTTCATATATTTTTTTAAGTTGTAAGCTTTAATTGTTTTTAAAGATTATCTTGTTATTTCGTTCGTATTTCGTTTCGTTTCGATTTTTTTTAGAGGCTGAGACATTTGTAACCAAAGTTATTACGTAAGATAGCAGTGCCTATTATAATTAAAGAATATAAAAATCTATGATACGATGTGATTTTGTAACTTAATTTAAGAAATATAACATTACTTCTCTAAAAAATAAGGTTTATTTTGATTTTTACAAATTGTTCGACACTTGTTACTATAAAAAAAGGTAAAGCGTAATATAACTGGAGCATAGTTTTAAAAAGCAAGGCAGAACTTTGCTCAAAAAGCTTCTACAATGAAGATTGCTTATGAAATATACCCAGGAGCAAAGTTACCCATGGCCATGACCATGGGTTTTGCTCCTTATTCATAGTTTTATATATATTATGGAATACTTAATTACGCTGATTTAACTTCAAAAATGTGTTAAATCTAATATATAAAATTCTCGTGTCACAGTTTTCGTTGCCATACTCCTCCGAAACGGCTTGACCGATTTTGATGAAATTTTTTGTGCTTATCCGGTATCTATGAGAATCGGCCAACATCTATTTTTTTTTTATTTATATAGCAAAACAACGTTTGCCGGGTCAGCTAGTAATATTATATTCCTTAAATAAAAACTTCGGTAGATGTACATCATTAATAATCAAAACAATATTCATAATTAACTTTTTTTGTATTTTACCAAAAAGGATTTATCGACAAAGTGTTTTGCAAAGTCATTGAAGTCATTTCGTTTGAAGTTTGCTTGAAGAAGAAATTTGCTGCAACGGAACGATATAACTAAGGAGGTCAAACAAAGCAAGGTATTATGCATAGCGATCTCAAATTCATGAAAGTTTTACTCTAAGTGGTAGTCGCCAAATTATTGCACATGGAGTTGGAAAACGGAAACAGACATTCCAAGAACTATTCAACTCTAACTTTCCTAGCTCTCGTGAGTGACATGTACACACTCCTAGTTACATGCAGTATGAATATCATTATGACGCCTTTAATTGTATGGAAGTAAAAGTTTATTGTTATAATAAAGATTTCTAAGTGTCTCAAAACAGTCATCATCGTGATCATCGCAAACATTTTTAAATAGCCAAGCTTACAACATAACCCACAACATAACTTTGGCTCAGGTGGTAGATGTCTAAAAGAATATTCAGGGCGCTGAAAAGGCTTCTGCCAAAAATCTGATGATAAAACTTTCTACTAAATACCTTGTAACCTTTTATTTTTTAGACTAAAAGCTTACGATCCGCACGAATTATACTGGCATGAATTGCGTGGATCGTCTCCTTTAAAAATATATTATTTTCTTTAGGCAATTCGCACGAACGCAATTTGGTTGCATGCGAATCATCCCCTTAAATTTCGTAGTACTCAACTCGCAAGAATTAAATACATGCATTGTGTTTCATTAATACAGTATGCTCAAACAGAAAAGTGTTAAGGGTTATCTTCTCTTATTGAAATAAAATGAGACACAAAATAATCAAAAATATCTTTGTCAAAATAAAATAGAAATTGTTTTTTTTTTTTTAAATACAAAAATAAAAATCAAATACATATAGTTTTTTTATACAATACACACTCAAATTAAACTTTGACAATAACGCTTAAATACTTTTAATTCTTGTGTAACATAATATAAAAAAAATATTTGTATTACGAATATTTTGAACTAAATATATTTAGAGATTTGGTTTTATCGCAATTATTTTTATTCATAGTCATTTTTAGGTATATGCCTTTACTTTTAAAACTTAACATTAGACAAATTCTTTCTTAGCTATTTTGAAATCAAATAAGCAACCTTGAATGCGAGCTTCAGGAAAAGCTTTTTCGATGGTGGTCGGTCATGGCACTTTTTTCAAAATCTTTGATGAACATACTTTGAAAAAATTGAGGAATTTGACTTCTTATAAGATTTAAGAACCGATTGTATATATTGTCTTTTTGTCTGGTGAGAGAATATTTACATCATAATAAGTACTAAACGTTTAATTACTTACGCGATTTACACTTAAACATCACATTAACTTACTTATTAATAAATAGTAAAGTCACACACACAGTCACAATTTAGATCTTAAATAATCGGTTATGTACGCGCAGGGTCCACAAATGTCACAAAACTGACTGAAGCTTATAAAGGGCCATAACCTATGCGATTGAGTGGGAAAGCGTTTCATGCATTACAATCCTAGTTGTAACTATCTTAGCATAATTCGTCATGCACGACCGTACTTTAAATTTTTTGTTCGCTAGTATAAAATTCGTACGACTTGAGTACTAAAAAATTTTTGAGTAGACATTTCGGACGCGAACCAATTGCATTCGTGCGAATTGCCTTCAGAAAACATTTTTTTTTTAAAAGGACCATCCGCTCTATTCGTGCCAGTAAAATTCGTAATTTTTGATCTCAATATTAATTAACCGGGATCTGAAATTTATCAAAAATTTAGTAGTTTTTAGTGCCAATATTCTACTATATCTAAGCAACAGTGAAATATGAAACAGAAATAATAAATCTAATCATATGGACCACTGGGCCCAGTTTTGAGCTGAATCAATAGCATTTTAAAGTCTGTCATAAGAAATATTAAATAATTCTCCACTGCATGTTTAGCGATACAGGGTAATCAAAAACTTTATTATGAATAGTTGAATGAATTTCTGCGACGCGGACTTGCAGTAATCCATAGATCTTTAACAACTAGTTTAAAATTTCTCCTAAAGCAGTTTGTTTCTCTCCAGTATTAGAAAAGAGGTTTATTAAAGACGCGGAAACAATTTATTTTGCATGGAAAGTGTTGACGGATGGACAGTTGGATTGATTTGATTTGTACCAACCCTTTTTCCGCAACACCTATGCCACTTTGCTGTCGGAAATAAAGCCACATGTAAAACTTTTTGCTATAACTTTGAAAACAAGGCGGTTGGCCTCAATCTCATCTGATGGTAAATTTAGATGCGGCAGAGGATGAAACACGGTATTACAAAAGAACTGGCTGATCATGAAATATTAATGGGACACATCACCACCAGAGCGGTAATATTTGGCGGCAAAATTAATATGAACTGTGCTCGCTAACCATTTGGACCCTGGTGGTATCCTACCACCATGCTGGTGTCACTTGGATTAATCGCCTTTTGATTATCGAACGCATTCAAAAAGGCCCATGGCACCCCGTTTTTTGCATTGGTTTTAAGTAAAAAGCTTAACAGGAACTGTTATGCTATTTTAAAATCTTGATACCAGAAGAAATGTTCGTAACAAAATGTATCTTATATTAATTATTTAAAATGAAATCGATAACTTAACAACGCTACTAACCAGCCTGTAGTAAATACACGCCCACTTTTATAAGTAATTTATCGTGGAAAGTACATCACATCGAATGAGTAGGTAGGTATCAATGTTGCCTTCTTTCCACAAGTGTCCAAACATTCACATTTATAATATTAGTAAGATAGTATTTTTCTTCCATCCAACTGTTATACTGTTTTACAAATGTATAAGGCTACTTAACTTCAACTCAAATAACACGTTTCATTTTAGTATGGACGTCTGGCCAGCACCTGTGCCAAAGAAAATAGTTGTGGAATACAATTATGAAAACACTTAAAATAACTGTTGTTTAAATGGTCAGTTACTTTTCGTGTACATTAAGACAAAACTACTTGAATCGACAATGACCACGGGTTACTGACGACGCCATATTGAAGTCATATTTTTACTGACATTCCTATATTTTTGATTTCTGCCTGGACGTAAAATATGATTTCGATAAAAAAAAAACTAGAAAAGCAAACTGAAATCATAAAATATTGTGTATTTTTGATAGATATTAGTAGTGGAGAAATGTCACTTATCAAAAGACAAATCTCTTTAAGTTTGGAACACATTTTATTGATAGATTGAGTACTTACATACAGTAAGTAATTCCGGCCATTTTGGATAAATGTGAAGATTTATGGCAATACCGTCGTTTCGTTTTTTCGTTTGTACACCTAAATTACTGATTCAACTTTAAATATTGTATTTTTGTTTGATTTGTGAATAATTTCCACGATCCTGAAATTTGGCACAGGTTGCGGCCAGGAATGCAACGGAACCTTTCAATGTATCTGTGACTCACTAGTTCTAAGAAAAGAGGTAGCTGGCAAATGGTAGAGGTAGCTGAAACGTTGAAAACCCTAGGGGGTTTTCAACGTTTCGCACGGATTTAATCCAGAATTTCCAAAAACTACTGCCACGCCTCTACAACACCCTATTGAACATCGAATTCGAATACTATTGAGATGGATTCTACGAAAATTAATATCCTAGAGCCCATCAGAGATGAAATACATTTTACAATCTGTTCCTACAAACAGTATGTACGTACTGAGAAGCCTTAAGCCATTAACATAGTAAATAATTCCACCTGTGTTAGCAGTAGAAATCACAGTATACTAGCTTTTGCCCGCGACTTCGTACGCGCAAAAACATTGTTTATATTTAACACAACCAGTCACTCATTGAAGAACCTTTATACTAAGTATCACATCCGTGCACTCAAGGAATACGATTTTTCATACAAACTGAAAAGTCCAACCCCTTCTCGTGGGACTTTCTGGAATTCCTTCCATAATACTAACAGACACTTATTGAAAAACCTTTATACCAAGTATCACATCCATGCACTCAAGGAATAAGATTATTTCATACAAACTAAAACATCACATATTTCCTGTTCCCGTGGGAATTTCGGGAATTCCTTTCACAAAACAACCAGTCTCTCTTTAAAGAACCTTTATGCTAGGTACTCTTTTTTATGCTAAGTACACTCAAGAAAAAGAAAGAAGATTTTTAATAGATACTGAAAATGACAATAATTCCCGTTCCCGTGGGAATTTCGGGAATTCCTTCCTAAGTGTTCCCCCACAACCTCTAAGGATTGTATGTTCCTATCAGCTCACTACGGCTAGTAGTTTTGGCTGTACGTCGTCTGTCAGTCACTCAGTCAGTAACGGAAGAGTTTTATATACTATGATTATACATAATCTGACGTAAGTATGATGTATTCGAAAAATTGGAAACACAATTTTAAAATCACGAAAAAGATATGGAACAAATGGTTGTATGTTATTTTTTTCCAATACCATGTAAGCATGTAGAGGCCATGTAAGCAATTTTTAATTAATAATCACCGCAGACTTATAAGGATATCGGATAAATTTACCGTAATTTTGAGCGCACTTTATTTCACCACCTATTTTATACTTTATTTAACTACCGGAAAATATATTGTTATCGAGAAGAAAATCCCGCTTGAAGTCTTTAATAATTGGTCAACTCAATATAACAGATATCACTGTGTGTCTAAATCTTTTATATCCACGGATATAATAGTCTAATCTCCCAAGATCCAAAGTCACTAGGGACCAAGGGCGTTTTCGGCGTTATTACGTAACTAAAAAGCCAATATATTACATGACAGTCGTTTACAGACCCGGAAATTCGTTTTCCTTAAGCAGCGAAACTTTATTTACATCAAGATCTACTTATTCTTATTTGCGTAAGTAGGTAGATGTTTCCAAGTATTTGTTTTGTATATAAAATTGATATGTTAACTTGTACTATCAGAAAGTAAATTCATAACTTCTCTCCGATATTTAACATGCTTTCTGCTTTTACATTGAATGTATCATAAAAACAATAGGAGTTCTCTTGAAAGCTGGAATGTAGATTGCTTTTTGTTTTTTGATGTTAGCATACTCGTATGTATAGCAGAATGTTTAAATAATGACAACTACAGACTCTTGAAACTGGAATACACGTGTTGAAAAATACGAGGGTGGATTGAAAAGTTCGCGGCCTAGTCAAGAAAACAGAATAAAGTACATACAAAAATATTTTTATTTTTCGACGTAATCTCCATTTAGCTCTATGCACTTCTTCCATCTGCTTTCCAGAGCTTCCATACCTGTTTTAAAAAAAGATTCCTCAAGGTCTTTAAAATACAGGTTAACAGCGGCTTCGACCTCTTCATTCGTTAAAAAATTCTGCCCACCGAGGTGTTTTTTCAGGTTTGGAAACAGATGAAAGTCCGAAGGTGCCAAATCAGGAGAATAAGCTGGATGTGGCAACAATTCGAAACTACAACCACAATCACGAATTTGAGCCATAGACTCGACAGACGTGTGGACTCGGGCGTTGTCCTGTTGAAACAACACTTTCTTTCTCAGTAATCCTGGGCGTTTCTGTTTAATTTCTTTACGTAAATGGCGCAGAAGGGTGCTATAGTACGCAGAGTTTATTGTTTCGCCTTTTGGAAGGTATTCCACCATAATGACACCCTTAGTATCCCAAAAAACCGATGCCATCACCTTGCCAGCCGACAGAATTGCCTTTGCTTTTTTCGGAGTTGGTTCACCTGATTTTTTCCATTGTTTGGATTGTTGTTTTGATTCTGGGGTATAGTGGTGAACCCAGGTTTTATCCATTGTCACAAATCTGTCAAGAAAACCTTGTGGATCAGCCTCGAACATCTCCAAACAGTCGCGAGAAATCGTGAGTCGAATTCGCTTTTGCTCTACTGAAAGCAATCTGGGGACCCACCTAGCCGAAACCTTAGAAAAGCCGAGTTCATGGACAATGATGTTTTGCGTTCGTTCATATGAGATGCCTATAGTGTCTGCAATTTCTCTGATAGTCAATATGAGATCACACACTTTATTGATTTGTTTTCTTCGGTCGTAGACGTCATTGGCCTGCCGGAGCGAGGGTCATCTTCGATGTTCTCTCGTCCACGTTTAAATTCTGCAACCCATTTTTCTACAGTGGTATAAGACGGGGCAGATTCCCCTAATGTTGTATTGTCTTAAGTTTTCACGATTCATAATTTAAATAAAACTACTTTTTAACCGGATTAATCGCGTATAATTTATATATTACATTTTAACTCGACGTTTCGGTGTCTTTGCCGACCCCGTGAACACGAGCTCGTGTAAAATATAAATTATACGCGATTAATCCGGTTAAAAAGTAGTTTTATCCCCTAATGTTGTTTGCATGTCATCATGGATCTCCTTTGGTGTTAATCTTTTTTTAAACAAATATTTAATCACAGCACGTTGTTCAAATTTCTCCATTAGTGAAAATTGGTTCTACACACGTATTTATATTGTTCGTAAAATTTTATTTAAACAAGATATCAAAGATATCAAGATAACAAGATATCGCGGGCTGACAATTGAATAATGACAGTTCAAAATGACGGCAGAAAAAATAACAAAAGTTTTTTTTTAATGGCCAGGCCGCGAACTTTTCAACCAATGTAGTATCTAAATCGAGTTGCGGTATCAGGTCCCAGGTGCAGGGAAAGCTGTTATTCTTTTGTCATTGGATTTGGAGAAAAATTAACCATAGCTCTACGTTATAACATGTACCATGCGTGTTCAATGGGATTCATGTCGGGGAACTGCAGTGCTAGCACGGATCTTTTGTCGATCGTAAGTTTACGAATGCTCGTATAGTATGGAGACGGTTTTGCAAGCAATAATTGAAATCTATCCATTGCCGCACGGTCAGCTTAAATAAATGTGTTCCTTGTTAATTTTGAATGTTTGTTAACAGGTTCTACTCTTAAATAACTGTAAAATAAAAAATTACATTGTTACTAAAAACTTGCAACCGACTCCATACTATACGAGCATTCGTAAACTTACGATCGACAAAAGATCCGTGCTAGCACTGCAGAGCAGGCCGGTGCATAACCCTGACTTCATGTTCCCTAAGCACAGGTTGATACCAGCTCAGCATATGGGCATGGGCATTTTTACTGTACCTGTTTGTATTAATTCGTATAATTCTGATTGAAAAAGAGTGGCAAGTTTTTTTTTCGTCTACTGGTCTACTGTAATACCTTATTCCACAACCATCAACAACTAGTTAAAGCCGAAGTATATGATCTGTATAAAATTATCTGTAAAGATCTGTATCATACAGATACAAAAAAATTAGGACGTATATTCATATCCAGACATCTAACCCATAGAATAGGAGGATAAGAAGTAGCTTACTTACATCGATTATGTTAAAAGCACTAGAGAGGTAGGTATTTTTTCATTTGGTCTCTTTCATTCTCATAATTTGTCGAGATTAGCACGAAATAAAAATATACGCAAGAATATTACTTGAAAGCGTGTACAATACGATATTAGTCGAGTACTTAAATTCCCTATCAATCACAAAATCTATGACAGGCGCAGTGCCTCTCATGTTCAAAGATTATTCAATATTCCATCATTTCAATACCAAACTATTTCCTGAAATTGCTTATTATTTGACTTAAGATCTAATTGCGTCATAATTTTAGAAAAAAAACTGCTTTTCACTTGACGTTTCTGTATAAAGTAATACAAAGAAAAAGTTATGTTGTGTACATTTCTTTGTTAAATAAGTTGAAAAGAAAATCCGTTCGTTTTATCAAAACATTCTTTCATTCTTAAACTAAGCCATTGCGAAATTGTTATAAACAGAACAATTATGGACTTGACATTCTCTTTGAAATCCGCATAATAAAAAACTTTTCGTAACTTTGCAATGAAAATATAGATAGATATTGTATTATATTTTATCCAACAAACTCACAATTAATATTATGTTGAGTCATAAATAAGTAGATTTTTCATTCGGTAAAATGGCTTATGACGATACCTTAGCCTACAATAAACAATATTCCTTAATGTGACCTTAATGCGCCACCTAGCACTGGGTCAGCTTGGTGGATCATGGCCTATACCTCGGCGTCACCTAGGGCAGAGACTCAAGCCCTGCAGTGGGCTAATTACAAAGAGTTGTGATGATGATGACCTTAATATTCTTAGGGCTTAGAGTTGTACTCACGTACAGAGGGTTTCAAACATACTTTTAAATAGATCATACATTATGAGAATCAGGCCACGTAGATTAGGTATACCTATCCGAAGCTATCCTACCGGACCGGTTCAATTGGATCATTTGGACTAGTCACCATACGCGACTCTCATTCAACATCAACGGAGCGTATCCCATAGGCATTATATTGTAATCGTCAAAATATGCGACATAAATGGAGTATAAACAGCCGTGTCTTTTTTGATTTTGCTATTGAGTTTGCATTAACTTAGAAGCTTGATTCTTTTTTATTCGACCTAAATCTCTATGTATTTGATACATGTACTTGATAAAAAAATTGAATAACTCTTGGAAGTTCTTTTTTGATTAAAACAAATTACATATCGTTAGAAAGGTCACAAATTAGGGATGTTTTGCTAGAATTGGAAGTCCTCAATCTCTTTTAGCTTTTTTTTAAATGAAAGTTGAAATTAAGCTTTAAGTTTTTTCATACATGTTTCTGTAACTTTGAGGACCCATAACTTTTTTTTAAAGCAACATCAGCGTTAAGCGATCATTACATGAGAATCTGATAACATTCAAAATAAAAACAAAACAAAATGTTGCCAGTTTTACTCATTGTAAATAAAAATATTCGCCTTCAAAGTCATGAAAGTGGTGAAATACAAAAAATATACCAAAAAAAAATTATAAAAAAAACCAAGGGGCCAAGGTCAAATAATTTGGGCTAAGTAAGTAGCACATGACCCCACCCATCCACCATTTGCGTATGTTCAACGTTCTGCCGAACACCCTGTATATTGCCATACTTTCAAAAAAACACTTTAGAACATAATTTATTTCACTTTTTAAATCTCAGTAAGAATTACGGTTTTAGGAGAATTGTCTTTTTTAGAAAGACTGTATGAAAAGTGAAGAAAGATAAGCAGATTTTTTACAAACCTTTCCGAGTAGGTACCTAATAAAGAAAGTAATGGTGACGAGGATGACGAGGAAAACAATTTATCATACATGATATTATATTTTTATGTAACTCTATTTTTAATACTTATATTTTCTTGCTTAATCTTCTATTTATATCTTCAACCCTGTGTTTTTGTACCACTATCGTTTTTCTCAAAGTTTACGTGACTTGCCTTTTTGTAGTACATAAAATGAAATAATTTCTGTTTTCAAATATGAAAAAACTAAAAGTTTATGCATTCATATTTTTCCCTGAGAAGAGGGAGATTATTCTAAATGGTAACCCTTATTTCACCCTCATGCCCCTCTGACGTCATCCTCCAAGCGCCAAAAAGGCCTTGCCTTGTCGGACTGTACGAAGGTTTCGTTTTTCCTTGTGAGACAAAGAGTCAAAAAATCGTTTTTATAATATTAATTAGGTAATATAAAATACATATTTAAAAGTCAACCAAATACATGATACATTAAAACACATTTAGGACAATAAGATTGCCTTATATCTGTAAGATCTGTAGTTGTTTTGAGTAAGTGGAATTCACATGTGCGTATTCCAGTAATTAAAAAAAATCAAGACTTTAACAGCATTATGTAAACAGATCCTATTCCACGGACTTTTGAAATTAGAGATGACATAAAAATGAACAGAAAGGGCAACGACAAAATAATAAATATTATGTAAACGACTTCCGTGTTTAATAAAGCCGGCGGGTTTTGGTGTTGATTGTATAATGGTCGTAAGGGTTTATTTAATTGAAATCTTACGTTAGTAAGATTAATTAAGTCAGCAACCAGGGTAGATTATACTAGGTAGAAAGCTTAAAAGTAAAAGCACGGATTAGGTTATCAAAATTAAAAATATATATAATACAATAGACTTATCGATTTTTTATAACCACTTTCGTGATTCGGAGTGCACGATACTATAGATGCTTTATACGTAAAGGTTTTTCAGAAGCTATTTTAACACCCGGTTTCTGATATCCTCTTCGTCGTCCAGAGGAAATAGTCATCGCTTTACAAATGGCAAATTAAAAAGGGTGATGATAATTATAATACAGTTAAACAGAATTAACAATTTAGTCATTTGTATTGTTATACAGACAAATATGTCGTAGACATTAGTTTTCTTCGCCCAGCAACCGAACCACCGACATGCCAAAACCAAATTTTTCGAAATTGTTATAACACATATACATTTTTTGTCTAAAATCTTTTTTAACATTGCGTATTAAACATATTTTCAAAGCAACTTCGATGAAAATCTAAAGTGATACACAACCTAGAATACTAATATATTATTCGCGTCATTTTGAGAGTACGCCACTATTATAATACTGGCTTTGAAACATTTTCCCATATATGACTCTTATCTACAGCTTTCAATAGCATAAGAGTTGAGGATAGTGTATCGTTTTGGCAGTTTTCGGATCGAAAAGCTATTTTTCAAAGTAGGTATGACAGTCAGGTAAACTATCAATAAATGATACCGAGTAGGTAATCAATCGCAGAAAATCCCTGTTCAGCCCAGATTAAGATTGTATTTCATTAAATTTATAGGCTTTCGTAGTCCTCTGAGATTATATAATAGAGATCATATTTCATATTCGTACAAAGATACACGACCTTGAGGAAGCTCACACTTGAAGACAAGTGTGTGTGAGCACCTTGCATGATCGTTATTTCGGCTTCCCGGAGGCAGCACAGTTAATTTTCTAAAATTATAATCATATTCCAGTGAATTTACACTATCTCTACAAAATTATACATCTCTAAAACGATTTTCTATTCGAAAATTGTATCACAATTAATATTTATTTAATAATTGTATCCCGTTAGGGTAGATAGATCTAGGGGCACAATACCAATGTAGTTACAAAAATTTTCCAATTATTGCATCAAATAGATACATGGAACTTATGAGGCTCTGTTTTACAGATGTGAATAATATACAATGCATCTCTATTTAGAAATACCGAAACAGCCATGTGGCTTGATTCTGCAATATGCATGCAAATTTGTATTACCTGCAAACAAGCAATTAAGTCGTGTTGTCAATGGAACTGGATTTCTATGTGGTAGCTTGCTTTTAACAAAGATTTATTTAGGTTCAAAGATTTTATTAAGTTTATTAAGATTTTTACCAGTTAGAAAGTTTTTTATGTAAAAAGATAATACGTTAAAGCCACGCACTTATCGGTATAGATTCTTATTTATACGTGTAATTTTCACACACATTGTTTTTTTTTTAATACACGATTCTTAAAATCAATCAAGAACACGAGATTTCATAGAATTTCTATACACCTTTATGGCTTAAATTATTATAATGAAGAGTTTTATTTCTTATAATAAGTGAATATGTTTATTAATTAGTACTCATTTCCTATTGTACAGGAAGTAGCACCGCTTAAAAAAATCAAAACAGTCTAAAAGTATAAATTTTGTCGTGATAATTTAGTAGACAGACAAGAATGTAGATTAATATTGTCTTAAGTTTTTGCGATTTATACTATTAAATAAAACACTTTTTAACCGGATTTATCGCGTATATTTACATTTTAAATTTTGACTCGACGTTTCGGTGTCTTTGCAGACCCCGTGGTCACGAGCGGCCAGTCGTTAAAAAGTGTTTTATTTAAAAGAATGTAGATTGCCTGATATCCACTACTTAAATTCATGATAACCATGTGGTCGTTAAAATAATCAGTACGGTATAATATCACCGTGATACCTGTGTAAAAAGGCGCGCTTCACTAGGAGGTAACACTCAATCGCCAATAAAACCGACAAATTATTATTAGATCATGTGGGAACCATATTACCTTATTATAGAAATATGGTTCCCACATGATGGCTGCCCTGCAAATTTTCGAAGCAGTGTGAGAGAACAAGACAGAACGAGGTGTATCTTCACAGCTAGAAGTCCGGACCTAGCCCCCATGAATTTTAATGTAAGGACGCATATGAAGAACCTCGTATAAGGCGAGCCACATCCAATTGAGTCTGCTGATGGATAGAAACAGGATAATCAACGCGGCTAACGAAATGCGAAGAAATTTTACCACTGGTGCAGTAAAAAATGACTTCACTGAATAATGCGAAAATGTATCCTAAGGCGGACATGTTGAACGTGAATTATGTTATGCAACGATAGTAATTTTTTTTGTACAATCTTACTTTTTGTTATATTTTAATTTCCAGCCTAATTAATTATTTTTACTATTAAACTAAGATATATCTACGAATTTAAATAAAAGCCTAGGTTTTTATACCTTGTTGTGTAGCTGACAAAACGTAGATATTTTTAAGTAAGCACTTCCGCCAAACATCTTCTGTATTTTTTTTTAGATATCCCTAAAAGAAAAGTAAACTGTGAATTTTTTTTCATTATTTCAACGTAATAACTATTTAGTAATCTTACGTAAAATATTGGCGACTAAGATCATAGAGCATTTTAATCTGCATATAATAAATGAATAATAATAAAAACTGCATTTAAAAATATGACATTTAATGGTAAAAAATCGGCAAATTTTATAAAAAAATTAAAAGTCGTTTATCTCGAAAACGGTTAAGTTTGGGGTAGGGTGTTTCATAGTGAAATAAGTTAGAAAAGACAGGTACCATGCGCCCTTAACGCATCTAGGTCGACTCAACCTGTGTATTCCTGACATTATTATACATACATTCATAACGTCACGCCTGTATCCCTTATGGCATGACAGGTAGGCACCAGAGGCTACAAAACCATCATACGTCACGTTCGACAAATTTGAGGTACTATAATGACCATTGCAGTATAGGATAGCAGTCAACCTATTGCCCACAAAAAAAATCTAATAAAACCTCTGTTCCTTAACTGACTTTTACAGTTTGCCCGGGAAGAGAAGCAGCTGGCACATTCTATGTTTTTCCTTTGCTGCCTGCAGTCCAGCGTGGAAGTAAACATTATTATATAGATTCATATATCCAAAGGTCAAGAAGATGAGTTTCGTCTAGGAACATTTAAAGTATTGATGCAATTGCCACCATCTATTTAATATTCAAAGGCATATTCGACTCCTAATAATCACTTCCATAAAATCAAACAGACACTTATAAGTAGTTCTTTTATCAGGCGATTTTTTTATTTGTTGTTAAAATGTGAGTATTTGAGCACTCAAATTGTCTTTTTACTTTACCAAAAACAATTGTGTTTCTTATCAATTATGAAAAAAAGCGGAAAAATAACATTACATTTAGCCCATTCCATATAGCAAAATCAGGGAAAATAACTCATGTAGTTTTGAAAATTGGCACACGTATACCTTGTGCACTCCAAATTAACGTCTTAAAAGTCTTCAAGCATGGGGGGTGTGCTGTCGGTGTAGCCTTGTAGCTCCTAAAGTATATCTCGTTGAGTGAAAACCTATAAACCAGATCAATAGGAAATTTTGTGCTAAAAATTTGGTCAGAAGTAATAATTTTTTTTTTTTTTTAGAAGTGACTAAACCCGCGTTTGACCTCAATCTCACCTGATGGTAAGTGACGATGAGGACGAAGATGAAAGCACACGGGTTTAGGAAGGAACTGGCTCTTTATACAATATTGCCGGAACACATTACCGCCGGAGCGGTAACATTTGGCGGCAGACTTTATATAAAGGGTGGTCGCTAGCCAGGCGGACCCAGAAGGGATCCTACCACCAAGCAAAATTACCCTATTTGTACAGATTTTTGAGATATAGTAAAAACGTAAATAAGAAACTTCATCCCACCTACAACCTCAGCACACCCCCAACAACTTTTGAAATGTCAATCAGGACTATACATAGTATACGTGTGCCAATTTTCAAAACGACACGATTTATTTCCACAGATTTAATAAATTTACTATGAGCAAGATCTGAAAAAAAGGAACCCTCAACCCCTCAACCTTCGGCATAGCCCCCACCATCGAGGGCTTTTAATATGATGATTTGGACTTCATAGGGTATAACTATGCCCATTTTCAAGACTACACAAAATAGGACTGCATCTTGAGGACGCCAGTTGTATTCGAGGACTAACAGAAATCTCGCACATCGCAAATTTCATCACATTGTAACTCGTGAAGTATTGGTCGTAGAGTAAAAACTTATATGACTTAATCAATAGGAAATTTTATGAATTAAATTTGGTGAGAGCAACTATTACGCTATTTGTACAGGTTTTTGAGATATGAGCAAAAACCTGAAAATAGGGACCTAGATCCCCCCTACACCGACAGCGCAACCTCTTTGAGGACTTTGTATAAGTATGTTAATCTGGAGTGCACAAGGTATACGTGTGCCAATTTTCAAAACTACACGAATTATTTCCCCTGTTTACCTATTTTCGCTTTAATTTGAATGGGATGATTATAAAATTAACCTAAATTAAATTAATTATATAATTAATTGATTCATCATCACAACTCTTTGTAGTGAGCCCACTGCAGGGCATGAGTCTCTCCCCTGGGTGACGAGGAGGTATAGGCCATAATCCACCAAGCTGGCCCAGTGCTGGTTGGTGGATGCCAGAATTTTCAGGATGCCAAAATGGCTTCTGACAAACCCTAACGACTACTGTACACAAGTATACAGCACCCGGGACCGACAGCTTAACGTGCCCTCCGAAGCACGGAAGTCATCGTGAGAAATGAATGGTCGGCGGTCACCCATCCTAGTACCGGCCGCGCCGAACGTTGCTTAACCTGTGATATCCTATGATACGCACAGTAACCACGGCGCTACGACGACTTCTGGGTAATCTGATAAAAATAGCTAACAAACACAAACTAACTGACGAAGCAAGTTCAAATTTTGACTGGAGTCAACTGACAGATGCTTGTTGACAGGAGTAGTGTTGCTCAAAAAGTCACGGACTTATTTACCCGCCCAGGTAACTTCACTCAAAGATTTGCCTTCACTGGCATACTCTATGTAAGTATTATAATATAAACATATTATTATAATAATAGAAGCAAAGTCAGGGTTTTAGAAAAATTCATTCTACAATTTCAACCTGAATACGTTGTGAAAGTTTTCTTTTTTCTACGACAGTAATCCTATCACGTAGATGCCTCCTTTTCCACTATTCTTTACCTGAGATTGCTTTGAGGGATTACTACTTAACTTGAAGTTAAAATAATTATCCAAGTCATTTTGAAATAACAAAAAGCAAGTATTGTCTATCAAGAAGAAGCTTCAAGTTTGTGTAGGGTGTATAGATTTCAAAAGGTATCTTTGAACTTAAAAAAACCTACAACTTAATATTCATTTTCACAAATTTCATAAATTCAAGCTTGCTTTTTATTGAACGCCCTGAGTACTGCAGTGGACTATATTCTAGTTTAGTTTCCGCAACCTTAGGCGTTCTAAATTAAAACTAACTTTATTAATGATTCAGTTGCTAATGCTGCAGCGGACCTACCCTTAAAACTGTTTACATCTAAAATACAGAGTTGATATTCCTTTTGCCATAATGCAGTATAAATATTTAAGCAACGTTATACAAGTACATAATTTCAAATACTTATTCAAAAAATAAATATAAATAGTTATTTGATTTAAAAATATAATAAAATTACTGAAACCAAAATAATAATTATATATTAATATAACATAATTCTTGAAAGGAATTCTCTACATGAGAACTTACTATTATCTCGAAAACACTGCCAGTTTTTTTGTTAATCCTGAATGCTGCAATCATAGCGTTCATATTATAGCTTTTTTTATCATATCATTTGCTTGGTGGTAGGATCCCTTCTGGGTCCGCCTGGCTAGCGACCACCCTTTATATAAAGTCTGCCGCCAAATGTTACCGCTCCGGCGGTAATGTGTTCCTGCAATATTGTATAAAGAGCCAGTTCCTTCTTAAACCCGTGTGCTTTCATCTTCGACCTCATCGTCACTTACCATCAGGTGAGATTGAGGTCAAACGCGGGTTTAGTCACTTATAAGAAAAAAAAATAGCCTAATAATTTTGTTTTGGGTCATAAATCATCAAGTTTGTTATTTTTACTTAATCTTTGTCAAAAAGCGTAGACTGAAAATGGTCTGAAAATAATAACTTGACAATACATGGTCAATTTTAGTTAGCGCATCACCTCTTTTAGGCAGCTTCTCCACATCAATCCCAACCACATTTGCTCTACAACTTTTTACAAATCTTGATAAATAATACAAAAAAAAGAAAAAAAAAAGAAAATTTTGCTCTCTCTGTTATTTATTACTCTGTATTTTGCTGCGTCAACCCGCAGCCCCGCGCCCCGCTGCACGTGGCGTGACGCATCGGTATTAATAGAGTAACGCCAGTTTAGAGATAATAAATATTTATTGTATGGAAAAACTTAAATTTTTAAAATTATAAGAAATTGCAAAAGTCGTACAATATATGTTGTTGGGACTGAAGTGGAGAGGTTGGTTGGTCTAGGTATTTCGGCTCAACTAGAAGATTTCATGAATAAAATGGCAAAATATGCATTACTTTATTAATATCATTGAAGTAATACTTTTGTTAATCGAATAAGACTTTTGTTAATCGGAACGAAAAGAAAATGAAAAAAAAAAAGAGTTTCAGTGAACTCGTAGAAATACGAGATATAAAATTTTAAAATGGCTGTCATTCAGAGAGCTGAGGCGTGTGACCCCTCCTTATTATATAGTATTTTTTAGATAAAATTTAACGTACTATACGTGGGTGAAGTATCGAAAATTCAATAGCAAACACACTGTATAAACTTACAGCATGACTTAAATAATATAGACCTTGTGAGTCTCATCGGCTGAACATTTATTCAAAACTGCATATCTTAGCCATGTTTCGTCCCTGAAAGTGTACAGGTAACGTCGGCTGAGATTCAGTTGCTCCATTAACTGTGAATTGTAGTAGTGATATGGTGACATTTATGGGAGTTAAAAGTTACACTTCTTACACTACACATGTCCAAATTAGCTACAAGGCGCTAACTTAGACTCATAGAGTCCAAATGCGAGAAAAACTTGCCGTTTCTCGCTTAAGTGTAAGTCGACACCGTCCTAGGACGTCAAAGGTGGGGTTATACAACAAAATTGTTATAAAGTATCGCAAAATAAATTAATAATATACCGACATGATCAAAAAAACTTACATATTTTTGTTAGATACTGAGATGTTCAATAGTACAAAATTGCATTTTGAAAATCATTACATAAAATATCATTGCGCCGCTCACCGTTTGTATCGTCAATATAAGCAATTTTCGACAGCAAGCGGAAGTGTACTTCCTACGATATAGTACCTTGCTATTGCTATTTTAACTATTTAACGGTTTAAAGGGATTGTAATATGGTCCGATCGCAAAAAAATATTCTGGAACAATTGCTGCTCTGTCAAAAGTTTGACAACTTTGAAAAACTTAGATTTTTTATCTTTGCCGTTAATACCCATGAGTTAAGACTGATATAGTCCGACAAGGCTCTTTTGGAAGCACACAAGAGTCTAATGACTTGATCACGGGCCATCATGCTGAATACTTGCTCAATTTAGTTGGACGACAATGAGATTTAAGGAATGACCTCATAGTGTTTCCCAGTGAGTGTTTTTTAACTCTATAACAAATTGTTTCATAAATAATTAGCTATATCAAGTGGCGGTATAAAAAAAGCAAATGTTCTATTCCTCTGTATTATCGTTGTCACTTTCTTCAGTATAAAATTCACGTATGATGAAAGCTTCATACGAAAATAATATAATGTAAAATATATGTCCTAATTTTACTTTCATTTAATGAAAATATAACAGTAAAATAATTAATTACATATCAAAATATAAAATTTAAAGTATGGCAACATGTAAACATTGCAGAAGCAGCTTGTGTGTTTACTCTTTTTATGGATGTATGGCGACTTTAGATTGTTCTTATTAGTTAAAACAACTTCACTTTTACCACCACCTTTACTTTCCTTCCTTTGAGTGCTCTCGTCGGGTAAAAATAAATATGAGCCAATATAAGTCATGAAGTGACATTTCACAACGTGGCACTTAGTTTCAAGTTTTGCCATGCACCAAAAGATCCTTGTCAGAGATTACAATTCGTTCGAAATCTTAAAATGATGATCCGTCAGTCCAATATTCGCCGGCTAGAAGACAAACTCCGTATGATGTTAAAGGAACATAAAACATCCAGGGCTTTGTGAGAGCAGGAATAGAGAAATGACGTGGAAAAGAATTGCTCACGGTATCATAAAATCATTAAACCAATCCATATTTAAATTTCCATATCCATAGTGCTTCCTTGACTGTTTTGAATTTCGCACCTCAATCGCTTTGGCGAAGTATAAGCTTGCACGACCCCGATAATCGATCAGCCGCGCAGATAGACGCTACTCGTAAAGTAATCTGGCCACCACACTAATACTTATTTGAATTTTGTATAAAGATGTATACAGAAGTGACATTACTGTAAAATCAGCTAAGCCATTTGAGCGTTAGGAACAATCAACGATAATTGCAAAAACCACAGAATCAGGCTAACATATGATTTTATAATCTACAAAGATATGAATGAATTAAAAATAACGATATTTCGAGTCTGCGGCGGGTAAATAGATCATTTGTTTCATCCATAATCGTATAGGTGGCACTGTTTTCAATAGAAGAAAAGACAGTTATTTAAAACCTATATTAAGATTTTATGATACTTAGATTTACACTTGGGAGACGCGAGGTTGTTTTAAACTGTTTTTGGTGCAAATTATCATATAAAATATGTCGCTAAAGCTCATTAAGTATCTTTTTGAGCTGAAATATCTAATTCTTCTTCTTAATAAATAAAACTCTCTTACGTTATTGACTGAGTGACTGACAGACTACGTCTATTGGCCGTAAAGAGCTGAAATTTGAAACATAAAATCCTTAGAAGTTTTGGGAGAGTACTGAGTAAATTCCCATGGGAACATGAATTATTAGACGTTTTAGTTTGTATAAAGAATGATACTTAGCATAAAGGTTTCTCATAAAATGACTGGTTGATTTGTACGAGGAGTTCCCAAAATTCTCACGGGAACGGGAAATACATGATTTTTTAATTTGTATTAGAAAATCTTTTTCCATGACTGCACTGATGTAATACTTGGTATAAAAGTTCTTCATTAGGTGTCTGTTTGTATAATGTAAGGAATTTTAGTTTGTCTGAAAAATCTTATTTCTTGAGTCCAAGCGTAAAGGCTCTCCAAAAAATTACTGGTTGTGTTAGGAAGGGAAGTCCCGAAATTCCCACGGGAACGGGAATTAAATGATTTTTTAGTTTATAAGAAATAATCTTATTCCTGGAGTGCACGGATATGATACTTGGTATAAAGGTTCTTCAATAGGTTTCTGTTTGTATTATGGACGGAATCCCTGAAATTCTCACGGGAACGGGAAGTATTGTACTTTTTAGAGAGAAGCAGAGAAGCTTAAAGTTGATTTTACAATGGACAGAATGTTAGGTTGTACGTGGTGATAACGCGAAAAATGAGCTTGGGTAGCCCTTATACAAGGAAGACTGATGAGCTGATTAATATAATAATTCGGTAGACGTCGGAAAAAGAGGTTTTTTTATAATTATATTTTTTTTTCAACACAGGTAATTCTATAGTTTCATATGCTACGCACACAAATATTTAGAGACACACTTGGTCAGTTTATTAAAAAAGTTTGATTTTGAAATACTTAGTATTTTTATTTATTAAAGGTATCTATGATTACATAAACTAGTTTTAGTTAATTGCTCATTATGAGAAGCATTACATTAGGTACATTTAATTAGATGTAAGTATATGTCCAGGATAATAGAAAATCAATATCTTAGGTACATTCCTCTAATAATTTCATCCTAAAGTACCATTTAGGTAGGTAATAGCTAAGGACGTGAATTCCTCAGCACACTTGCAGAAATTGATCTAGAGTGTTTACAAATAGAATGGCTTTGTTGATTAGGACTGGTATTTGAAGCTATCAAATGAAATAGACGTTATGAAATTGTACAAGTAGATGGGAAGATACTAAGGAAATCAATTCTGATTCATCTTGTAAACTGAGTGCCGTTTTCATGAATAATAATAATACAGTCCTTTGAGCTGTGAACCAAACATCGTCGTAGCAAACAGTCCGTAAAATCAAAGCTTCGATAAGACTATAACAAGCCGAAATGAGCAATGTTAACATTGTCTAACAAATCCCAGCGCCTTCGCTAATTACATAATGTAGTAGCATTGCGTCTAAGGCAATACGACTACGGCCAGTATTGACATTTCGTACTGAATTATAAAACGAAGGTCTAAACCGTATTGTCTATTATAATGTCAACAAACGTAACCGATTAAATTTACTACAATATTCAAGACGGGTATATGGCGTACAAAGCTCACAACCTAGAAGTCGAATACCAAATTAAATGTTGGTTGTTAGCTTAGTTACACAAAGTCATAGACTGGGGTGTACATAAATTAGCCCAGAAATTGTTTTATTGTGAATTAGCCATTGAAATAGATGTTTTTTATTTGATAACGAATTTTTCCGCAACTTCGTATGCGCATAAACAGATAAGTCTTATTTTTCCCGTCCCCGTGAAAAATTAGGGAATTCCTTCCATAATCCAAACAGAAACTTATTGAATAACCTTTATACCAAGTATCATATCCATGCACTCAAGGAATAAGATTATTTCATAGAAACTAAAACATCATATATTTCCCGTTCCCGTGGGTTTTTTTGGGAATTCTTCCATAACACAACCAGTCACTCTTTGCAGAACCTTTATACCTAGTATCATATCCGTGCAAGCGAGTAATAAGATTTTTCATGCAAATTAAAAAGTCCAATAATTCCCGTTCCCGTAATAATTTCAGGAATTCCTTACTAAGTGCTACCCCACATCCTCTAAGGACTGTATGTTCCAAACTCTCTAAGGCCAGTAGTTTTGGCTGTACGTTGTCTGTCAGTCACTCAGTCAGTAACGGAAGAGTTTTATATATTAAGATATTTACTCGGCCATGTTGCTAAGCGCAGACGATGTGCTTAACTAGAACAAATATTCAAGTAGTGAACTCTACGTCTAAGTACACAGTCTACGTAGCCTTATCTCTTATAGATACATAATAGATACTTAATGGTATTTACAAAGGATTATAATTTATATTTAATAAACCATGAATATTCTCATAAAATTTGGAAAAAACAACTTAAGCTTTTTATTTTTAAGGATTATTAATGAAAGATATACCTACATTACAGAAAATAGACTCAAAGTGATATTACTATTTTAATAAAAAAAGTATCATGTTTGTGTCAAAAGATATCAAATGAAAAACTTAGCAAGGTTAAATGTTTTCAGATCAAATAAAAACTGTTCTTAAAATACAATCTTTTCTTTTATATCTTATCGGCCAAAACCTTAAGTACGTTGACTTCATAATTGAAATTAAATAGGTATCAAAAACAAAGAAAATTGTTCAATAACCTTTCAAAAACGTTTCATGAGTGTTTAGTTTATCTAAAAAAACATCATTTGTAACAATGCTGTCATGCCTAACATCAGCGGTCTTGGTATGTTGAACACTTTGGACTCGCGTGTGTTGTCCTGGCAAAGGTTTTGAGAAAATAAAACATTTGAATGTTAGAGCGTGGACGAAGAGAAAAAAAATAGTGTGTGATGACGATGGTCCCGCTGGAACCTTGAATAGTGAATAGACCTAAAGTGAATTCCTTTGATTTTGTGGAGAATTACTTATTCAAATTGGAATTGATAAAAAAAATATTGTTATAATGTTGTTGTTAGTTATAATAGTTATATTGAGTATATATGTAATAACATTTCCATTATTGTTACGAGTGAGACGAATTGCTTGGTGGTAGAACCTCCTCAGTGTCAAAAAGCCGCTTCGGCGGTGATGTGTTCCTGTTATATTTTAGAGCCACTTCCTTACTAAACCTGTTTGCTGCTATTTAGATCTCATCTTCACATACCATCATGCATGTCTTAGGTCAAATAGTCCTGAAATAGTAACTGAAAATTTAAATGCCGACCTTTAAGGCCGCAGAACGTCTTCGAGAACGGCCCAGATTCCCCGCGTCGCTGCCCGTGCCGCTGTGGCTCTCGCTGTCGCTGCCGTCCAGTTTGCAGTCTTAGTGGCTTTGCGGTCAGTAGTTAGTAAACCATGTCTTGTGGTTTCCGATTGTGTTAAAGTACAATACTTGAGTCTTCAAGTTTAGGTATCACCCACGTCAATGTTATTGTAAGTAGGTACCTGAAAGACGCCTTTCGGTATTGACGGTATCTTCTAAACTACCTACTGGTAAATTTTAATTTTATAATGTATGTACATTTTAGATGTAAAAAGAAACTGGATGGTCCCGTTATGGTTTCGGAAGAACAGCTTGCGGAAGGCCATACATAAACTTTTTGACCAAATACCTTTTTTTTGTCTCGAGGAAAACATGCTTTTACGTCCCCGACCACCCAAGGGGGAACGGTGGGGTATGTGGGGATGATTCGGCAGAAAGCCGAACCGACCCCCTAAAAACCTCGAGATGTACTTCTCCCACCATAATTGGAGCCCACGGTATCGCCAGTGCCATTACCCGCGAGCCCCGGCGGATTGCACTCAGCCTGAGCCGTGTGCCCCCCACGTAGGAAATGGCCCATTTCACGCGGCCATTTCCCCACTCATAGCCTGTATAGCCGCAGTAGGTCCCCTCACCCGCCACTGCTGGCTATCAGGAGGGAGAAGGCGTAACGTAACTTAAAACCTAAACTAACCCAAGACCTAACCTAAAAACCTACCCTAAGACCTAACCTAAATACTAACCTAAATACTAACCTAAAACCTAATTTAAAAACTAACCTAAAACATAACCGAAAACCTAACCTTAAACATAACCTAAAACCTAACCTAACCCGATCCGACGGCCCGGACGCCGAAGCACTCCGAGACCGCCGACCCCAGAGCATCCAGTGCACGAACGGAGCTCGCCGCCTCTGTGTCCTCATCGGTCCACTCTGCTAATCAGAGGGGTACCGAGAGGACCCTCCCCGGGTACCACTGCCACTCACTGTGGGTTCTGACCAATTACCTAGGTACAGTCTGCAACAGAATTATGTATACCACCCAGTCTCCCGCACATATACAGTGCGTATGCATATTGTATGTGTGCGGCAGAGTGGCATACATAATTCTGTTGCAGACTTTACACTACGGATCTACTCTACCTTTGACTTTGAATGAATGCTGACTAAGTGAGTAACTTTGCACGTTAACTAACTTAGTACATACATAATATTGTCTCAAGTTTTCGCGATTCATACTATTAAATAAAACACTTTTTAACCGGATTTATCGCGTATATTTACATTTTAAATTTGAACTCGATGTTTCGGTGTCTTTGCAGACCCCGTGGTTTTATCAGTCGCTCGTGACTGTTTTTTATTTATTAGTTTATTGTTTAAGTTAATTAGTTAAGTGTTTTATTTATTAGTACATACATTCATTTAAATATTAAATTTAATATAGATACTTAATAATTTAATAATAATTCCTCCTGCTCTTCACAACAAGCCATCAATAAACTAAGTTTGTCATCTCCATTGGACACACACAAATTCTTACCTTACAAAAACCACCAGCGCAATTAACCTATTCGATAGACAAAATATGTGATGTAATTTAAAATTAGATTTGTGACGATGTGTAGAGTTTTTTTTTTAAACTAAGTTCGCCTCAATAGAATGTACCTAGGTAGGTACTATAGATACCTACCAAAGCTCTGTGTAAAATATCAAATGATGAGTGATGAGGCAAATGCAGTTAAGGGCTGAGGTTAAAAGTAAGTTAACTGTCAAATATATTGGAATTGTTTACCTGATTGCACATAGTATAAACTAGAAAAAAATCCAATCAAATAAATCATTTTCACTTCAAGCTTACAGTACTTCGAAATAGAAATAATGTTAACACACAAATATGTAACATATTATTTAGTTACTAAACCTAGGAAATATAATCAAGTTAAATAAAAAAGGAATCTATTCTTTATTTAATTTAATCCATATCTAAATTACTATATTTCTTCTGGATTATGTTTATTTTAAAACAAAAGATTAAATTTAATCTACATTGAAAGTTATGTATAACGAAAATCAAAACTAATAAAAATTTCAAATTTATCATAAAATAGATGTAGCATATAAACTATTAACATTAATTAAGTACATTCTCACTCAGTAGTGCTCTAGTTTATGCTATTATGTATGCTCAATAGGATTATGAAGATCTGGCGATTGAGAAGACTATAGTAGAAAGCGATGAAAGAATGGATATCCGCTGTAAGCATTCGTGTTATGCACAGCAATATAATGCATATTCAAAATGGATCATCATTCAACCCACTATCTATACTATGAAATGACAATATCTCAAAAAAAAATTAGGTTTTCGTTATATATAAAGTGTCCTCCATCCAACAGAAAATTTTCTGGTGGTATAAAAACCTATACGTTTTCGTGAATATGGAAGTTTCATGCCGTGGAATTACGGAAACAAGTTGATCTTCAGCAAGGCATCATTTATACTACCATCTATAAAATACATAAAATGATATCTATGAACCCGAATGAAATTTGAAAGCCCGGTACCCTACACGCAATGTCGAGTGTCGACTCTACCAGTACTTTAGAGTAGTGTCTTGTATGTAATTTTCTTCTTGTGTTTGTGTAAATAAAAATTACTTCTAAAACTGCAGTGTCAAGTGAAATAGTGTAGTATAACAGTGAATTTTCATTTTTTGGATATGAGCTGATAAATCGAAATAGTTAAAATGCAGTCAGTGCGAGGCGAGGCGCAAACGCGATTGCACTCACCCTTGATGAAAGACTCCATAAGAGTTCGAAACTAGTCGGACACCTCCGACAATAAATGTCATTTAAACATTAGTTTATGCAGTATATAGTCGACTTTTTGTCGATGTCGAATTTAAGCTATATTTATAAGTATTACTTATAGCTTGTAAAATGTTAACAATATTATCTTATAACATTATAAGTAAATGGAAGTGTAAGTTAGTGTGTTTCATTCTGTTTTTGCGTGAAAATGGGGTTCAACGTCGCTTGATGTTTTGTACCTACTACCAGGCCTGGCTCACTCCGCGTGGTACATCTGTTATTTACCTACAGCGAAGCGCTCCGCCGGCGGATTACGAATGGGTCGATTGTCACGCGCGCGCCCGTCAGGACGTTGTAGATACCTACCTACCTAATAGCACTCACAGTAATTCTATGATCGAGGTCGCAAATAGTATTTAAAAATGGACATAAAAAGAAACAAATATTCAATTAGATTATGTTTAGATTTGATTATTTTCAATTTAGCAAACAAAACATAGGTAGTATTACAAATTATTCGTCGTAACTTTTTTTTCATTTTGTACTTTAGGTAAGTTGAAACAATATTTTTTACAAAGGTAGAATAACAGTAATACCTACATCGGTAGATACTTAATTACATATAAGGAGATTAATTATTCTTCACCAGGCAGCAACCCTAACAGCGTAAGAAAAGATAAGAAGCATGCGATAGAAAGAGACAAAACTTCTAGGTATATAAATTTGCAGGTATGTAATGCTGTGCGAGAGCACTTCCCGTTTGCGTTCGCTCCCGAACGGTCGTGTCTGCGGCCGCTCCCGAGTGTTCGTATTGCGCTGCCCTTGTTCCCTCCCCCGCACTCGTGCGGGTAAGGTCCCAAGATAAGCTCTTTCGGAAAGTTTTCTCTTGTGGAGGCTGTGTGGTGTCGGGGCTAATTCATCTGCCCTTTTCAGGGCGGACCCGACTGCTGCCGGCCGAAGCATCGCTGGTCAGGTGGATACGTAACCGTGCCAACGAAGCCTGATCGTCCGCCGTTCACCGGCAATAGGTCCGTACTAGGTCGTTTTCTTTTTCAGCGCAGTTTGTCTTCGATAGACTCCCTTTCAGCCCAGCATTATGCCTCGTCACCCTGAGTGTACCGAGCATCAATGCGAAATCAATCGCCGTCGTATTCGTAATCTAAAGGTCGAAAACTATGGCATCAGATACCATAGTGAACGCTTGAGCCGTCTCGATAATGAGGAGAAAGCTGAGCTTCAGGCTCAGGTCGACTCCTTGCAGGCGGAATTATCCGCCCGTCCCTCGTCCTCAGAATTCAGTCAGCTGTCTTCAGATTTCAGCCAGATGTCCAGCGAAAAACAATCACTGGAGGCCGAGAAGGAAGCCAAGTCGAGTCCTTGCGAGAGCAATTGTCCGTTCGTCCTCAGGTCGCCTGTTTTTCACAGGGATTCCAAACCGATTCTCCGGCGTCTCCAGATCCCTCTGAGTACGTCGACCCCCTTTCAGATTGCATGTCGGTAGACTCCACCGCATGCAAACGGAAAACTACCCCACCGGGTAGTGATTCCGACTCCGCTCCTTTAGTTCCAGAATCTCCTGCTCCGTTCACCGAGGTTCGCAAGAAGTCCAAGTCAAAGAAGAAGAAGCAAGATGCCTCTTCAGTCTTACTTCCATCCGTTTCAGATGTTCCAGCCGCTGTTCCTGCTCCGCAAAATGTCGCACCGGCGTCTGCTCCTGCGCCTTTTGTTTCAGCGATCCCGGCGTCACAGCCTGCGTCGCAGCAATCAGATTCGGCTCCGCCGAAAGTCAAGTCTCCGCCCCCCGTCTTTCTACGGGACAAGAGCCGCTGGACCGAGGTCTCAGCTCTCTGCGGAACGCACACCCCGAAGATCCAGTATAGTAAGGCATCCAATGTGGGTGACTCTATTAAGGTCGTTGTCTGCTCAATTTCTGATTTCAGGAATTTAATTCGGCTTCTTTCTGACAAGAAGCTCGAGTACCACACTTACGCCCTCCCTGAGGAGCGTAAGATTCGTGCCGTCCTCAGGAACTTGCCGTTCGAGCTCTCGAACGAGCAAATCCAAGAGGACTTGTCTTCTCAAGGCTTCCCCGTCGAATCTGTGCACAAAATGCACAGTCGCCGAGGCAAGCAGTTCCCACTTGCACTAGTGATCCTAGCAAAAAGCCCGCAAGGGCAGTCCATTTTCAGAGGCAAGCCCACCGTGTGCGGTCTCTCCAACATCCGCGTCGAAGTTCCACACAAGCGTGGTTTTCCAGGTCAGTGCCACCGCTGCCACCTGTATGGTCATGCGGCGGCAAATTGTTTTGCTTCCCCTAGGTGCGTCAAGTGCCTAGATCCGCATGGGACTAAGGAGTGCTCTCGCACTTCCGAATCGCCCACCGCTCCGTCCTGCGTCTTGTGCGGCCAGTCAGGCCACACAGCAAACTTTCGCGGCTGCCCCAATGCACCGCGTGCTGCCAGGGCTACCGTGAAGCCCATCGAGAACTGGAGAGAGCGACCGCAGCCTAGCTCGGACGCTCCTGCAGTCAGTTCAAAGGGCCCTAAGGCCTTTACTTCTATCGTTCCAGGTCAGCGTAGCCGGGTCGCGACTCAATCGCAACCGGCTGCCAAACCGACTTCCCAGTGCCAGAACGCAAAAGGTTCTCAAGACCGCATGGCGTTCTGGATCCAGCTCGCTCCCATCGACGAGATCCTGGCTTTCGGCGCCGCTCTCGACGCCAGCCCAGAGGGTTTCAACGGTGCTCTTCCGGTCCTTACCAAGTTCGCTCCCCTTATTAGGAAACTCCAGCAAGCTCAACGTTTCTAAACGTAGTCCTTCTTTCCAGCATTCCTATCTCAGAGTGAGTCTGATCACTCTAGATAATCTCTTAGTTTCAGCTCTGTCATTTCTGCTAGTCTTAGCTTCTGAATTTCTCGCTTTCAGTTCCTTTTGGTGGCAGCCGTCCGGATGCCGCTTACTGCGCAGCCTCTCTCTCCAATTGGCTGTCGCTCCGATAAATGATCAAGAAACTGAATCAAGGTAGGTCGTAAAGGGGGATGTTTAGTGGGTATGCTCGGCTTCACTGAGTGAGTCACCACACTGTCTGGGCGTTCTATTTTCCGTTAGCCACTGGGGTTAACAGCTTATAGAATGCCCATTCGTCCGTAATAGGATTCATCCTCCTCCCGCTAAAGCTTGCTTTACTGGTTAAAGCTCGTTTTAGGGGGTGCCAAAACTTTCTGTGGCGGAAAAACAAAAAAAAAAAGCTGTGCGAGCGGAATTCCACCGTATCGCGTCGTAGCAAGACTCGAATTTATTTAGATCTTCTTGCGGAGTAATTCTTCTGTACCGGTACTATTACTTATTCTGTGCTACTACGGTTAATTATAGGTTGGAGAGTCAAAATATTGGTCACAATTCTATTGATCCCGATTGAAATATCGAAATTTTACGAAATTATCTTAGCAATCTCCAGTTGCATAGCGAATTAAAACTTTTTGATAACCATACAATGTCCACGGTGTCGAATAGGGCGTCGAAATTTCAAATATACATGGAAAACTTATTTTAATAAATGCGTTAGGTGTCGTATATGCATCACTCGTACACTTTTATGGACTATTTAAACCCCAATTCGCGAAACCTATGCATTTTGTTTGTTTGGATCGGATAAAAATATATGTTGAAGTTTGTTTAGTATATTTTCTAAATGATCGATTCAAAACACGATACTGAATATTTTACTCGATCATAAAAATTTGCGAAAAACATGAAAATTTTAAGTGTTTTTTCTGATATTCTAAGAGAGTATCATACTTATACTTACAAAAACTTGTCATAATATTGGTAATGTATTATAGAATTCATTTGAGCGATTTTTTTTTGAAGCGGTTCTATTTTTTCTTATATAATATTATATAATAAAGCCGACAGCGCGATACAAATGATACAATTCAGTACCACGCGAGGCGTACGTACGTATAGATAATAATAATAAATTTTCAAGAATGCTTGTTTCACCCGGGAGTCATACCGACTAAAATCTGTAAAAATTACACAGTGTAATTTTATTGTATTCGATAACAGACGGCGTAAAAATAAAGTGATTGGTAACTAAGGGTGTTACCACACCAATATTTTTATTTTTATCGACGCCGTCCTTCGACCTTATTTTGCTTATTCTTTTACTGCATATTCTACGTATGGTATAGAAGCTAACCCTTAAGTTTTATCTCTCCATTTTGTTACTCGTTGTATAGGGTTGGCGGGACACCCTGTATATACAGGGTTGTTTTTTAGTCACCAGCCAAATTCAAATTTTATTTTCTTTGATACAATATAAACGTACCTGCATATTTATTTTAGTATCGCTCAGTTTAAAGCAATAAAGATATGGTACCACAAACTTTCTCACAAATAGTCACTGTTGATGAACGTAGATACTACGACGCGGTATTTTATTGATAACACTACGACTTAGTACTACAAAATGTTTAGTAGTAGCGCGTAGTCTTCTTTAATCGTTTATAATTTAGAGTGGCCAAGCTTTGCTTAATATGTTAGCGAATATATTGATTACCTTGTAAAAAAATCATATTCTTTTTTTGCAAAAATCGTTTCTATAAATAATATGTACTTATTGTGTCATAAAATTTGCCCGGTGACTCAAATATAATATAGTATTTCGGCCCTTTATACATGAACTTTAATAATATTAAATTATATCTGATCGGTTTTTCACGAATAATCTAGTTCTAAATATAATACCTAAAAATATGTAAAGTAAACTTATGTGAAAGATAATATATTACCTATATTATCCTTGACATAAGTTTACCTAAAAACTAAACCTCGTTATCGTAAAAACGAACTACTTTATTACTACTATTAGGTACTCTGTGACATTTCTGCTCACTGACGAGTTCATTTACGCGACTGCCCGCCACGCAGTCCCATATAGCGTTGAGGCCTAATGCGCTCGAGAATGTGATCATCATCATCACAACTCTTTGTAATGAGCCCACTTCCGGGCTACGCGTCTCTCCCCTGGGCGACGAAAAGGTATAGGTAGGCCGTAAACCACCTAGCTGGCCCAGTACGCGTATTTCCATTAGAGTGAAAGTGCAAACTGAACTGGGATAGTTTTTGTATGACAAAAACTTGCCGAAACCCACAACAGCGCCAAGGTTTGGCAGAAATAAGTATACTAACTAAGCAGTACTGTCTCCTTTTAACTGCGCCAGCGAACCCTTTTATTGATTTTTTTTACTCTCACTTACATAACTCACTTAGCTTCAGTTTGTTTATTTCCAAGCTTTTTTGAGAACGTAATTAACATTGTTTTTAAAACATTTACTTAAGAAATAAAGATTGTTTTGACTAAGACTTGTTTTAATTGGCATGTTTTTCCAAGCAAAAATAAAAGAAAGTCACAATCTTTTCTTAAGTTTTTTAAAGATTTGATTTTCGAAGCAACTCTTTATAAATGTGCGCTCTGTCTAGTATGCAATACCATCTATATAATATGTATATTGTACAGTTCCGCCATTCATTAGACCCACTCAAGATGCAATATTGCCAAGCAAACCTATATCTTATTATTGCTTCTATTTCAAGGAGTACTCGTATATGGCTATTGATAACGTTATGAGTATACCTATGGAAACATATTACCTATGTGTGTTGTGTAATTTAATTTCAAGATAATTGAACTTGTTTTATGAACCTATTATCTGAAATAAACAATTTATTATTAATCAATTTATTATAACAGGTAAACCTGGCAGAGAAGAATTGTCTGTCGAATTTAGTGTGAACTTCAAAAATTTGAACGAGCTTAAAAGATTGGCATTAATATATCGCACCTTTGTTCAGATAGTGTCATAAGTCGAAAAATCTAATAATAGAGAAAAGGGCGTTTGAAAATGAACCTTCGCTAAATTTAAATAAAACTACTAACTTAGGCTTTATACATAATTAAAACAACGGCCATCTGTTCTGCGAGCTATGTGCCCTGCCCATTGCTACTTCAGCTTTGCAATCCTTTTGGCTATGTCGGTGCATGCGTATCTCCTCATTCCTGATTCGATTTCGCAGGGAAAAACGTAAGTTATAACAGTAATAATAAATAAATAATAAATATTTCTGACACTCACACCATACAACATACCAAAACATTTTAAAACCAGTTTAGACACTTTAAATATACCACACCACCTTACTTATACCATTCAAAAATCTATTATACTTAACACCTGCCGTATCACAAGGAAGTTTCTAACGTCTGGAACAAACATAAACGAAACAACACAACTTTAACATGCTTGGTTTTAGGCCCGCATTGTTAAATAACTTACCTCTTTTAGAGAGAATATCCTTTTTGATATATACATAAAAAATAATAATAATAATAAATTGTTTATTTTAACATATATGAAATATATGAACATACATATTGAATAAATACATATTTTTTATCAGAATAAACTTAAATAAACATATAAACATCCATGACTTGACGGGTAATATTTGTGTTCATCACACCGATATCCGCCGCCGCCGGGATTCGAACCCAGGACCTCCGGCATAGAAGGCAATGTATGTTACCACTACACCAGCCGGTCGTAGTGGTAACATACAAATGCTGCTATACAAACAAACATTCTGTCGTAATGTTTGTTTGTATAGCAGCATTTTAAGGCATTGCATTGACTCCAAAAGGAAACAGTAAAACTAAATTGATAATAATAGCAAAACCACTAAGAGCTGACCTGTCAGATTTTTGACAACTCATGAAATGTATTAAAACAGCATATAGTACAAATAATAGCTGACGTTCTATTAATTCCTTATCATTTACATATATTAAAAAACGCAGCAACGACTTTTATATTTTACCCCCTCAAGTAACTCAATAAGAAATTAAATCAAGTCTGCACCAAAAGTTTAGATGTAAACAAGCAGCATTTCAATGACGATATTATCTTTATACATTCACATATCTAACAAAAAGTAGTTTGACAGGTCAGAAACTGTATGGACCGTAAACTTTACTCTTTATAACCACCCTAGTCAGGTGAATGATTGATTTCAGTACAAATACTATGAGTCTGTGATTTCTTCCATGCTGGACTGGGAGCGAAAGCAAAACATATAATGTGCCAGCTGCTTCTCTTCCCGGGCAGACTGTAAAAGTCAGTTAAGGGACGGAGGTGTTAAGGTTTTATTTTACGGGTGATAGGCTGACTCCCTGTCACTGCAATAGTCTCTCTCCATCATAATATTACCTCCAAATTTGTCAAACGTGATATCAGATGGTTTTATAGCCTCTGGTGTTCCATTTATTGTGTACCATTTCACGTAGCAATTGGGGTGACCAACCATAAGACAAAGTAAACTAAAAATAAAAATTCACGGCACAAACTTTGTCCAAGGGCGGCGAACTCTGATGATGCTGAACGTCAAAATAGAATCAGAACTTTTTGGTGAAATTACAAGTATTGAAAAGAAAGCATTATTTTAGGTTTTACTCTAACGTTTTCTTAATGTTAAGATACGCTATTTTTGAGAGCAGCTCCAATCGCTAAACAAGACTATGCAGCAGTGCGATCACAGAACTTTATCGAATCGTATATTAACGAGTGTTTACGAATGCTCGTATAGTATGGAGTCGGTTGCAAGTTTTGAGTAACATTGTAATTTTTAATTTGCAGATATTTATGAGTACAACATGTTTACAAACATTCAAAATTAACAAGGCACACATTTATTTAAGCTGGCCTTGCGGCAATGGATAGATTTAATTTTTTTCTTAAAAACCGTCTCCATACTATACGAACATTCGTTAACAAACGATTCGATAAAGTTCTGTGCTCACACTGCAGGTAAGTATGTTGTTGCCGCTGCCGCTGCCATTCTAACCTTTTTTATTTCAGTCATGCCCTGCAAATAGGGTTCGTATGAATAACTAAAACTCATACAGCCTCTGTCTTCATTTTATGGAAATAACGTATGTTCTTATGGTAAAAATTGCTAAAGGTCCAGGCTAACTCTAGAACTTTTTTAGCAACATACCTATATCGAATAATTACTGAATTCCCAAATATTAGTAGCCTGTAAATTTCTGTTACTTATAAGTTTTCAATACGGGTAGAAAAAAGATTTTTGACTGAGACGATGACTTTCACTGTTTCATAAGACTGCCTTAATAAATTTACCTAGAACTAATTATCTCTTACGTAGTAACATGAGTCTACATGTAACTTCTATTGAAACATCACATACCTACCTAAATGTAAAATCGCTTAACAAAATGCTTAACACAAGGATTAAAAAAGGCATTAAGTATTTAAAACTTTTCTCAAAAATATACCTAGTTTCCTAATGACTTCCCATTTATAACGAGTATTCATGAATATTCATCATATTTCGAGGCTCGTCATTAAACGAAGCCTAATATTTATATTGAATTTATTATTCCATTACCATGGCGAACTGTCTTTGCTTTGCAAAGAGATATATCATCCCTACTATCTGTAAATCTGATGGTATTCAATGTATTCCATTTATATTCCACAGGATAAGTATCCACTTATTATAATATAAGAACGACTAGTGGATCACTTTTGAAATTCAAGAATGTGATAGTTTGAGATCATACATGAAGAGAAAATATATACTTAACATAAAATAAATATTAATTATTTACAGAGTATATCCAGAGTATATATTATATCATTATAAAACCTCTAAATTCGTCAAACGTAACATCAGATGGTTTGATTGATAGCCTCTTGTGTTCTGCCTACCCCATAAGGGATACAGGCGTGAAGTTATGTATGTATGTATTTACAGAGTAAAGTTAACCGAAATTTAAAGAATTGATTACCTACGCAACGCATGGTTACTCTAGCGTTGGCAGCAATCCGCGTGCCAGGTCACGTGCCGCGATCGACATAGTTCTATGTAAAGTAAATAGTAACATAGAAGTATTTATGTATAGGGAATTTGAGTGAAAACTTAGGTACCTTCATTTATAACATAATAATGATCAGAATCGAGTACAGAATGTTCCCCTTCAGTATCTAAATTTTGTCACCAGTTACCCTGTATATGTATAAAATTAATAAATACCTATAAGTTGAGGCTAGTACTAGGCGAAACAAGAGACATAAATATAATTTCACTTTATTGGTATTAATTTAAAATAGAAAAACCTTCAACCTTACACTCCCTCATACCGAATGATACTCTTAGTACAAATCTTAAGAGTCTTTGAGAGCGTGAGGCAGAGAAAACTAAATATTTTTTAAGTATCGCAGTATACAACAACGTTTGCATATTTTTGGCTGTTGTCACGTTCACGTGTTTAAATGAAAGTAAAACAGTAAGAAAGACATTTTTCTGTACGACTTATGTTTAAAAAATACGCGAAGCACACCCGGCTTCTGTCTCTTCTGCCCCGATACCCGTGCGACTGGTCGGTCAGACTGTCGGGTCTTTCCCGACGAAAGGCGTGTAGTTGTAATTATACGTTATAATAATAATTTATTTATTTGCTTATTCTTATTCTTATACAATAAAGTCACCCACGGTGTTCAGTTAGACATACAATGCCTATGTTTGAAGATCCCGCTCTTCCACATTTTTTACAATTTAAATTAAATTAAATTATAAATTAAATAATTAAATCAAATTAAATAATTAAAATTTAGTTAATTTAAACAACTAAGCTCTTTAACGAAGAAATTAACGAAAAGCTTGTAGAAATTAAATTTTATTCAGGCGTTAATGTTAGCGAGTTGTAAATCACGTCAGTATACTTAATTTTGTTATTATAATATGATTATAAATAAATTATTTAGCAAATTGTATCTTACTTCATTTAGCAACGCCTTTGGCAATGGAATTAATAAGCCAATGAAAACAATTGATGTAGCATCAAAATACTGGGGGTGTGTAATATAACATTGGGCATGGATATATAGCAGGTAACTTTTACGCAATATTAGGTCCTTACATATGAAATAGGTGTTTTGTCGTACTGACCACTTTAATCTCAAATATCTCCTCTTTGGTTTAGAATTCCAAATGCAAATTTATACAGCTATTTACTCGTCAATTTGTGTCTCGAAAACCGTCGTTCTTTTCTTTTTTTTTCCTTTTGGTTTTTTCTCTGCGTCATAAATTTCGCGTTATTTACGAATATGAGTTCCGCCGTGGCACCAGTGCTGCAGAAACGGCTCGAAGAATTAATTATGTGTATGGCAGTGGTGTCGCTAGGCACTACGGCCGTCAAGTAAGGGCCTATTTAAACAATAAATTCCCTGGTCGATGGATCAGACGAGCAGGCACAATCAGTTGGCCTGCGCAATCTCCCGATCTAAATCCACTGGACCTCTTTTATTGGGGCTGTATGAAGTATAAGGTGTACAGAGAGGCTATCCAAAGCGAAGAACACCTTCGACAACAGATTGCTACAGCAGCCCAAGATATATCGCAGATAAGTTTAAGCACATTAAAAAAATATGTTATTAAGAGGTGTAGCGCGTATATCAGACTAGAAGGCCGGCAATTCGAGCACTTGCTAGATGTACTCAATAACTAAATAAAAATAAATGATGTTTTTACTCAAACATTTGTATTTTATATTATCTTTCATTTATTCAAATTTAATATGAATTAGCCCCTTTGGCACAAAACTGGCAATTTCTTATTTTTCTACAAAAAAATGGCCAGTATATTATACCTTTCTGAAATCTTTATTAGATGCGTAATTTATTTGTTAAAAGTGCAGAGATAGTCCAGTACATTTTTTTTGCACCACCGAATGCCTAAGCTGAGGTAACTATTTTTTGTAGAAAAACATAATGAGAATAATAATTTTTTCTCAAAGATACCTAATGAAATTTAACAAAATGATATTTGAATATGATAGATCTACTATTCTAAAATATTAAAAAATAATAATGAAGAGATATCTGTTTGTTTGTACACACAGCAATAAAAAAACTGACCAAAAGCGCATTTTTCGAAAAAAAATTAAAGTCGGGAATATCTCGAAAACGGTGACACTTTTACTGAGGTAATTTTTTATCTGGTAGAGCACACCTCAGTCTTTTTTTCATTTCAGTTTGTCGTGCAAGTTACGGGACACCCTGTATAAGTATTTTTGTATATATTGGCAAAATGAGATAAATTACAACATTCACGTTTGTTATTTATTTAGCAATTTCTGTGTAAAATGTGAATTAATTTAAGTTGTCTATATCAAAAAACCTTTATTTTCGCCATAAAAACTTTAAAAAAAAACTTATTTTCGTAATGATTTTGTAGAATTTGAAAAAAAACATTAATACCCACGGGCTTCGTAATAAATAAACAAAATGAAGTAGTAAAATTTAAGATACAAAGGTTCCATCACAAAGAACAACAGATTAAAGATCTATTTTTGTCGTCATTATAAAAGAAAAGGGTAAAAAAGGATTATCTAAATAATGTTAATAAAGATAAAGGAAAGTAATGAAATTAAAATAACACAATCAGTATTATCTCGTTCTTTTATTAATTAGTCTAGCTTTAAGGCAGAGAGAATAAGATAATTGAAGTGAATCTAAAAGGTTAGCGTTGAGTGAATTGCATAATAAAGAAGTTGGGCTTTATTTTTACGGAATGATTCCGTTAATAAGTTAAGGAACCAGAAAATATTTTGCTTTTACTTTGTCGGCTAAGCACTTAATTATATGCTAATTTACTTCATTTAAACTTCTCTGATTAGGGTTCCTTGTTGTTAGAAAGGAAATCTCATCATGCATCTTTGCCTGTTCCTCTAAGCAGGGTTAATTTTAATTAACCTCTTGCAGGCAGCCTCTCCACATCAATCCCAACAACAACATATGTTATAAACTTAAAAAAAAAAATGTTTTTAAAATTTTAGTTTTTTCATAATAGAAATATTTATAGCATCTGTGTAGAAGCGTAACTTTATTTACTCTGAGCGTAAGTATGCCTCGACCCTTGCACAATAATATATTGCTTCATAATAATACTAGGCCAGTGAACGAAAAACACAAATAGGTACTTCTTACTAAATATAGAGTATGACGACCACTTTGGCGATGGGGTAAACCTATCTGCCTCAGACGCCAGTGGTTGCGGGTTCGATTCCCGCAAGGAACAAGAAAAAAAAAATGTTCCGTGTCTGGGTGTTTATCTATTTATGTATTTATATTCTAGGTTCCCCCCTAGTTCGCTATATGGTATCCCATAACACAAGCTATGCTTACTTTGGGGCCATGTAGTTGGTGTGATTGTCTGGGGATTTTATTATTTATTTATTTATTTTTATAACCAAATTTTTTTTTCGTTTTTTATTTTTTGTGTCAGGATTTGTGAAAAGTCGTAGAACGAATGTTATTGTGATTGATGTGGAGAGGCTGCATGCAAGAGGTGATGCGTTAATTAAAATTAACCCTGTATACCACAAACATAAGTAATTTCAGGTAACACCATTTTTTCAAAACACTTATCCAGTCTATTTTTCTTGTAAATTTTACATTTCATGGTTTTTGAGGTATTTAGGCCATGTAATTAATGTAAGCTTTACCTTTGCCATAGTTCTAGTTTCTTAACACGGTTGTCATCCTTGCAAAGTGTGTGATGGGCAGGTGTTGGACAGTCCAACACCTGCCCACTATGACTAAGGTCAAGCTTACCACATTGATTTAATTACATTGGACCGTTAGCACTCTGAGGTGGGATGTGAGGCGATAAAGTTATGGTAAATCTTAGGCGAATTAATACTTTGTACCATATTTATTTACTAGCGGCAGTGAAAATTAATTGCGTGAATATTCTTTAGTATGTAAAAGATATGCCTTAGGGTGTTACCACACCAATCGATCGACGTTGATCGACGGTCAGCCGACGGCGTCGATTGAAGTCAATCGCATTTATTGGCATGGTAAAAACTATCGACATCCAGTCTAGAGAATGCCCACTACAGGGCACCTACTGCCTTGATCTCCACCTACCTAAAAACTGCCTAAAAACAAACGATTCAACACATAAAAATATACAAACATAACTTCGCGTCTTCATACACAAATCATACGTCTCCATACACAAAAAGATGTACAATCAATGAGAGACTAATAATTTATTTTCTAAAAATCAATACGGATTACGGAAAAATAAGTCAGTAAACGAGGCAATTTATGGTTTTGTGGAGAATGTTATAACCAATGTACATAAAAGAAATATAAGGCTTTTGATAAATTCAATCATGAAATCTTATTAGAAAACTCTAATTATTTGGTATAAGCCTGTATAAGGTATGAATGTTAAGTTAATTGAGACCTATTTGACAAGTAGAAGACATGACTTAAATAATAATATATTATGCATAACAAACTGGCTAGAATATTATGATATATCTGACGACCACTTTGGCGTTGGGGTAAACCTATCTGCCTCAGGTTCGATCCCCGCACGGAACTTGAAAAAAAAAATATAGGTTCCCCCCTAGTTCGCTACATGGTATCCCATAACACAAGCTATGCTTACTTTGGGGCCATGTAGTTGGTGTGATTGTCTGGGGATTTTTATTTTATTTTATATGAGTATTAATTTGACAAAAACTAAATCTCATAAACTTTAAACAACGCTATATACTCGGTGAATCAGAATGAAATCAGTCAGTGACCAGTCAGTGAATGAAATAGTAAACACTAAATTTTTAATAGGCCTAATAATTGTCAACAGACATATTTGGAAAAATCATATTAATTTAATAAATGGACTCATAATTAATATGTTTTTAATGGGTGTGTCGTTGTTATATTTCACTAATGGTGAAATATTATTCTGGAATGACTCCGTTAATAAGTAAAGGAACCAGAAAATATTATTACCTCTGAAAAACAAAATATGTTTAAAACCCACAAGCGGTGTATAAGGTCCATGTTTGGTTTAAAACAAGAAGATTCAGCCAAGCCTCATTTCATAAAATACAAAATCCACACATTACCTGCAATTTAATCTGTGCTCAATCGGTTGAAGATATCCGCTTCAAAATTGAGTTGCAACATTTCACCCGAACATATCTACTTATACAACATACATACACTGAAAATTAAATAAAAACTCTTTTAAAAAAAATGTGACATGTAGAGTAGAAATTAGACATTTAGTTTACACATAAAAATTTATATGTCAACTAGCTGACCCGGCAAGCGTTGATTTGCATATAAATAAAAAAAAATGGATGTTGGCCGATTCTCATAGATACCGGATAAGCACAAAAAATTTCATCAAAATCGGTCAAGCTGTTTCGGAGATCGAAAACTGTGACACGAGAATTTTATATATTAGATGTGGCGAGTCATAGCTGCGCCCATAATATTTGTAACATCCCTTCTATGTACATACCTATGATTGTGAATAAATGATTTGAACTTAAATCTGTCTTTCTTTGGACTAGGGAATGCCATTTGCTACGATTCAGACGCACCTCTCTTGGTTCCTTCGTTACTTTACTTTTACGGGTACTTTTTACTAGGCCTAGCCCAATTTCGCCAATTTGGTGCTTAAGGCGGCCCGTTCCGACATCAAAATACATTCGCGCTCTGTACACTTCTTCCGTAAATCTACTTTGACTCGTCCTTTTTTAATGTCGAAATGACAAAAAAATGAAAATAAAGTATGAAGAAAAAAAACACAAGATCATTCACGCTAATGCTAGAAAGAACAATAAATAGGACACAAAAGCATTCCCTGTTAACGACAGGACAGAAAACTGGGACAAATACCCTGGGAATCGCATCTTAAAAACTAGGTCTTTGTTTGGACAATGTAGGACTTAAGTGATGGCGAGCTGAGCAACAAACTGTGAAAAAATTTTTTTAAAAAAAGTTTTCAATAAATATTAAAATTAAAAATTATTTTAATTAATTAAATAAGTTTGCCAAACTTACCTTTCCTGGGTGTTCTTGAAATTTTTTACAAAAAAATTGCCTTTTTTAGAAACTATTATACATACTACATAAATGGGGAATGAAAAGAAATTATAAAATAAAGATATTTTAAAATAAACAACGTTTTAACACGTAAACGTTTATTTATTCATTTTCAGAATTCACATCCAATTATGTTAAAATAGTTTCACAGTGTGGTATAACTTAGACACTTATTACAATTTGAAAATGAAGATTACAATTATAAAAACATTTTCCTGGTAACATAACAACTTTTATAAGTAATCATAGTTAAGATCACAATATAACATAACAATTCTCATAAATTTAAAATGTAGAAATCCGAACTTCGAAACCGAAACTTAATATCTTCAAAATATTACAAACTTTTTTGTTAGGAACATAACCTTATAAATAAACAAAATCTCATATTTTAGGCCTTATCAGCTATGTATAATATGATTCTCGACATTAAACGTTATTCATAATGATAAAATTACAAGTTTTCAATTTATATTGTTACTTATACCATAACATGTCTTATTTTAGTGTAAGTAAACACATTATGTAATTTTAATCGATTTATATTATTAGAAACTTACATAAATTGCCTGATCCACCTGAATATGGTTAATGTTAAACGCGCCATAACTAAACTTTGTTCTCGAATATTTGGCTATTCACCATTCTCAAGGTATTATTGAAGATGCAGATCATCTATTAAGATTAGTGTTAGTAATCAAAATGACATACTTACACTATCGTTTATTTAATTATATTTCTTTCCCCCAAACTTGTTGAACAATCTTGTTAAGGTGTTCGAAAGGAAAATCATTTTCGATAGGAATGAAATTTTTTAAAAAGCAGTCCTATTCCTTTTAATAACTTCAATATCACACAAGGTTCTTAACCATCAATATACTTATTTCTATTATTATTTACGTTTATTATTAACGCTTCTTAATACATTTTTGCCCAATTGATATCTAGCATAGACAATACAAACCAGATATATGCGATACAATTAAATGCACAAACTAAAGAAATTAAACGATGCCTTAGGTAGTTCAAGCCTTAAAATGTTGGCCCCAACTGCGACATGGTAAGCTCGTTAACAAACACAAGTGGATCAGGAGCTCAAGAATTTATTAAATGACAATCTAATACTTCCAGTATGATCAACTAGATACATAATACACCGATATATTATTTACAGCCACATTGATTTAAAATTAACACAAGGAATGCTTTGGGTTGTCATGAGAAAGTAACTACTATGAAGATGACATAATTTTAAGTACTTAATACTAAACAAATTGCAGTATGATGGTTCTTAAAATTGCAGATTTAATCGGTCAGAACTGGTTCTGTCGGTATCACATCAAACGTGCGAACTTCAGTTCTATTTTAACATCAGTAGGTTAACTACACTCACGATATGATTGAAACTTACTTACTCGAGGGAAAGCGGGCAATATTTCTAAAAATATTAATATTATTACGTCAATACCTTACTTCAACAATGTTATATATCGTAATCGTATAATATTGTCCATATTCGCAAACCAATAATTATACAATTTATATAGTTGCGGATGTGGTCGTTTATTACTTTGCAAAGTAAAATTTCGTTCGTCCATAATCAACGACGAATTTAATTTTGTTATTAATACGATGAAGAAGCTCTAAATCTCACAGTCCATAGGCGGTACCGATTATATTCCATAGTAAAGAAAGGACGAATTCAATTTAAAAATTTAAACCATTTTAGTTTTACTTTTCTCGATACACTTAATATTTTGTGGAAATCAAAACAATCAACTTTTGCACTGCGTAAACGAATTATAGAGTTTCGTGATTAAGAATTTCTGTTTTCTTTTTTTACTTTTGTTTGCTTGCGTTTGTGACACATACCTTTGTCGTATTTTTTGGCCGAAAGGTTTGGAGTATTTATGCTATGATGACGATCATAATTTCTTAACTGTTACTGTTTCTTCTATCCCGATATCTTTACTTTATGTTCTAAGATTGTGTATGACGCTTTTGTCAATTTAGAAATTAAAACTTTATCTCACAGGCTCGTTCTGCTAATATCAAAACGATGTTTCATGAAAAAGGGACTAAAAGACTCACCTAACAAATGTAAAATGAAAACGCAAATCAAATTTTGGTACAGAATATTAACCCTCAAAGGAGAGAAATGTTGAATCAGTAAACGGTTAAAAGGTACTTATGTAGATACAAAATTAATTTGCTACAACGAAATTTTTAATGCTTGTCGTTTATTCTCAAATCCAGACATTTTAAAATTATAATTAGTTACTTTATAGTATTTTCTTTTACAGATTTAAAGTATGTTAACATTTTCATTTACTTAACCAAACCAACTAATTATTAGTGCATTTGATTCCCAATGACAAAAAACGGCTGCTCCACAAACCTACAATTTATCACGTCAAATCAGCGGCCTAGCAATTGGTTTACAAAACGAGTTCATATAACATGCGTTTTACTGGATTGACTCAGGTCGGTATACAGGTTTGCACGGATCTATATCCAAATGGCGTGAAGAAATTCAGATATACGGTTGTTGATTTGGTTGCTCTATGACAATGCAATTGATAAGGCCGGGATCCTACTAAAAATACAAATAAAAAATGTTGGAGTAATTATTATAAATAGTATTTTTTTTCTTATTGTATTCGTTTTCTAAATTGACATTATTTAAACAGGGTACTTCTTACTTAGCACGAGTAACAATCTCGAAACAACTTTTTCATGGATTAGACTATAAAATATAAATAACTAAACAGGCTTAGGGGTTATGTATCTTATCCCATTTAAGTCAACCGTTTATTTTATCACTGAAATTATACCGTACTCGTGATTACTTGTGCTCCTTTTAACTAATTAAGAATTGTCTAAGGTTCAAGCTTTTACGATATTATTTTTACAAGTAAATTTAAGAAGGAAAATTATCGATAAGTATTTATGTTATTTCATTGTTTAGCAGGGGACGTCTACAGACTGCTGATGATGATAAAATTAAAAGTAAAAAAACACGTGAAAAAAACATTTTTTTTTATTAAAAACATATTACTTTGATAACTGAAGATTGTTTTCAATTAAGAATCGCCTTGAACAAGATATGAATACTGTCTTATTATCAAAGAAAATGTATTGAATGTGATATAAAGTCACAATTTAATACATATCTTTGAATAATATTTAATAGCTATCTAATTTAATCGTAGTAATTCGTTTCGTATTATCTACTTAAATTTCGTTAAATTTTAAAACTTATAATCACCTTAATTAAAAATTAAAACGCATTCAATGCTTTTTAACTGGATCGAACTTATTGACGAAAAGAGAGTCATCTGGTCACTATATTTTTGGAGAAACTTTTCGGGGATTTGAACTCAAACTGGGAGAAGATAAGAGAAACTGCTGGTAGACAGATTTGCTTGTAGACGGAGTAGACCTGCTGAACGATGAGAAACAGAAGAACCGTGGAACAGGGTGACATCTTGGAAGTGTAACTCTGCATTGCCGCTGGTCTCTCACCACTCACAACGTGCACTACAACGGAAGCCGAATCTGCAAAAGTTTTTATAGTAAAGCACACAAGTATACGGCTAGCTGGTGTAGTGGTCAGACCTTCTCTGCCAGAAAGGCAGAGAAGGTCTGACCACGGTCAGTCCCCGGTTTGACTGCCGGTGGGGTGAATATTTGTGTGTATTCACAGCACAAGAAACTTAATTAAGGCTAGAAAATGTGGTTTGATTGTAAGATTTTTCAACCAACCAAAAAAAGAGGAGGTTCTCAATTCGTCTGTATGTGTCTTTTGTGACATTGTTACACGATATTTCGGACAATTATGAAACGATTTTAAAAATTCTTGTTTCACATATATTTTATCGAAATCGGTTGAGTACTTCATTGAGAATTTCAAATTATTGAAACAATATGTATGATTTCGGTTTTTTAATGCTTTGCATTCGTTAATTATTAAGTATTCGAGTTATAAACGAATTGTTACACATATATTGAAAAACTTCACTTGTTGATTAAATTTTTGAAAGACATTTTTGTACATCATGGTACATGTAAAAAGGCAGCTTACCATTTTACTTTTTTAAATCTCTACGTCTACGCTTTGATCCTTAAATATGCAAAGAAAGACTGTAATGCTGTTACAACAGAGTTTGTTTTGTGTGATTTTAGCATTAATATTTGATTATGAATATAAATTATGGTGTTACGACGTCGACCGATTGCTGTGGTAATACTCTTACAGTTTCTGAATCGATTTTATGAGTATATTAACCTTATTTAATGTCATCGTCCGTGTCTGATTGCATCTACAGGATGGTTTATAGAGGTGATCGTGAGATTAGATAACTTTAATGTTTTTAATATACAAAAAATCTAAGCAGAGTTTCTTAAAGTGTATTGTAAAATTTTCAGAAAATTCCAATAAGTTCCTCTGTCTGGAATTGTGTTTTTATTCTCCAACATAAGTAATAAATTGCAATTATTCTCATAATTTTCTGAATAAGTATAAAACAAAGAAAAATAGAAATGAATAATCGCATCTATCTACGGTTGATGTCTATACGAATGTCTCAAAGATTACCTAAAAGAAATAATAATATCGCCATACTTGCGTAGTTTAATTATATTTATTTAATTTGTTAATCCATACCTGAGCTGCTTGGGGCGCAAGTATAATTTCCAGAATCCTTAGGAGAAGCTCTAGCGATCAAAAGTCGACTGGTTCGTGTCCGTTGTTCCGTTTCAACGCTGATGCCGCCTCGTAATGCGTAGTTCACGACGTGTGGGCCGCGGTACCAGTAGATGAAGCTGTTGGTTAAAAAGGATTTTCTAATCAAGTGCTGCAAATAAAGTACATATGAGCCAATCGCTCGTGAACACGGAGTCGGTAAGGACACCGACAAAAATAATTATTCATACAATAATTAATAATTAAGACAATAATTAATAATTATAATAAAAATTCAATTGTAATTATATCAGAGTCTTCGTGGCTCCCCGCGCCGTGTGGTTACTGTACGTATTATACGATATCGCAGGTAAAGCGACGTTCGGAGCAGTTGGTAAAAAAAGGGGGGACCGTCGATCAATTATTTCTCACGACGACTTCTGTACTTCGGAGGGCACGTTGAGCAGTCGGTCCCGCGTGCTGTTTACTTGTATACAGTAGTCGTTAGGTTAGGTGACCGACCAGCACTGGGCCAGCCTGGTGGACTACGGCCTAAACCTCCTCGACACTCAGATGAGAGACTCATAGCCCTGTAGTGGGCTCATTACACGGAGTTTCAATTACGATGATATGCGGTAAATCCGGTAAAAAAGCGCTTTATTTATGATTTGGTATCTGAAAATTTAAAACATCAAAATCTTTTTTAGCTTTATGCTTAATCAACTTTTACTTTTAATAATATAATTAAAACTTACGCGTGTTTGCTAAGAACAGAACTATCAGGAGGCCATATCGCTCATATTTTAAAACAACATTATTAGTGATTTACTTTTACAAATTCTCGTTATTTGTTTTCTAAAATTACAGCATAATTTATTTGAACGAACTTTTTTGCTATCTGTACAAATATGACGTACGTTTTGTGAAGTTGATTACAAGCGCGATCCCATTTTTATTTGACTAGCCAAGGTTGGAGCCGATCATCCACCAACAACTAAACTAAGTTAGTTAAGCTTAGGTCGCATTTTTGAGCCAGTATTTCATACATGTGCGTCCACCGCAAACTATGCTTATTATCTGCTGGACGGACAACTTTGATTTAGTTTCTGACGCTGAGTGTTCTCACTTAGTTTACTTTCAAACATTATTTTCTAACTTATTATTTTTCAGTTACCCATAAACTTTTTTATAATTGTTACGCTACAGCAATATAACCTTTCAGTCTACTTTACGACCAAGGTCTCTGTACTTAATTGAGTTGACTACAAATTAATTAAACAAATTATTATACGACTGCAAGTTCGCTTGGGATACATTTATATTCATGTCTGACTGCCAAGAGTAAGTATACACAGGGAAATAATTAGTTTATGTGAACAGTAGCATTACCTCGGTGGGTCGGGAGCGTGGCGTGCAATACATGTGAGGTTTATATCCGAACCAGCACGAACGAACAGCTCTGGACCAGACAGGATCTCTGCTTTTGACACTAAAACAAAACGAACATTACATGACATGTCTGTTGGACTCAGCGGATCGTGCTCTCCTTCCAAAGTTGAGTTAAGCCGGATCGCAGTGTTGCGGAATACTCTATTCGATAGCGATTTCAATTATATACCCGTTATATTAAACAGTGTGTTGCCAAATGTAGTAATAGGATTTTTAGAGTACCACATGTACAATTTAACCGACGAAAATATCCCATATAGTGGGTCAATTCCAAAACCCTGCAATTCTGTACCAACTTCTATTTGTAGAGTTTCAAAATACGGCTGTTTAAGTTGTGGATCTTGCAAGAACTATTCAAAGTATTGATATTGATGTTATTTCAAAGGCAAACGTGTAAAGTACCTAATAACATAAAAAAAAATAGCAAACAACTGATTTTATTGTATTAAACCAAGGGACAAAGTTTATTTTTTAAAGTATTTTTGGACGTCCGGGCGTTTTAACCTAACTTTTTTCGAAAACTAAATTGTGAACTCATCTGTTTTTCCTTATCCTATTACAATATTTGAGTTGCTCAACCAAATCACTGCTCTCGGTTTTACAGCTGACGTCGACTGGTTTTTTCTCCATAGATCTACTATCCATCGACTTAACTGTTCAATTCGTTCGTTGATCGACGATCTATCGATTAGTGTGGTAACACCTAAGAGTTATTGTGGTCCTATAGTTCGCGGTCGCACGTACAGGTTGCTAATGCATAATAAGAGCAAAAGAAAGGTAGGAGGTGATTATGTCTTTTTTACTTAAGTAGCATCTAAAATTTCGCGTAGGACTTAATCTTTGAAATTTTTGAGAATTGCACAACTTTTTGGAAATTCATAACGATGTGCAAGTAGAACTTTTATACTAATTTTGTAAGACAAATAATGTGGATAGGTTAGAAAAAAATTGCGAGAACGGAGTTGATAAAAAATCGCAATTCAATTGCAGAAAAATTTTATGCCTGTGCATTTTTCTTTGGTCTCACATGAAATGTACGTTTTTACTCATTTTTGGCAACCTCTTTTCGAACAACAATTACTGTAAAACTATAGTGATTCTTGTATTAATTTTTTGAGCAACTTAGCTTTTGTAATGGAATAAGGAAAAAGAGATGAGTTAACGATGTAGTTTTCGAAAAAATATAGAATAAAGCGCCTTGATGCCCTCGAAATCCGTAAAAAAAAGTAATTACAAAAACTAAAAAATCTGACTGCTGAATACAGTAAGTTTCAACTAAAAAGTACAAAGCCTACAAACTTTTAAAAAAATAGTCGCTGTTGATGAACATATCTACTACGATGCGACATTTCATTAATAATACTACGACGTAGTACTACAAGATGTTTTGTAGTAGCGCGTAGTCATCTTTATTTGAATGGTAATTTAGAGTGACCAAGCTTTGTTTAATGTGTTAGCGGATACATTAAGTCCTTGTTAAAAAAATTATTACTTTTTTTGCAAAAATCGTTTCTATAAATGATACTTCTTGTGTAAAAAAAATTTGGCCAAAGACATGTGTTTTACAATCAATTGAATGTTTAAATGGAATCACTTTATTATCACTATTATTATGTACAGTTTATGTACAAAATATATATACAAAGCTGACAGACATAGGCTGATCACAAGCTTTCATTTGATACCCATTTTGTTAAAAACAGAAATCCTTTGTTTTTATTCCCCTCTAAATCCCACCTGACAGGTTCCATCTTGGAATTTCATATAGCCTATATTAATTTTTTGATACCTCATTTGTTCAAATTCATCCATTCGTTTAGTAGAAATCAGGGAACAAGAAACAGACATACATACATAGACATACATACATATATACCTACTGTGCCACTGCCCCGCAGTTATGCACAAGCGCTCCGCTCACCTGGATAAGCACGAGCTGGATCCAAAAGAGATTAGGAGCATCGCCGTAAAGAAAATCCTAAATATCCTGGACACCATTGGAGTGTGCGGCGAGTTATAAATTGGGACTCACACAATAGATCTTTTAGGTCGCAGTGTGACGAGTGGACAAGACTGCTCATATAGTCCCAAAACCCCCAATAATAATAATAATACATACATAGGTGTTGAAAACAGAACCCTTCTTTACGTGCCGCAGTTGGGTAAAAATAGTCCCAATTTTTTTTTTTAATTATTATTTATTTAAAAAGAAAAACAGTTATTTGCTAACTTTTTTTATATTACTAGTGACTTTACAATTTTGTCTTTAAATAACATGTATATTGAGCCCCTAAAATACGTTGAACTTAAACAGCCGTTGTTTTACAAATTATGGTGAATTTTGCCATCGTGAGTTACGTGAGTTACGGGGACTGGAAACTGCTCGCGTCCGCAAGGTTTAGCCCTCGATGCCTTGTACGTGGTCCCTGGGTGGTGCTAAACGAGCAGTAAAATCTGGTGGTAGGCTTCGGCCGTGGCTTGTCACCACCCACTAGACAAAACCATGCCGCCAAGTAACCTAGTTGCGTTCCGGCATGATGTCTAGTGTAGCCATTGAGGAGGATAGGTCTGAGTAATCGTGCTGCATGGGAGAACTGTTTACAACTCGTAGGATAATGACTCACCGGGTAACTCGTTTTGGAGGGTAGCGGGATCCGAAGCACGGTGCACCGCTGGCCGACCGCAGGTAGTAGGGGGCCCAAGTAGCATGCCAGCCACATGCAAAAGGCTGCCCCGCCACCTCGCGAAAAATCCCGGGAGGCTCCATCGTGCCGGTTGGCGACCGGTTTGAGAGGACCCGATGGCGAACTCGGGGGGGTTCGGGCGTCCCCGCAGTCTCCAAGCGAGTTTCCCAATGGTGCGTCACCCCTATCGAGTTGCTTGGTTCCATTTGCAGCGCTTCACTCAACTTCTGTTCTCCTCCCTATTCACTCCACTCCAAAACTAATGAAAGGTCCAAAGAAGAGTAAGGTAACACAGCGGTTGCACTTCCTCTCGTTTAAAGTGCACTTCTGTAACATCCGAGGAGTGCACTCCAATCTCAATGATGTCCACCACCACCTCGAGACGGAGAGACCCCACCTACTCTTCCTAACGGAGACGCAGATCTGTGATCCGTCAGACTCGGCATACCTTTGTTACCCAGGTTACATCCTGGAGTCCAAATTCCACCCGCACGCCGGGGTGTGCATGTATGCCAGTGACAAGATCTGTTGTCAGCGTCTCCGTTACTTAGAAGTGCCGGACCTTTCAGTTATGTGGGTTCACATAGATACCGGCCTAGACCAAATGGTATACGCTGGTATTTATCGGTCACACAGCGGAGATCGGGAGACAACGAGGCTTATGGACTATCTCAGCAGTACAGCGGACAAGGTTCAGCAACGTTTTCCCACAGCGCAGTTGGTGTTCCTGGGGGATTTTAACGCACACCACGGACAGTGGTTATACCCGTTTCAGGACACTGACCATGCTGGTAGAGAGGCTTTTAAGTTTTCGCTCACTCATGGCCTCTCTCAGCTTGTTGACGAGCCTACGCGCATCCCAGACGTTGCTGGCCACACTGCTTACTGCCTGGACCTTCTGCTGACAACCGATCCGGACAGATATTCGGTGTCCGTCACTGCACCCTTAGGGACATCCGATCACTGTCTGGTGAAATCTGTATCGCAGTACTCGCCACCTGACACCCGACCAAGTGGTTCTAGGCGAGTATGGCGTTACAAGTCGGCAGATTGGGATGAAATGCGACATTTCTTCGCATCTTATCCGTGGCGGCAAGCTTGTTTTACATCAACCGATCCATCGTGCTGCGCTGATGCAGTCTCAAGTGTGATAGGTCAAGCAATGGAGTTCTTCATTCCCTACGCTGATCTATCCCTTGAAACCAAAGCTCGCCCATGGTTTAGTGCTGAATGCTTTTCCGCTGAAAAGCGTAAGCGAGAAGCGTACAAAGCCTGGGCAACCGCTCGCAGAAGCAAAGCCGTGGATTCGCATGAACACAAAAAGAGGTACAATGCTGCCGCCAAGTCCTGCAAAAAGGTGATCAAGAGAGCTCGTTTCGCCCACATAGGCTGTATCGGAGACAGAATAGCCTCATACCCCTCGGGAAGTAAAGCTTTCTGGTCCCTCGCCAAGTCGGTCGAAACGAACTTTTGTCGCCCGTCGCTGCCGCCTCTGCGGAAACCTGACGGTTCTCTGGCCCACACCGCTAAGGAAAAGGCGGATTTATTTGCCAGTATCTTTGCGGAAAATTCTCGTCTAGATAGCCAAGGTAAAATCCCACCCCAATTACCTCAGTTCGGTCCTACAATGGGTACCGTTCATATTCGACAAAAGGAGGTTCTTAAATGCTTGCTGCACCTAGACGAGAATAAGGCTAGCGGTCCAGACGGTATTCCTGCAGTGGTGTTGAAACGCTGCGCAGCTGAGTTGTCTCCCGTTTTGACGCGTCTCTATAGACTCTCTTTGGAATCTGGTAAAGTCCCCAAATCCTGGAAGCTGGCTAACGTACAACCAGTACCGAAGAAGGGAAGCCGTGCTGATCCTGTCAACTATCGACCAATTTCAATCACCTCCATACTTTGTAAAGTCATGGAACGTGTATTGAACAATCGACTCCTGGCATACCTTGAGACCAACGAGCTCCTAAGCGATAGCCAATATGGTTTCCGCAGTGGACGCTCGACCGGCGATCTTCTCGTGTATGCCACACACTTATGGAGTGAGGCCTTGGAGGGTCATGGTGAAGCAATAGCTGTATCCTTAGACATCTCCAAGGCCTTTGACAGGGTCTGGCATGATGGTCTCTTAAGCAAGCTTCCAGCATATGGCATACCGACCGGGCTCTGCGACTGGATATCTGATTTTCTGAGGGAACGGTCGATTCGAGTAGTCTTAGACGGCTACTCCTCTGACCTAATGGCGATTAATGCCGGGGTACCTCAGGGATCTGTTCTCTCTGCAACTTTATTCTTGCTGCACATTAATGACCTCCTAACACCAGGCATTATTGGATATGCTGATGACAGCACTGTTGTTGAGAGATATATATCCAATGCGCGAACGAGCGCCCATGAAATCCAGGTTTTGAGAGAGTCTATGATTGAGCGCGTTGATTCGACCTTGCGGAATGTGTCCGATTGGGGCGAATCTAACCTGGTCAAATTCAACGCCTCCAAAACACAAGCGTGTCTATTCTCCGCAAAAAAGAGCACCTTTACTCTTACGCCCACTTTCCAGAATGTATCTGTTCCCATCACCGATCAACTAGGGCTTTTGGGCGTCACTATAACGTCCAAATTAAACTTCGGACAACAAATTGAGTCTATGGCAAAAACGGCTTCCAAAAAATTGGGTATCATCTCGAAGGTCCGGCGGTACTTCAGCCCTGAACGGCTCCTCAACTTATACACAGCCCAAGTGAGGTCTTGCATGGAGTACTGTAGTCACCTTTGGGATGGTTCTGCCAAATACCAGCTCGAAGCGCTAGACTCTGTTGACCGAAGAGCCCGAAAACTCATAAATAACAACAACCTTACAAATAAAAAATTGCAGACGCTGGAGCATCGTCGTAAGGTTGCTTGTTTGACAGTATTTTATCGGCTACATTTTGGTGAGTGTGCGAGTGCTCTTTTTGACCAAATTGAACCCACCCCTTTTTACCACCGGACTACCAGACGCAGACAGAACTTCCATCCGTATATAGTGGATATACCAAGAAGTCGAACAAAACGCTTCGATAGTTCCTTTTTGGTACGGATTGCCAAGGTGTGGAACAATCTGCCTGCGTCTGTTTTTCCTGACCACTACAGTCCTGGAACTTTTAAGTGTCGAGTGAATAGGTTTCTCGTGGATGGACGTGTAACACCATAGTCTTCATGCGCACTTTCCATCAGGTGGCATGGAAGACAAACGTCCTATCCTTACAATATAAAAAAAAAAAAAAAAAAAAAAGAGGTCTTTTTGATCAATAATAACTTAATCTCTTAATCTGTAAGACCTAAAGTAATGATTTTTACATCAATTTGATAAAGAGTTTAGACGTTTTTAATGACAAACGTTGCTTTTAAAACATTCAACTTCACGCCGGATCTACACTTACTCCTGTTTTTAGTTTCAAGCAATTTCCATGATGTTAACAAATCAAATATTATAACAAAAAAAGAAAGATAGGTAGGTAATGATGTGGGTTTTACAAAATTATAAAATAAGGCGCCCCGATGCCCTAAGATACTCTAAAATAATATAAAATTTGTACCTTCTCTCCCTAATGGTACGGTTTTGGGATGGACCCACCATATGGGGTGTTTTCGTCGATGAAATTCTGCATAGTTACTGCTCCTAAGGTCTTATTACTACATGCAGGGACACACAATCTCATAGATATTTGAACGTTTGTGAATAATTAGAGGAACAGCTATTGTAAGAATTTACATTGAATTCGGAATTTACATTCAAAACAGTGCTCTCGATAACTAATTGGGCCTTGGTGTTTGTTCTCTCATTATTCTAAAACTATTCAATTTGTAAACTAGTATTTTATTTTCATTATGAAATAAATGATGTAGCAAATATATACCTTCATAATTTCCTTTTTTTACATAGATATAAATTAAGATGGATTCTATTTTAAAATCGAAGACAAAAGCTGGTAAAACAATGAATATATTGTTTAAGAATTTTCTTTAAAAATTTAAATGGTAAGGGAACAAACAACTATCATCGGCTCGATAGATCGTTGGTATGCAGCCCTTAAACATAATTAATACTTATTTGGTAGAATATTTTTAGAAGCTTGGTATTGCATCAATTACTGTTTGGTTTTATCCTACTATCAAACAATGGTCATTGGATTAATAACTTTCATCAGAGGCATATAAAGGAGCGGTCAAGGAAATTATTTAATATCTGTTTCATTAATAAATCATTACTTCCATGCTGGACTGGGAGTGATAGAAAAACATAGAATGTACCAGCTGCTTCTGTTCCCGGGCATACTGTAAAAGTCAGTTAAGGGACAGAGGTTGTATTGTCGTTTTTGTGGGCGATAGGCTGACTCCCTGTCACTGCAATAGTCTCTATCCATTATACAGGGTGGCTCTGAAATACGTTGACAAATTATTTTACGATTTATTTAATTTTTCTTTTACACAGTATAATGGTGACTACTAAATAATAAAAATACAGTATTATTTTAACGTAAATATCTATTTATTTTCAAAATAACCACCTTTAGCTTTAATTCAAAGGCTTGAACGTTTTCTGAAGTTTTCGACGATTTTCCGTACCTCCTCTTCATATATTTTGTCCCACTCACGAGAAGTGTTGCCTTCAGCGCGTCTACACTTCTGTGTGAAGTTACACAGGCCTTTGCCTCTAGAATTGACCATACGCTGTAATCCATTGGATTAAGGTCTGGTGAATATGGAGGCCATTCCTTGGAACTTATGAACTCTGGGAAATGGTCCATACATCACTGCTGCACATTTGAGGCCCTGTGAGATGGAGCAGAGTCCTATTGAAAAGTCCACGGTTGGTCGCCGAAGTGCTGCTGGCTCCAAGGAAGAACTACACTCTCCAAAATATCGCGTCGGTATATTTCTTGATTCATTTTCGCATCTTTTCTACGAAAACGAGAGGAGTTTTGCCTGCTGAGCAAATGCCACCCCAAACCATGACTGAATCCGGTTTTTGCCGATGGGGGATAATTGTTGTGGCTCCATGGTGACTAGAAGAGTAAATTCTATCGTTTTGGCGGTTATAAGACTGTTCAATCGTAAAAATTTTATCATCTGTGAAAACAATATTTTTCCACGCTTCACCAGCGGAGCGCCCTTTCAGTAAGCGACATCTTTCAAGACGTATTTTTTTATCTTTATCATCCAACCGCTGCGCTTTTCGCAGCTTGTATGCTGTTAACTTGAGCTCATTTTTAACAACTCGCTGTAACCTTGAATGGCTTACACCTAAATCTCGAGCCATTTTTCTTACCTTGGCTTGTGGATTGCGGGTCAATCTTTGTTTGACGATATGTCGAAGCCTAGGCGTCCTCACAGTTCTTTTTCATGGCAGAACAAGATGGCCAAGCTCATCGTAACATTTAATAGCAGAAGAAACTAACTGCCGACTGATACCGAGAAGTCGCACTATCTCGCACTGGCGCTTATCAGCCTCATATAAGGATATTATTGCACCTCGTTGAGCAGACATAGTAAAAAATAACTAATTTTTTATTTATTATCTTCACAAATAACGTTAAGTAGGTGCCAAAACATGTGAAAATAATAATTAAAAACAAAAGCAACGCAGCATGTTCCATTTTTGAAATTAATTATTTTTAAATTTGTCAACGTAATTTAGAACCACAGTGTAATACCTCCAAAATCAAACGTGACATCAGATGGTCTTATAACCTCTGGTGTTCTGCCAAACCCACAAGGGATACAGGCGTGAAGTTATGTATGTAATAAATCATATCGGGTTTTTGATAGTCTATCATCGACAACTTCGTTTGTTTTTTTTTTTAATTTAAATTAAACTTTAGTGACTCGCAACAATAAGTTTCTTAGAATGTTACTTTACTTACAACATTCTAAAGTTCCTATTTCTACAAAGTACCCAGTGTTTGTTTAGTTAACGAGTTTAGACGTTTCTAACAACTTACGTTGCTTTTAAAACATTCAACTTCACGCCGGATCTACACTTACTCCTGTTTTTTAGTTTCAAGCAATTCCATGAAGTTAACTTTAATTTGAACCTAATGTGACTTATCAAAGTCAAAAGCGTTAGAGTTACGTATAATTAATGGCACTTTTTATTCTTCAAATATTTTAGTTTAACATTAAATAGGCTCTTTTTAATATGAAATTCGCTAAGTTTAAGTCTCTCTAACTAAAGTCAAACTTAGAGGATACAAAATATTTGTGACATGGAAGACAACGTCCTTATTATATTTATAGAAAAGGTGTTACAAAATGAGATTTAATTTCTCACCGACAACAGTGAGGCGGAAAGACAGGCTTATTTTCGGTTCTGTAGAAACTTGGCATTCGTAGACGCCGGAATCCCTGGGTTGAGCAGGAGCAACTCTCAAAGTCCAATCGTCAGATCCGTCCACATGTAGAGCGGCGAATCTAGCATCACTGCTGTAAGTGTTCAAACCCACGGAGAGGATATGCAAGTCGCGTTTTCTGATCCAAGATACCTGAAACAAGAAAACAATTGGTCATCATCATCGCAACCCTTTGTAGTCAGTTCAATGCAGGGACATGAGCCTCTTCCCTGGAGGTATAAGGCAACTAACCACCAAGCTTGCAAAGTGCTGGTTGGTGGATGTCAGAATTTTTAGGACGTCAAAATGGTTTCCGATATACCTTAGCGACTACTGTTGGGTATTTCTTCAAAGTGAAATTTTTTTATGTCATTTTTCTACAGGTTAACTGGTGACAAACATAAGATACTGAAGGAGAGCACACTGTACTCGATTCAGCAGTGCGAGCACAGAACTTTGTCGACTCGTATCTATACGAATGTTCGTATAGTATGGAGACGGTTTGTTAGCAATAATTGAAATCTATCCATTGCTGCACGGCCAGCTTTAATAAATGTGTGCCTTGTTAATTTTGAATGTTTGTAAACATGTTGTATTCCTAAATAAGTGTAAAATAAAAAATTACAATGATACTAAGAATTGTAACCGACTCCATACTATACGAACATTCGTAAACAAACGAGTCGATAAAATTCTAGGCTCGCACCGCTGATCATAATTATGTAATAAAAGTAGGTACTTAATTTTTCACTAGAATTCTCTATAAATAAATACTACTATGTTACTATTTCTTTACATACAAATTAGTCAATCGCGGCATGTGACCTGGCACGCGGATCGCTGCCAACGCTAGGTAACCATGCGTTGCGTTACCAATTCTTTAACTTTCGGTTAAGTATACTCAGTAAATAATTAATATTTATTTTTTATTTTATTTTCCTTTTCATGTTTGATCTCAAACTATCACGTCCTCGAATTTCGAAAGTGACCCACCAGTCACCCTATATAACTAGTGAACATAAATGCATGAAATTTTTTTTTGAGTACAGTTTTTACTTTAACCCTTACTAGTGCAAATTATATTTTTACAATAATTTTATTTTATACCTAGGCTAGGTATAAAATAAAAAAATATATAATTTAGAACCAACTTATATGTATATTTTTTCTGATTCATATGGCGCGTCCGTTTGTCATTTTCCGCAACATGGTCTATGTCTCAATTTCTGTTCGATGAATGAACATAAATTATAATTTTATCCTTACAACAAACCAGCTAAAAAGAGTATGGGCAGCTAGGTGGCTTAGATCCTGGTGTAATGAATGGCAAACACCTGATTCATGTGTATTTGGTTTAGGTGACAGTCTGATTACAATGCTTATATTATTAAAATTTATTTTATTTTATTAAAACCTCAACTTGTGTTTCGTGTGATGTTTTTGGGTTATGGACGCATGTCGAAAAATAACAACAGTGAAGTCTGTGTAAATGATGAGTCGAGGATTGAATCTTAAAAAGTTTGTGCCATCCTCATAGAACCAACACAAAGTAACCTTTATACTAAAAAATCCTTACAGTTTACGCTTCCTTCCTATATATACTAATTTATAAAAGTTTTTGGCTACCTATTATTTTCAAGACTAAAATAGTTGTTAGTAATTTCATGACAAATTGAATGTGACAAACATTGACCACTTTTGTTTCGTAATGAGTCTTGCATAGCCTCCTGTTACTACATTAAAAGGTGATTGGGTTTAGGTGCATATTAAGGTGAATAAGCACAGACAATTTAGAAACATTTAAGCCATGGTTGTCTTAAACGAAGTCTGACAAATTTTTTACCACCTTTTTCAGAATTTCAGCACAAATACCCAAAGTTTACAGTTTACAAATTTAGCAAAATAAGTGATAAATGTATTTTTTAATATCCAAATTCCGTTAAATGCATATTAAGCATCTATTATCTCTTTAAAAACACAGTTTTGTTAACTTGAACCAAGCATAGTTTGACTAGCATTCCCTCTTATAGTTCATAAAAAGGAACATAATGAGACAGACGTTAATATGTTTCGAAAGAACTAGCATGAAGCCTGGCATGAATTTCAAAACCGAGCGAGCGTCATTCAGTTTATTCGTATTCTACCAAATATTTTTTCACCCTTTTCTACATGACTGGTTTTCCTGACATGCCTGCACACATTTTTCATGAATGACAATATTGTGTTGGCCAATATCCATTGTGACAAACAAATACTATGGAATACAAATTATAGTCGTAAAATGCAGTACACAATAAAGAGGACCGGGTAAATAATAGACAATCTCTCATTCACTCTGCAATGGGAATGGCCATAGCATTACGTTGCTTTAATATTTTATTCAGTTACACTACACAGCACTCGTGAAAGAATACTTGAACTTAAGAACTTAATACAGTATATTAGCTGTATAAAGATTGTATAAGGATTTCTAAATGATAATTTTGAATAACTCGTTACATAAAAAACTAAAGCGAGTTATTATGTATCGTTAATTGATTGTAATAAAACATTCGTTAATCATTTCATAAACAAATCGAGTGAAAATTTCAGAAATCACTCCTTTAACATATATTCATACAAACAAATTCGTCACTAAACAGTTAAAATCTCAAAGCTTTTCCTATACAATTTTCTTTCATATAAATATATTTAAAAGCATACCCCACATAACTACGTAATAATTTAAAATATTTTGAAACGTAATATTTTGTTGCTGAGCGACATCCAGGCCAGTTCTAACAATGGCGGTCGAGCCTTCAATTAAATGCAGCTCGTGCCGACCGTAGAAAGGGGTTGCGTACACTGTACAAAGACCTTGAGATGCCCCTAGAAAAGGTATACTTTAGACCTGTTTTATGGTTGTACTGTGAACTTAAGGGCTTTGTGTGAGCGATAAAGTGACATGTGCGTAATTTAACAACAGTGCTTCGGTTGTGCAGCTAAAGTGCGGTTCAGTCGACACACAGAATTTGTATACCTAATAATCGAAACCTAACCTAGAATAGGAAAGAGTATACAGACTGATTTCAACAATGGATTCTAGTGCCTATTTTTCAGAAAGTGATAATTACTACGGTTTTAAGCCATTTTTTTTTTAATTATCAGTTAATTAACATTGGTAACTAATATTAGGTGACGACGGTCGATCTATTGTGTGGTAACACCCTTGGGAATCAATGGTTTAAATCTATCTACACGTAGGTAGGTATACCCCTTCTCCCTCTACGAGTAGTGTGCCTCCAGATATAAAAAGTAGACAAGTATGGAAGACCGGGTTAAAACCTAAGAGTCTGGCTGGGCATGTAGTTCATCCGTTTCGAATAGCGTGTAACTTTTGATTGAAACTTGTCATCGATACAAGTGTTTTGATTTTTGTTGAATCTTACTATGTTATTGTAATCAGCTCAAAAACAAGAATAACTCGTTTTAAAGACTTACTAGGTTTTGAAATGGGGCAGCCGCATAGTTGATTAGTGAGTTACCTGTAGTGTATGTACTCACTGCTTGTATATTCGCGAAAATAAGTTTAGAAAAACACTAAAATTTATTAACTCCAAATTGCGCTAGCTTACAGCGACAAGTGTTTTTTTTACAAATAGTGTTGCTTCATAGGCACCGCTGAGCGGCTTAGGCGCACAAAATTTGGATTATTGGCATAAATATCTACGCTATACGGTTATACCCAGGTATAACATTTTGTACAGGTTTCCCCTACGCTTATCTTAAAATTTTAGATTCAACTTCCATAGGTTTTGATGAGAAGGCAAGCATCTCATATGAAGACAATCGGGGTATAACTTATACAATTTATAAGTCAGTAAATGTACTGCTTACATATAATATTATAGTCTCTTATATGGCATATAAGCATAATCTGCAACGTATGGATTAAAGCTCTGAGATTGGTCTGCTAGATTCTGCTCTAGTATTAGTAGGTATGATTTAATATTTGCAAAGCCATCTGAATTAGGTGTCAAATTGTTAATGCTCCGTCAATATTATATTTGTACTGAAAATATCAAAATACCTATTCGTTCGAAGACCTAAGAGTTTCATAGATAAACACATCGTAGTAAAAAATATTTGAAGCTTCGAGTATTTTTCTTGTTGAGAAATAATTCAAAATAATCGTTTTTTTTTACAAATAAACAAAATTTGTTTAAACAAACATAAAGAATACACACGATACACAGAATCGTAGCTATGTAGTGTTATATCAGTTATATGTTTAACATAATAATATGTTTATTTGGAAAAAAACACTTGTTATGAATTATTTCTCAACATGAAAAGTACTCGAAACTTCAAATAAGGTTAATAATGTTGATAGAGATTGTTCACGAGTGATAAAACACTACAGAGTTACGACTGTGTGTATCGTTAGTATTTTTAAGCTATTGCATAGCTTCTATCGCGGGCCTTGAGCGTGGGGACCGAATCCAGAAATTCCGTAACGAAAAAAACCTAACATCCCCCACTCCGACCGGCACAGCGGTGATAATTTGATTTCATAACTTTACATGCGGGCTATTAATAATAATAATAAACAATCAGCGCCATCTACTAGGATCTTGTGGAACTTCATATTAAACATTACTTACTGCATTAATAAAATAAATAAATAATTATAATTGCATAAGTTGATAAGAAATGCTATGCAATAGCTTTACCGCGGCAGTCTCCGAGTGCCACACGTCTTTTTTTTTTTATCTCAGGCAACACATAACACAACACATTTTGCAATCATAACTATGTTGTGTTTTATCACTTGTGAACAACCTCTATCAACATTATTAACCTAATTAAAACGTTTCTTTTATGTAGGCGCTAATAGCTCCTTAGTTAGATTACTATGGCGCAATTTAGCTGATGTCAGTATAATCTGGTGTTTGTTAGGGATAAGTTTAAATTAAGTTTTTACGACACATAATCCATATCCATACTTACATACAAATATAAATCCGAAAATGTCTCTGTCTGCCTAGACATTTTCACGCCTAAACCGCTTTACCGTTTTTTATTTATTTATTTTTGGTGTACGTAAAGAAATGATCTTGAGGAAAAATCACCTAGGAGGTGAAAGAGGAAATGAAGTTTTGCATGGAGTTTTTTCTTTTGTGTTCGATTGACTTGAAACTTTGTACCTATTATTGAATTAAATAAAAGTAAATGAAAATATATTTAAGAATTTTTGGATATTCACCCTATTAGGGGCAAATATGTAAGTAAAGATATTTTCTTAAGGAAAAAAAAATCAATACTTTTTTTTTTGTAAAAATCGTTTCTATAAATGAAATTTATTGTGTAAAAAAAATTTGGCCGGTTTTACAAATCAACCCTGTAATGTATATGTATCGTTTATATATATATGTATGTATTTTTGTGATTAAAGTACATCGAAGCGGACTGCCTCTCCTCACAATTTAGGAGAGATGGACCACGTATGGGTAAGATGGACCAATAGTTAACTATTTAAATTTTTTAATTTTAAGCGTGTTATTATTAATTTTGTTTTAAATTTTTAAATTTCATTATTTACTCTGTTTCTAGGTACTATGCCTCTTATTTGCAAACGTAACGGCGATGTATGCCGAAGAAAGTGGTTTGAGTAGGCACGGAATGATGTGTTTGAGGCTATTTCCAATAGAATGGGTATCAAGCCGCAAACACATTTGGCATACCCAAAACAACTTTTAAGCGGGGACTTTCCAACTATTTTAAATGTTTATTAGATTATTTAGGACATTTAAATGACATTTTTTTGTGAGGTCAATCTCTCCTTTCTTACTGGTCCAACTCACCCTTACAGTATGGGAGAGACGGACTGAGGATAGTTTTTAAAAATATTGTGATTGTTCACATAAAGAGGCTCTAATAGTGCCATATAACAGTAAGAAATGTTCAGTATTAATTGCTTGTCTGTTTAAAATAAGAATTTATAATAGTTGTTTAAAAAATAAAAAAGTTATTAAGATTTGAAAAAACGTGGTCCATATCTCCTGGTTTTGTTAGGTCTTTGAAGGTCTTTTCCACAAAGCCTTGGTGAACCTGCGGAGTTAGGTTATAATCATTTTTGAAGTAACTCTGTGTGTCTATCTATCTGTACTCAACGCTTTCACTGCTAAACGATTCGATTTTGACTTTATTTTTAAAATAGAGTAAGCTTGATTTTCAAAGAGGATACAGTAATCTTATTTATCCAGCTGTAATAGCCGACATTCTCGCGGATGAACACGCGAGCAACAACTATAAGTCATATAAATAGCAGATGGACATTCAGTTCTTGTACGGTAAATTTTACACCTGATAAGTTTTTATTTGTAGATAAAGCAATGCTAACTATCTATACATTGTTTTCGAGTATGCGATGATACGCCGCGTATCAATTTAAGAAAAATATTTTTAAAGTACCTACTTTATACGATATCTTAATAAGCTTATGACTTTGTTTACTAATATAATTTTAAGATGAAACAAACACAAGGTCGAACAGTAAAGGGTACAGTGAAGGGGCAAAGTTTATGTATATTTGACTTGCGCTTTAGTCTACTAAGGTTCTCTTAAGAGGTCATTCTTGTGTCCTTCAACGATCTTTGACCTTTCAAACTTTGGGCAGTCTTTGACATAAGAGAACTTAATAGCTTACGTCTTGCTTTCCCATCGCTCACAGAGTGACAAAAAATACATTAATAGTTATTGACACTCGCTAGCATCTAAATCGACTCAGTTTACAAAATGGAATAAAAGTGCGGTTTTTATTAAAGTACCCAAAATATTTAATTAAAACATATTTTTTTGTAATACCCTATTTTATAAGCTTTAAATTTACATCATTAGCATAGCAATGTGTTCAGAATTTTTCAAAATATCGCGGCCTAAACGAAGGCGCCGAAAAGTAACTCCTTTCGGTTGTCACGAGTTGCGCGTTGCAACCCCCTATATAAACCCCTGGATGTATTACACCCTTATCAGTCACGTATCAAAAGTTGTGCTGATCACATCTTCGTAAATTACGATCGCCAATTTTGAACCACCATGTATTCAAGACCTGAGGAAGCTGCTCAAGTTATCCTTTTGCCACAACAGGGTTGTAACCACCGGGAAGTAGCACGCTGGCATGCTTCTGATGGTGACGGCCGTTTTATCGTCACGACAAGTCTCATCGGTCATCACCTCATCGGTGTTGGTGTCCAGCAGCGGCTGCAAGAGGTTTGAGGAGTCAAAGTTAGTCAGTGGACAGTTAAAACGATTAAGAGATGCTAACCTGATTCCGAAGTGGCCTGCGAGAGGTCCCAAATTGGCCACAGCTCACCGACAAGTTCACCTAGCATTTGCTCGCGAACACAACAGTTGGAGCGCTGAGCAATGGCGGTCGGTTTTGTTGACCAACAAGTGCAGAATATATCACAGGAGTTTGGGCGAGCGATTTTCGCAATGCTGTTTCGCTGAAATAGTGGCCTATGGTGGTGGTTCGTGTATGATTTGGGCCAACATTACAATAAAAGGAAAAACAGACCTTATTTTCATCACTGGTGGAGGCCGTGGAGGCGATCTGACTCCAAATCGATACTTGGAAGATATTTCTATTGATCATGTCGTCCCTTATGGAGAATTTATGGGGAATGACTTCCTATTAATGCACGACAATGCCCAGTGTCATACGGCAAGAATCACAGGACAGTTCCTGAATGGAGTTGGTATTCAGACCATGGATTGGCCAGCACTTAGCCCAGATCTTAATCCCAAAAACCACGTATATGATGAGCTTAAACGAAGAGGCGGGCTAGAAATCTAACGCCTGCAAACATCACGGAGCTGAAACTGCGCTGGAAGAGGAGCGGGAAGTTTTCTCTCAAGATCTGATAAAGAATTTTTTTCAGGACGATGAAGAATCGCCTTCAAGCTGTTATTTGGTCCAGAGGAGGCAACACTAAATATTGATGCAAAAAAAAAATAGTTTCCATAACACTGTCTTTTTATTTTATATTAATTATCACCATGATTATTGACAATACTTATATTTTTGTTGCACTGTCATTCCAATTAGATCAATTCTGAAATTCCGAAGAAAAATCTTAAAATTAAGGTATCATTTTAAAGCTTATAAAATGAGCTTTTAAAAAATGAATTTTTGAATGAAATTTTTTGAACTATTTAATAAAAAATAATAAAACTTTTATTCCATTTTGTAACCTGAGTCGATTTTGATGCTCGCGAGTGTATTAATTAAGATAGCCATTATGATTCCACTGTGAACTCCAAATTAGACTTAAATTGTTGTTTTATCTGTTCACAATAATAATATTTGTGGCTCCGATAGCACACTTATAGTAGTTTCGGAGTCAAGGGAGGTCTTTTTAAGACTTCTAACCGTAACCTTTATTCGGTATTTTATTGTATTATTTCAGTTATAAGACTGCGCAAGGTATTATATGAATGGTGTTGAATTTAAATCATATTTTAATTCCAGCCTACAACTAAGTAGCTTATAACCTCAAAAATGTTCCACGGCTTTCAAAACATTTTGCTTTGTCTTTCAAAATATATACTAACTAGCTGCTGCCCGCGACGTCGTCTGCGTGAACGCTATGCAGCACCAAACGCACCTACGATTATAACACTGCTAGCGTGATAATATGTAGCCTATATGTTGACCCGACTTCTTAACTATCTTCATGCCAAATTTGAAGTAAATCCATGCAGTACTTTTTGAGTTTATCCCGGAAAGACAAACAGACAAACAGACAAACAGACAAAAATTCTAAAAACTATATTTTTTGTTTCTGTTTCGATTGTAAATCATACCCCAAGTATTCTTTTAAAAAAATATTCAATGTACAGTTTTGACTTTCCTACCATTTTATTATATGTATAGATATATAAAGCTGAAGAGTTTGTTTTTTTGTTTGTTTGTTTGTTTGTTTGTTTGAACGCGCTAATCTCAGAAACTACAAGTGGAATTTGAAAAATTCTTTTTGCAACTGTTAGCCCAACTCTTGAGGAAGGTTGTAGGCTATATATATATTATCCCAAAATTCTCACGGGATCAAAAGTTACGCGGGTAAAACCGCGCGCGGTGGCTAGTATATGTGTGCATAGCTAATTATTTCACAAGGTATATTATCATTATATGTATATTTGACGAAATTTCGAGAAATGCAAATGTAATTTTTAGCAATTATGCACAAATTGGAATTGCGTTTTTAAACTGTATTCACGGATTATTTTATTATCGAATTTTACATTTGATACTATTTTTATGGGCTTATTTCTGTTCGACAAAATGGTAATAAAATTTAGTTTTGAAAAAAATGCTCGTATCGATATTATCAGAGAGGAATTACTTTGTAAAAGATCATTAATCATAATTTCGATACCATCCATCTGAAAAAGTAAATCGCTTTATTTTTCATAGGAAGCTGTATGTATAAACCTTTTCGTACATAATAAAGTAGAAATGTACTTTTAATGTTAAAGGGGCTTGTTATATTATGTTATGACATGAAGCTTGTAAACATCAGATAAGGTTGTGATCTCAACCAGAAGTGATCTCAGCCGTTACCAATCCAGAATATGAGCTGACAAATTGAGGTTCTGGCAAAAAACACTGCTAATCTTGCCCTTATATTCAAATCAAAGAATTGTAAAAATGAGCGTTATGAGTCGAGCATTGAGTGCCGAGTCGACGCTTTTGAGCGACATGGCTCGTGAGCGTTAACAGGTTCACAAACCAATGTTCAGAGAGGAAACTACCCGACGTCTAAATCACTTTTTTTATAAAAACGATTTGCATGCAGTCAGAAGATATAAAACGTATTGTCAGAAAAGTATAAGTCCCATCCCTATGTCCCAGCACTTTTTGAGTTCTCTAGGATATGTCCTGTCAAGTCCGTGTCAAATAAACGTCAATCCGCCTACGTCCACAAATCTAAAAAGCTTTAAAATTGTATCGACAAACAGACCACATGTGGTATGTGGACTCATGTTGCTTTCCGTCCACAGACCACATGTGGTCTGTGGACTGTGAACCTGTTAAAGACTTGGGCTTCGACGCTTGGGCTTCGTCGAAGCGTTAACATTTTTATTGAGGGTATATGATTATTTTTTTATATGCATTTATTATGACGTGTGACATATCCATATACTTTGTTGACGCGCCGAGTCTAGCGGCGACTTTGGTGCTATTATTGAGCTTCTTTATCTAAACGCCTCGAGCCCGAATCGAGTGTTTTTGTGCCGACTCGAGCATTTTTACAACACTAAATGAAAGTGGAGTTGTTGGAGGAGGAAATGTTCGGAGGGTACGATGGGAAATCGTTTCACAAATAAAAAAAAATCTTCTGGGTTTTATCCAATGATATTATAAACTATAGATATGTTACGTTCATAGAAATTTGCGTTCTAAACTGTTCCGAGCAATCAAAAACTGCATGCATTGACAAGTTTCACTGATAAGTATAACAAAAGATAAGAAAAAGCACGCAAATGAAAGAGATAGCTATAGTTTTAATGATTGCACTTCAATGTTTTCTTGTGTCATAGTTAATATTTACAGTCGTAGAGTGGACACTTGATTGAAAAGTAATTATATAGGTAAGAAATAATAGAAAATAATATTTATTGAAAATTTTAATATCTATACATATAATAAAATGGTAGGAAAGTCAAAACTGTACATTGAATATTTTTTTAAAAGAATACTTGGGGTATGATCTACAATCGAAACAGAAACAAAAAATATAGTTTTTAGAATTTTTGTCTGTTTGTCTGTTTGTCTTTCCGGGATAAACTCAAAAAGTACTGCATGGATTTACTTCAAATTTGGCATGAAGATAGTTAAGAAGTCGGGTCAACATATAGGCTACATATTATCACGCTAGCAGTGTTATAATCGTAGGTGCGTTTGGTGCTGCATAGCGTTCACGCAGACGACGTCGCGGGCAGCAGCTAGTTGAAATAATAATTAAACATAGAAATACAATGAATATTATATACCTTCACAAAGATTTAATTTATTTCTTTTTTGTCTTTTTGAAAGTTTTTGTATTTTATTTTTATGTGCGGAATGGAGACGAATATTTGTGTATTTATCAATTATGACTTTAATCAGATGTACTGGACGATTGAAAATGGGGATCAAAACAAAGTAAAAATAAAGATCAACTGAACTTTAATTGTAGGCATTTTATTCACTATCAATATTCGTTCTGCACTAATTAATCTATGTCCACAGAGCACGCATCTATCGCTCTCGCGTTGCTCTCGCGTCAATACTAGATCGCTATCTCTTTCTTCACCTGCATCAGTTATTAGATTGTTTGAAAAAATAATTTACAAATACTAAAAAATCTTAGTACTTTTACATACTAACATGTGGTATGAGATCCCTTGCATTTTGTTTACTTTAGAGTTATAATTGGTACACTTCCGAAACGCACACGACGGCATTTTATATTTATTTTGGTGAGGACACAGGAACCTAAAGTGCGTCACGCTTGTGATTGCGCTCGACGCAGACTAATTACAAGACCTACCATTTGGCTCGTATTTGAGTCTTCATAACGCGCGTGCTTATAACATATCTGCTTTTGTTTTATATAATATCATTGGTTTTATCCATATATGTAGGTATATGTATTTTATATTCTAGGTTCCTCCCTAGTTCGCTACATGGTATCTCATAACACAAGCTTTGCTTACTTTGATACCATGTAATTGGTGCAATTATCTGGGGATTTTATTTTACCTATTCACATGATTTACAAAGATATCAGACTGCGAATAATTAACTCCTTAATGACTGGGACACCTTGTATGATTTCTTTGGAGGATCAAAAGTCCAAGTTTTTTTTTATTTTACCCATTTTTCTGCAACTGTGCAATTAAATGCTATTGTTTTACCTCTTTGGATAGAATTTAAAAAAAAAGAATTTGAAAAAAGTGCACGAATTTATCAGCAAATTTTGAAGCAAAATGCTGTTCTTATAAACATTTCCCGAAAAAATAAAAACATTTTTGTTTTATAAAACGTCCTGTATATGAAATAAAAGCTTGTCGCGAGATTTCGCCACATATTTTAACTTATTTTTATATTTTAACTTATTTAAATTTCGGGTTTGATTAAGGCGTTTTCCTTCTCCTACACAGGTTTCGTGATATTGACGGCTATGCACTACAGTATATAAATCAAAGTTAACGAACAAATGACAACAGAGTCAAAAATTTCGATATTAAAGATACCCAATTAATAAACTATTACTATTACTAATAATAATAGTTTATTATTAAAATTATATAAATATAGTTTATTTGTTATTACTAATAAACTATTACTAAATTAATAAACTATAAACTTTTACTAATGTTATTATTAATTGGTTACTTTGATTCTCCCTAATTTGATGGAGTCGCATATTCACGCCCATCAAGGTATAGAAATATTAGTTAAGACGAATCAAACGAGCTCAAATTCGATAGGGTTGATACAATGATAGGCGAGGGAGCCAAATAAGACACAACTTGTTATAATTAAACTTAACAGTAGGTAAATTGATTAAATATGTGATAGATGTATAATGAGGATGTGCGTCACACACTACATTGCGTTGTTTAATTACCTAGTTCCAATGGCCATCTTCCAGCTCCATCGTCAGAACAGATACATGTCATAAAAATATTGGATTGTCATGCGATTTGTACATGTATGTCAAATTTTACCTAAATAGGAAACCAGGAAGTGGGTCGAAATTAACTTGCAAGATTTGATTACAAACAACGTTGTCTGTAAACAAATCTTAAAGCTAAATAAAGCTTTTAAATAATAAAATTTTATATGAAAAGCCACAAGACGGTCTAGCCGACCCGTCATTGATTGGTGTCCGACCTTGACACGGTAAACATTGCTCCCGTTATTTTAATAAAATTAAATTGGTTAAAGTAGTCTCTAAAGAATCTCTTCAATCCCATGAAAAACTTTGTCTCCTTCCTGTTATGAGGTCCATGGAGGGACCAACTTGAGCTTCTTTCAGTGTCACACATCATGATTGGTAAATATTTGGTTTCAAACACAGAGTATTGGCCACATGATTATTTATCTCTAAGGGCGTGGATCCATATCTACGGTACGGTGCCGTATGCCGTGTCGTTTCAGGTCGCCGTTGCCGTGAAACGGAACGGCACAGGCAGGCGCGGTCGCAGACTGAAATTTTGGGGGGGGGGGTCACATCTGAATTTTGGGGGGGGGGGGTCACAACTAATATTTTTTAATCAGAAGTATCTTTTTTAGCTTCTTTTCTTATAAGATGTTCATCTTTTCATGATTTTGGTGGGGGGGGGTCATGTTCCCTGTGACCCCCCCCCTGGGCACAGGTACAGCACGCCGTGCCGTGGCATGGCATGGCATGCCGTGGCATGGTGCACGTTCCACAGCGCCGTGAACGGCGCACCGCTCAGCGCTTCATATTAATTATCTCCATCATGGTTCATTATAGAAAATGCTTTTCACTTTCACTTCATTTCACGGCGTGCCGTATGCCGTAAAACGGCACGGCGCCGTTGCCGTGTCAAGGCGTGGCTCCGTAGAGGTGTATCCACACCCTAAGACACTCTTGCTTAAAAACGTTAGGACTTAGCACTTTTCGTCATCACACTCTCATCAACTACCATCAAAATTTACCATTAAAAATCTTTTTATTGCGCTTAGTAGTGGGTCAGCGTTATTTCTGCCATGCTAATATTTTTAGCCAACTCCTTGAACTTTATTGTTAATAGAAGGTATTGATTTGTTTCGTCCTTTCAAATGCTAAGTTGAACCGAGACCGCCCGCTTGTTTTGTATTCCAAATATACGCTCGTTCCATTGTTATGTGCGGTTAGTAAAAAACAAACATAAAATCAATGAAATATCAAAACAACGTGAACTCTTCTATTTTTTTTTAATATCATTAATTTCACCCAATCATAAATTTTTCACGACTACTTCCGTGCTTTGGAGAATACCTAAAGTAGTCGATGTTGGGTAGGTTTTTCGATTTGTCAGAAGCTGTTTCGACAACCACGACCGTCAACTTATGAAAAGATTCGTGGCCCTGTAGTGGGCTCATTTACAATTAAAGGTTATGATGATGATGATGATATCAATTTACCTCTAAATTAATGGATCCGGCTTAAGGGACCAATATATTTGGGCTGTGCCGGCTCAATTATAAAGTAAATTGATGTTATTGATTAATTAGGTATAACTTGAATTAATGCTGATTATGGGTGATTGATTGCAAATCGAACAGTAAGACATATTAAGACACTTTTAAATGTTTATTCAATGCTATGGTCATTCATTTTTCTCTTGCGAATGTATAAATGAAATTGTCGGTCCCAAAAACTGCTAGACCACAAACACAGGATACAATTTACCTTTTTGCATTCACTCGGAAAGGTTTGAATACAGGAGATTGAGATACCAATTGAGCTGATTGACGGTATTTTCTTTCACTTTGAAAATAGTAAGAAAGGTAGAATAGGTACTAACTTAGATTTTTCATCATCATCATCAATTAATTTGTTTAATAATATAATATTTTCTTCTGTTTTTCGAATCATATTATAAATTAAAAAAAGTCTACTGTGGAACTATCCGCTGGTTTAGAATAAAGCCGGCAATGGAACGAGAACGCGTGAATCCCCGCGCGACACGCCGCCCGTGTTTGAACGTGCCCTTAGGCTCATATAATGAAAGCGTACTCAGATTTGAAGTCTAATTACTTAATTACATGTTTTTTGTCACTTCTACATAGACTTGACAGCGAATTCATTAATTTCATAAATTTTCTTCGTTCTCACAGACTTGTAAGAAGGCGCGTAGTCCGTGTGAAACACCACTTGTTTATTTGAGGCTCGTTTATCCGCTAAAGTTACTTTTTATGTTTTGCCCCTTTTCAAGATAGTCGATGAAAACTATTCCATGCGTATTCCAAAATATAGACGCCTGATTTTTGAGTCTTTGGTCGCTTTGGGCGGCTTTCACCAGCCGCTGTCCACTCCGCTGATTGCCGATTGGATTCCGGAGTGAAATGGTGTATCTGTCACCGGAAAATAATAAATTCCGTAAATTTTTGTAGGATTCTGAATGGATGACAAATTGTATTATTTTACGCCCATATTTTCGTAAATTGATAAACTTACCGAAGTCACTCGTAAAATAAAGTAAGCTCTGATTGGTTGAATAGGTCACGTGATCATATTTCAAAATACAAATGCGCCGGAAGACCTTGTTAGAACGATTAGGTGCGACGGCGAGAGCAGCGAGAAGCAGCAGATAGGTTGCATATAGGCCACACGTGCGCGAGCCGAGGGGGCGAAGCGAGCGGTGCCGCGGTAGCAGCCGGCGAAGCGCCATTAACTATAAGTGTTGATAAGCCAAATTTTGTAATCGTCTGCTTGACCAATTAGAGAGCAGTGTATTATTTTACTATTTTAAAAAAGCGTAAAATCAAAGCTCCGTTGTGATTGGTCGAACCGTTTAGAATCTTATAAATGGATATCCGTAAGTTTATAAATTTACCACGAGACGTCGCAAATTGATAAATTTGCGGAAATATGAGCGTAAAACAATGCAATTTATCTCTCTATTAGAAAAGTTTATAAATTTCCTCATAAATTAATAAACTTACGGTTCTTATTATTTTCCGGTAACATATCCATGTTTCATCCATTGTCTCATACCGACCTAATAAATCCTTTTTATTACGATTCATCAGCGCCAAACATCGCTCTAAATCTTTGATAAGTTATTCTTTTGATTAGTTGTATGTAAGCAAACGCGGCACCCGCTTGGAAAAAAGAATTTTCATGGCTAACTTTTTAGTTAAAATAGTGAAAACACTACGCTGTAATCTTCCCTGTCTCGGCTATTTCGCGCACTTTTTTCTTCCGATCTTCCATTACGATTTTCTGGACTTGGTTAATAATTTGTTGAGTCACTGCTTCATTTGGACGACCTGAGCGTTCCCCATCATTTGTGTTGGTTGCTTTAGAGGGAGCTGATCGAGTATAATATTTTATAAGCCATTGCTGTGCTTCAACAATATTTTTATGTTTATCAACAGCGTAGCGTAGTAAAAGTAGCGTCACTTAAATGCCTGCAAAATCAATATTTTATTGTTTAAAAAAAAATTATATTTATTGATGGCCAGTACATTTCAAATATCAAAAGAATTTTTAATATACGCGCCATTTCAAAGCAAGTCTCGGGACTTATTGAACGATGTAATATTTTGAGATTTTAATAACTACAGATTCGTAACAGCAAAATCATATTTCCAGTGAAAAATAAAAAACATATTTTAAAAAATCATTTTATATTTCCACAACATGTCAAATTAATAAGTACGTAGTTTAATATAAAATTAATTGATTCAATGTACAAATCAATTAATACGATTAATTATTATACAAACAACCATAATATTGGTTTATTAGGCATGCAATACTCTCTCGCCGATCTTAATTAGATTTGTTTCAAAATACGGTTCTAACTTGTTAAGTTTACCAATAAAATTGACAACGAAAATAGTGTCGCTAATTAATCCATCGGTAAATTAATAAAGTGGTTGGAACGTGTCAGTCGCGGCTAGAAAATGGCTTCGTAGAATTTTTGACTAGAATTATAATAAATATAATAATAATAAATGTTTTTGACACTCACACAACATTATCTAGCCCAAATTAAGTTTCTTAAAGAACTTGTGTTATGGATACTAGATAACTGACATACTTAAGAAATATATAAACATACATATTGAATAAATACATATTTTTTATAAGAATAAACTTAAATAAACATTATAAACATCCATGACTTGACGACTTATATCTGTGTTCATCACACAAATACCCGCCGCCGCCGGGATTCGAACCCAGGACCTCTGGCATAGAAGGCAATGTATGTTACCGCTACACCAGCCGGTCGTCAAAATTGTACTTTGAATTGTACTTTTATGCAGAATTCCAGTAAAACCAACCACTGCTTTCAAACCTTTCATACCTATTTACAATTTGAAACCAATCGAACAACAAAATACAATATTTGAAAGTTTTTTAATTGAAAATGCCTCTACTATTTAAAGTATTTACATCGTCTGTTAGTATTTAAAGAAATGAAATTGTTCTAGATTAATTTTTATGAACCATATAAAATACAATTAAGCACTCAATAAAAACATTTATTGGCGTTTTCAGAGGTGCTTTCGAGTGAGAATCTTATTTCCTTGGTATGAAAACGGTTTTTGAGTGCTGAGCTTAACAAAGCCTATTTTACGGCGAAAAGAGGAAATTCGTCCATTTTTACTTGCTCCACGTACGATGGTATATTCAGTTACATTTGCTCTGCGAATTTTATTAGATAATAAATTTTAGGAACCATTGTAAAGTAAGCGATTTGTGGGGAGAGTCCTAGCGTTATACATAAATCTGAAAAATTACAGTTAAGTTGAATAAAAAGTACATATTGTAGGTACTTGATATCCCCTAACTGAAATCGATGAGTAAATTATCTTTTAGTACTTTTAATTTTTCTTTCGCGGGCCTCACAAGATAGATGTGATTGTTTTAAATGGTTCTTATAATATGAGACAAGAAAAAACTAATTTAAAATGAAAGCAGTTAAGTTCAGTTCCGAAGTACGGCAGGCAATGTACGAAACGTTATTCATTTTTGACACGTTTTTTTCTGTAAAATTGATGCCCAATCAAATACACTTACAGTACCTATTAGGTACTAAATTCGCATTGACCTAAACTCTTGAATAGCGACAATGAAGCCAAAACCGGAGCACACACTTCAAAGAAATTGAATCTTCATAAAGCACTCGAAAAACATCACCGAGGAAACGACGGTATTTCATAGAAGGCATTATATAAAGAGTGTTAGCTGGAAGAATCCTAAAATAGTTCTAAGGCAGTGGGACCGAAGGGTCATTTATGTAACTCACCTTTTACAACATGCCTAGAGGCTTAGGATTTTCTAAGCTGACATAGTACCTACGGGCCGAAATACAAATATTAAGGCCAATTTTGTGTAACTTTAGCCATGTTATAGTAGCAATTTAAGTTTTATTATACATATTAAGCATATTAATCACCAGTAGGTAAATAAACAGTTCAAGTTTCATTCTATGGGCCTTGGTATGGAACAGTTTAAAGCCAGGAATTTTTTGCAACAGACCACTATCTAGGATTTTCAGAGGCATTTTTTCTAGTATTGTGAGTAAATTTACATATTTTTTATCCTACGCTAAACCAGTTGTAGATTTTTCCACTCAAATAAATATTCAAATCTTTTCATGCAAATACCAGAATAGGGTAAGCTTTGCTAGTTCAACCGTTCAGTCTCGAAACTATACGCAAAGGAATTTCCCATCTAAATACATATAGGAATATTTTTTAAATGAAAGAATTAATATTTAAAGATTAAAAGTAAATGTACTTTTTCTTTGAATTTAAAAAAACAAGCATCATAGTCAATCAGATTTAATCGTAGTCATATTTGTTTCATATTTACGAGTGCGGCTGTCTGTGAGCCACAATATCTTATGAAATATTTAATGTTAATGTAACATAAACTATAACAGACTGAAACTCTAGTTTTTATGTAGCACTTTATATGCTTAAACCGCCAATTTACTGTAAAAGTTTAAATTATTCAAAGTCTAAACGAACATTGTGACTTTTTATCCGGCATGCAGTCACCAAGTGTGTTCGCTATTTAAACAAAGAATTCAAAAACAGAACTGCATCAGATACGTTGTTGATAAGGACTACAAGGTGTTAAGTGTTAAGCTTATAAATATTATTGCTGGTTTTCTCTGATGGAAAATGTCCGCCTTTATCCAAACTATTTTGTGTTGCAGGAACGGTGATTCCCGCAATACACCACCTCAGTTTCAGAGTGTCACTTTGAAATACTTTCCCACAAATATTCAAGATTTATTTATTTATTTTATTTATTTAGTATCAATAACAAAATCCACAGACCTTAAGTATAGTTCACATAAGAGGTACGAAGCTTATGTCTAATGACGGATTTACATTTTATTATTAAAACTTGAGAGCCTAATATATTTTATCATAAGGAATTTTATACAATAATGGAATTTTATACGATTTGATAAATGAAAGATACATTTGAACAAAGTTGTTTAAAAAGGGCTTTTAAAAAATAGCTAAATGGACGGGAAAAGTTGATTAAGTATAAACTATTGTTGCTGTTGAGTTCCATGTTATTTCTTCTCAATAGGTCGACGTTTTAAAATTATGGCGAATTTTTTAGGTTTTTTATTCAAGTGGTTATAAGTACTCATCAAATAATTATTATCTTGCCTTTGATTATGAATTGAAAACAATGAGAATTGTTCGTTTAGTAAAAATACTTTGAACACATTTTGAAACATAATTGCCAAATACAAGCAGTTTGTACCCAAAACAATTAAATAGACTGTAATAAACATTGTGAGACTATAACCGACCTTAAGGTACCGATACACGGTGACATCGACACCGACACTTGTGTCGACACAAGTGTCAGACGCGTCCACACGGTGAGCAATTTTTAGTGTCGACACTAGTTCTGAGATCGAGTGTCGCGGTCGAAGTGTATTGGCCGTCTACACGGAGCGATGCGCAATTCAGTGTCAGACACTCCATCGCCATGAATCGATATTTACGGACTTAGTTAAAATTAAGAAATGAATATCTACTATTAATTTTACATAACCGGGAATCGAACCTGGTCAAAATATCGTTTGCATTTATGAAAAGGCACATTTTATTTAAAATATGACATCAGTTGCAAAAAATGTATTCCATTTTCAAATTTCAAATGAAATGGCACGCCCGCTGAATAAATGCGTTCTTATTAAACGACTTTTAAAAAGGAGGTTATCAATTGCACCCGTAGGTATCTGTACCTATGTATGCTTAGATCTTTAAAATTATGCAACGGATTTTGATGCGGTTT
>OX101721.1:6796478-6874425 GCA_944452665.1 Stenoptilia bipunctidactyla
ATCAAGCTCAAAGACGCTCAGCGAGCAATGGAAAGGGCTACGCTCGGAGTTTCCTTGCGGGATCGAATCAGAAATGTGGAGATTTGCAGGCGATCTGAAGTCATCGACATAGCCAAAAGAGTTACAAAGCTGAAGAGGCAATGAGCAGAGCACATAACTCGCAGAACGGATGGCTGTTGGGGTAGCAAGGTTCTCGAGTGGTGACCATGTGTTCTGGAAGACCAAGGCTGGTTGCAAGGTGGACCAATGATCTTGTCAAATTCGCCGGTTAACGCTGGATGAAAGCAGCGCCGGACCGATTTGTGTGGAGAACCTTGGGGCTGGCGTATGTCCAGCCGTGGACGTCTCCTGGCTGAATGCTGATGATGATGAATTCAATTCATTGTTCGAATTTCAACACTTATCGGTCAAATGAAACGTCTAACATTAATATATTTATCAATGGTTTAGTAAGATTTCAAAACATGTAGAATTTGAAAAAAAAAGGATATTTGTAAATGTATCGGATTGTCATCAATATATCAATCGTATTTTCGGCATTATGAAAATATGGAAAACAAAAATGTGGCAAAACGTATTCGGGTTAATGAAATTCGTACTATAAAAATTCAGTATCACCATAATAGTGAAGGAAAATCTCCTATCTGGGAAAAAGCTATAAATTCGTTTTTTCGCTCCATCTTTAATTAACAAGAGAAAATTTAGTTTTTCTTAATTAATCCTTCATGAGAGACATACTGATCAAACATTTACCTACTGTTATAAGATTTCACTGTAGGTTTTTTTTGTGGGCGACAGTTTCACTGCCTCAAAATGTGACATCAAATGGTTTTATAACCTCGGGTGTTCTGCATACTTCATAGGATACAGGCATGACCAGTTATTCTTAAAAAAAAGCTCGAATTAAAAAAATGTACGGTGTAGCGATTCATAAATATTTTCGTTGATTGAGCTACAGCTGGAAACATTGGCCAATTTTTTCTTCCATTAAATATTTTTATACTCGGCTTCATACTATCAAACAATCATCGGCTGCCAAAAAACCTACTGTATGGCTTTTTAATGTAAGATTGATTTAACATGTTTGGCGATAATGATGTGTACTGTTATAGTGGTTACAACCTATTATATCCACCCCAATCGAGATTAGAATCCAAGATCTTCAATATACAGGGTGACTGGTGGGTCAAGTTTGAAATTCAAAGACGTGATAGTTTGAGGTCAAACAAGAAGAGAAAAAATATAATAAAAATTAATATTAATTTATTTACTCAGTTAACTTAACCGAAAGTTAAAGAATTGATTACGCAACGCATGGTTACCTAGCGTTGGCAGCGATCCGCGTGCCAGATCACGTGCCGCGATCGACTCAGTTGTATGTTAAGTAAATAGTAACATAGTAGTATTTTAGTGAAAATTTAAATCCCTCCTTTATTACATAATTATGATCAGAATCGAGTACAGAGTGCTCTCCTTCAGCATCTTAAATTTGTCACCAGTAACTCTGGATAAAGCAAAGGTTTTTTCTGCTACACTGGAAAGCCATCATGTCCTTTATAAAATATTTTAAGTACCATCTGAGTAATAAATCTCTTTGTAAAACGCTAGTCTCGTTGACTTTGTGGTCATGTTTGATGACAGATTAATATTCAGGAATCACTCTTGCCGGATTTCAATATTGAATATATGAAACGAACATCCGTATGTACACTGGCAAAATGTTTATAAACGGATATTGAAACACCAAAGAGAACATTTTAAAACTCAAAATAGTAACGATTCGTTATTTGTAACGTTCTTCTTCGTTAGTAGTCGTTTAAATGACAATAAATTGAATATTATAACTACTGTTCGTAGGCAAAATATATATCTTTTATATTGAAACGCTGCACATACAAGTACCCAAATTCCTGGCTTTATCGTTAGACAATTTTAGAAACAAAGTGTTCCATGCCTATATTACAAACTAGTTAGAAGTGTTATAGAGTATACGTTGGTAACCAAGTCTCCACATTTTGCAGTGCACTCGTTGCGCATAATAAGTTCACAGTGAAAATTCTGGAAGTAATAAATACGGCTATGTCCGAAAATTGCCTTCTTATTACGAAAGCTTTTACTTTAAATTCACCTTCGTAGAAACTTGCAGCAGAATCTAGCAATTTGTACAAATGAGTCCATTCGAATTTCGACTCGCCCTGTATATAACTCATGTCTTTTTTTCTGTGATGGATGTCTCCGTTTATTAAAGTTATATATTATCTTTATTATTTTAAAATGCTGACTACTGATTAAAACAATTGCAAATTCTTCATAGAACGTAAAAATAATAATAATTACTGCCCGAATCTAACGCCGGCTTCTGTCTCTCCTGCCTTGATTTCCGATGGACTGGTTTGACTGCCAGGTTTCTTACGCTGACAAAGGCGTTTTACTTTTAAAATTAATCTCGAGAACACTAACAATAAAATACACTTTAGAGGTTATCCTTTGGGCATTCATAAGATTTTTTTATAGGGTGTAGGTACATACTTAAGTTATTTTTTAGACATTTAGAAAAACAGTTTTGTCGGCTTTTCCTCCAGTGCCTTGCCTTAATATCCGGAAGAAGTTGTTGTTAAACTGTAGTTTACGAATACATTTGCCGGAAATTGGGAGCTTTGATAGAGCGTTGCATTTTACTTAGTAGCAGCAAACAACGGTTCTTTTAGTATTGTAGTATTTAAATGCAGGCATATAATGCCAAAATTCAGTTCATGTATAGTTTTATTAATGATGTTTATTTATCTATAAAACTCTTTATTGTACACCAACATGGCAACACAGTTTAAATTAAAAATAACATTCACAAATAAAAAAATTGCATATAGTTTGATTTATTTATTTATCTGAATGCGAATCATTTTAAACGACGTTCCCATGGTTATTAAAGTTTCAGTACATATGTATAATATAGCACAACCGTAACAGAAAAATGAAACGTATGTAATACGAAAAAAATGAAAGGAGATCGTTTTGGCTCCATACATTTTTGGGCCTTTTTCAAAAGTGCCGGCCAACAAAATTAAATGGTACGTATCGTTGGTACTAATTATTCTGAGCAATAGCTATAACAGTAGAATTTTTTTATGATTACTCTAAGTGAAGTTATACAAGTTTAATTAGTCATTTTCATACATACATTGATTTAGAAAAGTGTAGAAAAAACATGATCTGAAGCATTTTTATGATAGTGCTAAGGCTGTTGTGTAATTATTTGTAATAATAACACAGATTTGACTAACAAAACAAAATATACAAGGTATTCAAAAAGTGATTTCGAGAAAAATATCCCAGATAAGGCTAATCTTCCCCATTCGACTATATAAAATCGTTTTTTTATTTAGACTTATAGTTTCTTATAAAAAATCTAGAAATTTAAAGGTAAGACCTTTTAACATCGTCGAATAATCATAAATAAAAGCCTAAAAGAATAAATTCAATAAACTTTATCACAGCAATTGTTCAAAGCGGAGTTCATTTCAAGGAACCGCGGTAAAATCCACGGAGGAAAAAAATCACACAGTAACGAAATTAAACAAGATCTAGAAAGAGATGCCGCAATACATAGACAACATCTACACATCTCATTCCAACTTTACTCAAGTCTAGATTTTTTTAAATGGTAAAAGTATAAGTCCAAAAATACGATTTTTTTGTAGTCGAATAGGAAAGATTAGGCTTATCTGGGATATACATATGTCTCCAAAGTACTTGTTTGAATATAACATTTAAGGTGAAACTAAATAAAAGAAAAGCACATTGTTGATTAAAATGATGATTATTAGTAAGCACAGTTGTTTGTTTGTTCGGATACAACTTTGTAAATTAGCACTTACCTACTACGTTAGGCCGTATACAGAAAGAAAGCTGGAAACTTATAAGCGCTTACCAGCGCTTAACAGCGCTGGTGACCCGCGCAGGAAAATATATGAACGCGCGCCGATGGGCACTGAACGGTGCTGACAAGTTCCGACAAGCTTCAACACGCGCTGGTCGGCGCTGGGAAATCATCGTCCGATGAGTCCGAAATTTTGCTTGGTCTGCCTCAACCTGCTTCCTTTGTGTAGAACGGACCAGCGCTGTCAAGCGCCGGTAAGCGCTTATAAGTTTCCAGCTTTCTTTCTGTATACGGCCGTAGTCCGTTCTCCCTATTTTAATCTCCATGATAACCGCGCTTATGCGTGTTTGTGTTGCAGGTATAGAGAAAAAACAGCCAGCGTAATTACTGGAACAAAAGGCTCAACCATCCTTAACCAGGCCTTGGGTCAACAACGAATTGTTAATTATTGCACTTCCGATAGTCTATGTGGGCTTGGGTACCGCATAACATCAGGTGTCTCCAGTGTTTGTTTGCTGGCCTTTAATGTAATTTATAAACAGATTACCTTATTCTTCATGCAATGAAACCATGCTATCATCCAAACTTTGTGCTTGTAGATGTAGGTAGGTAGAATCCTCATGAGGTGCGCACTTGACCAATGGACCAATGTGTTGTTCACACACTTATGTCCCATATTAACTATTAATTTATTACCATATTAACTATGGAGCTAATCTGTTCGATTAGCTGTATCAACACATATCATTTGTTTTTCGTTGGCCGTCACTTTGAGAAAAGGCCCAAAAGCAGTTTTGTTGGCTTTTCCTCCAGTGCCTTGCTTTAATATTCGGAACAAGCTGTTGCTAAACTGTTGTTTATTCGTAAAATTACCGGATATTGGGAGCTTTGATAGAACGTTGCATTTTACTTAGTAGCTGCAAACGACGGTTCTTTTAGTATTGTAGTATTTAAATGCAGGTATATAATTCCAAAATTCAGTTCATGTATAATTTTGTTAATGATGTTTATTTATTCAATAATAATAATAATAAAACTCTTTATTGTACTCCAACATTTAAAAATTAATAATAACAATCACAAATTAAAAATTTAAATAAAGTTTGATTTATTTATTTAATTGCATGCGAATGATTTTAAAGTTTCAGTAATATGTATATATAGCAGAACCGTAACAGAAAAGTGAAACATATTAACTATTGTTCTATTCGATTAGCTCTATCAATACATATCATTTGTTTTTGTTGGCCGTCACATTGAGAAAAGGCCCAAAAAAATGAGCTTCTTTACAACATGATCAACTGATCTAGCCCATTTTGGTTTCACATTTCTCAGCAACAAAGCCCTTAGAAACTGCGTTTATTCAGAAAACCATTTTCGGAGTTTCCTGCCAAACCAAACAAAGCATCCGGGTATTTGAAGACGAACCAATGTCATCGATATAGACCGAGATTTTGATGAGCATACAACATATCTTGAAGAATAGATGGTTTTTGAATAGAGACAACAAACCGGAATATAATGAAGGGCCTGTACAGTCACGTCTTATAATATGTTTACATTTTCATTGGAATTTGAACCTTATCACAAACGAATAATTTGCGAAGTGTGTACATTTTAATGAACGTGACTGTACACGGTTAACTAACGATTTGGTCAAGGCCGCAGGTAAACTTTACATGTGGATGAAACCTAGCAACTTGATAGTATTGAGGAACTGTGATACATTAATGAGGAGTTTCCAATACTTACTATACAATCTGTTCACAAAATGAAATAAATAATGTGATTACCAACGTTAGCTCATGTTTATAAGTAACCTAGACGAAAATTGTTATTGAAAATAAACAAACGCGGCGGACTAATACTTTTGAATTGCTTTTTCTGCCTACATTCAAATTCATAAGTAACATATTTGAATTCATTTAAAATAATTTATACCTTAGTGAACTAAAAGAAAACTGTATTTTTTTTCTAGATGATTGAAAGTTTAAATACTACCCTTTTCCATGTTTTGTATTCATGAAATATATTTCAATTTAATTTAAAAGCAATATTGGAAATTCGCAAATTGGAATAATTAAAGCTGGACAATTCGATGAAGACGCTGTAAATAAATCTATAGTAGGTAAAATTACTTAAATGCTGAAGTATACTCAGCTGTATATTCATTTCACTGTTAACATGAATGCATTTACCTGCAAATGGCACATTAAATCTTGCTTAAAACAATAAAATCGGGAATGGCAAAACTCAACAACTTCAACAAATTCTTGAATAAAAACAGAATACTTATTTCCGTTTTTCTCTGAGATAAGAGACGAATTCATTCAAAAACGAATCAAGAATACTAATGTGAAATTCGCTTATAGGTACATTTCCGGGGCAGAGCGTGCTACGACTTTCAAAAATATATTTTAAATATTCAAATCATTTTGGTAGTAATGTGATAATTAATTTTTTACCTCTTTATTTGGAGATTTCGATCGCGATAACAGCGACCCTTTTAACTACTTGTTTTTGTCGTTCATGTGTTTTTATGTATATTTAAAAGACCTGTGTACGTAATCAGATCATGTGATACTACTCTTTCTACGTCTGATAAAATTCTACCGATGCTGTTTCCTTATGGGTTATTATTGGTAACCTTTTTAGGTATCATTTCCAATCGTTTGAGCCAAAATCATGCAACTCGAAAGTTTACCACTCCAAACCCAGTTTTACACTTTTAAACATCGATTGTCAAAAAACTGATTCATGCTCTTTCCAGTTTTGAATAGGCATTTATTTAGTGATTAATAAACAGTAATAAAAATCAAGGTGATTCTATACAGAAGCTACAGGATGCTTAAAACAATAAAAATGATTTTCTTGGGAAAAACATCTTCTTTTTTTCAATAATGTTTTTTTTCATTTGAGACTTAACGCAAAATATAATTTAGCACCATTTTGTCGGTGTGTCTCTACGCCAGCTATGGAATTCAAAAAATACTGCAACAATTTTTATTGAACTGAGTACATTGAATCCCACAGCTACTTTAAGAATGGTTTGTGTCGAATCAATATACAAAAATCAGAAGAAACTTCATGGTAAAAACTAACTGAATATTGTTCTTACGAAGAGCATCGTCGTAATAGTGCGTACAGTTTTTTTTTTTCGATTGCTGTAATGTAACTTGTAATGTAACATTCTGCGCAATACACGTCCAAATACGCAACGTGCGCAGAATGTTATATACCATAACGTTGCTTGTTTAACCGTGTTCTACAAAATACATTTTGGAGAGTGTGGAAGCGCTATTTTTTAACCCATACCTTTTACTACTGGACTTCTAGGTATATATTCCAAAAAGTCGAACTAAGCGCTTTGATAGTTCCCTTTCGGTACGGGTCGCTAAGGCATGGAATGAACTGCATGCCTTTATTTCTCGTGACCAGTATAGTCCTAATGATTTAAAGCGATGAGTTAATAGGCTTCTCAAGGATGGACATGTACCATTAAGGTACGCGCACACTATACGGGGGCGCATCGCAGCGCGATAATCCGGCTGCGTCTTTCTCATACTTTTTATATGAAATGCGGCCCGTCCCTCCCCGGCACATTATGCGATAGTTCATATAAAATGTATCAGAGGCTTGCACGCGGACTTTTGCCCGTCAAAATGTGTGTTAAGTTAAGTCTTGAAGATCACTTGCCATCAGGTGTCATGGATCACAAAAGTCCCATCCTTATTATAAAAAAAAAGCGAAGGATCGAAAAATGTAATTTGTTCTTGTCAAATATGTCATTTTAGCGGTCATTCATGCACATCCAAACAATATAAGTAGTAATTATTCCTAATAATAAAACAAAATAAAGTTAAGCGCGCTCAATCACGCTGGGTATTGAACCGGGCGACTATATTTCACCACTGTAAGATTGATATTGCTTTGACAGCTGAAAACAGAACTCTAATTTATCCTACCATACAATCAATAGTTTGTTATTTAGCAATTCAAAGCTTTTTATAGAACGTTTTTTTATATAAAGTTCGCACGTGAGTATTCGGACTGGACCATGGACAACTGGAGGGCTGTAATCTTCAGCAACACTAGTGCTCTAAAAGCGTTTCTATGCTCAAATGGTGCCAAATACGTGGCATTGTAATGAGTTCTAATGATACTCAAAAAAGTAAAGCAACAAATCGGGAAACGTTCGTAACTATAGTCTAAACACAAGTGAAGAAGAAATTGTGAATAGGGATATTTTAACTTGATTTGTTTATGTCTTTCCACTTGAGGGTAAAGATTAAAAAACTTGTTTCAGAATAATGTTAAGAATACATAAACATATCAATTTTATGCAGACACTTAAACTAGCTTAAAATAAAGTATAAAGTGTCATGCAATCGTTTTTTGTGAAAAAAACGAGGTGGCCCCTATTTTGTTTTGTTGAGTAGTATATATATATAGGTCAGTACGTAAGTATTAAGTAATTACATAATACTCGGAACAAATTGTTTTGTGCGACCAGCTGGACCAGATGAAAGCTAAATAAAAAAAAGACGTGTGGCACTCGGAGACTGCCGCGGTAAAGCTATTGCATAGCATTTTTTATTAGCTTATGCAATTATAATTATTTATTAATTTTATTAATGCAGTAATGTTTGATCTAATATGAAGTTCCACAAGTTCCTAGTAGATGGCGCTGATTGTTTATTAAAGCCCGCATGTAAAGTTATGAAATCAAAGTATCACCGCTGTGCCGGTCGGAGTGGGGGGTGTTAGGTTTTTTTCGTTACGGAATTTCTGGATTCGGTCCCCACGCTCAGGGCCCGCAATATTTTGATTATATTGTTGCTTATTACTCCTAGCATAGTACACAAGGGTAAAAAGTGATTGGTTGACATATAGATGACTTGTGCTTTAAATCTTGCGACCACATAAATAATGGAAATAACTACTATGTCAGGAAAGGTGACTTAACTTGAGACTTAGCGAACTACACAGTTATTTTTATTGGTGTATTTGACCCCAATCTCACCAGATGGTTATGATTATGAGGCTATTAAGCACGCTGGTCCAGGAATAAACTGGATCCCCATAAACATTGCTGAACAATATTATAGAAAAGAAACGATCGAATGGATATAGAAAAATAAGTGCTATCGCATAATCATTCAAAGAAATAACAGGAAAAATGTGACTTAATATAGGCCAGAATAACTTATCCTATAACTAATACGCAATAATAAAACCTTTCTGAAAGAATGACTGCGTCGACTTCATATCGAGTTTCCGCAAGGTTGCTTGTTTAAGCCACGTTGTACATGTCGAAATGGGTTATTTATCGAAAGAAAACTATTCATGCTTCTCTTATTTCATTTGTGTCGTACGGAAAACACCATCAAACATTTAGGTGAATAAATTTTATAGTTTACGTTGAAATTTAATACTGCGCATCATATGTGAAAAAGAAACTTGTAGAATTGCTAACCTCTGCTTAACACAGATTTCTGTATGAAAAGCTCAAATCTTTTTTTCTGGTACCTATTTGAAATCAATATGGTAATATAAAAATTAATATTTTTTAAACCAAAAAAGTCGATGTTGGTTTATAAATTCTGAAAGTTAGAAATTACCTGTAATGGTTTTAATTATAATATGGCGCGTAATAGGAGTAAGAAGAATGAGGTGGTTTGATTACTTCCTCATTCGGGCTACAAGGTTTCGGCTCGAATTAAAATTCTTATTTCGTGCTGGATTCTATGCCTGTTTTGGCTCGAAATTAAAATAATTTACTATTTTATGCTAGTTTTGGGTGGAATAGTAATTCATGTACTTTATTATCACACTAAGTAATAACAATAACTAAATAAATATTTATAATTCACGTAGGTTACTTTATCACACTTTTTGCACAGACAGAACAAAAATTTGAAAAAATCAATTATTAAACCTAACATAATTTTAAATAGTTTTTTTAATAAGTCGTATACAACAGAAACATTCGTTAGCCCCGAATACGTAGCTGTTAAATGCTATTATATATTAGATATCTTTCTTCTTTTGTTATTATACAATGGTTATCTTTCTAATTATCTTTTAAAAACGTTTAAGTGTAAAAAATTTTAAACGTAAATAAACATGAATTTGAAAAGCCAAGGTAATGTCCGTCGTCCTGAATACATTGCATTGTAAAAAAAATATATATGTAATTCTATAACAGCCATGATAGAAAGGAGAATTAGTCTTGAGCATTGTCTAGAAAAAACATGACCCTTTATCAATATATATAAAACTGTTCCGTTACTGACTGAGTGACTGAGGTACTGAGGTACTGAGTGACTGAGTGACTGACAGACAACGTACAGCCGTAACTACTGGGCGTAGAGAGCTGAAATTTTGAACATACATTCTTTAGGAGATGTAGGGGTGCACTAAGGAAGGAATTCCTGAAATTCCCACGGGAACGGGAAATATAGGACTTTTTAGTTTGTATGAAAAATCTTATTCCTTAAGTGCACCGATGTGAAATTTAGTGTAAAGGTTTTTCAATGTGTGTCTGGTTGTGTTATGAAAGGAATTCCCGAAATTCCCACGGGAACGGGAAATATTTGATGTTTTAGTTTGTATGAAAAAACCCATCCCTTGAGTGCACGGATGTGATACTTGATATAAAGGTTCCTCAATAAGTGTCTGTTTGTATTATGGAAGGAATTCCCGAAATTCCCACGGGAAAGGGTTGGACTTTTTAGTATGTGTGAAAAATCTTATTCCTTAAGTGCACCGATGTGAAACTTGGTGTAAAGGTTTTTCAATGTGTGTCTGGCTGTGTTATGAAAGAAATTCCCGAAATTCCCACGGGAACGGGAAATATATGATGTTTTAGTTTGTATGAAAAAATCCCATCCCTTGAGTGCACGGATGTGATATTTGATATAAAGGTTCCTCAATAAGTGTCTGTTTGTATTATGGAAGGAATTCCCGAAATTCCAAAATTTTAGTTTGTGTGAAAAATCTTATTCCTTGAGCGTACGGATGTGATACTTGGCATGAAGGTTCTTCAAAGAGTGACTGTTGTGCTACGAAAAAAATTCCCAAAATTCCCACGGGCACGGGAAATAAATGAATTTAGTTTGTATGAAAAAAACTTATTCCTTGAGTGCATGGGTGTGATACTTGGTATAAAGGTTCTTTCAGTGGGTGTCTGGTTGTATAGTTTCTGAAATTTCCACGAGAAGGGTAGTTAAGCGCATACGAAGTTGCGGGATAAAGCTAGTTTTTAATATTATTATTCAGAATAATATTTATGTAGGTTACAAAGTAATACTGTTATTTTATTTTAATCTTCATTTTTAAATGCGTTATCATAATTAAACGGAGTTTAACAAATGAGACATTTAACTGATCAGTGATTATAAATTGTGAAAAAGTTCTAGTTCGAAGAGCTTTTTATAGGAGTTTAAAAAAAATTAAAGCAATTGCTATTTGAATAGAAGTTTATTTTTTTATCAGGGTTTTGTTTAAGCGCTCATATTTTAATGTTTACAAGCGTCTATGTTGCGATAGTTAGTCATTATTACAATAATTTTAAAAAAATATTCTGTATTAACATGCCTTGAAATATCTTGTGACTGTGATTTATTAATAAAAGCTATTAATTTAATTATATGATGATGGTAGTGTTTTATTTATGCATCAAATCCTAAATTTTTGTTTCGATACCCAATTATGTTGATCCGTGAAAGAAGATTAAAAATATATAATTATATAGCAGGTACGACTGTTAGTGTTAATAAGCTTGTTATAGTTTACCTATTTTCTGTGTCCACAAAATCAACTTTTTAAAATTCGACCCGAAACTGGAAGAAATCGGTGGTTTTTAATCGTTGATCAGCCCAGAAGGTTCCTAAGTACTTTTGTAATGTGATTATTTTGTTAATTGTAAATCGAAATAATAGTTTTTATTTTGTTTAGTATAACATACTTCAAAGCAAAGTCTATCCCAAAATATAAAGACTTAGATATGGGAGACCGGGGCAAGGCCGTATAGCTAAGGATCTGGGCGTGTAGTTCATTCGTTTCAAAACGTAAATGTATTGAATCAGCATTATATTCAGTCAAACTCATTAGGTGCACATTACAATTAACATATTTGAAAAAAATATGAAACTAGACAACAATTTCAATAAAAAATCAAATAATTACCTTTTCCGGTTTTGCCCCGACCCATTAGTAAAACCATTTACAATATACAATATTGCCCCAGAATTTATCGTGTGACATTACATCTTGTACAAACAAAGTGAACTAACTCCTTTGTAGATATCACAGCTGGTTCGGCCTTCATGGTCCCAACCTTGACTGCCTATACATTTCACAAGGTCGCGTAGTGAATTTGATGTTAATGAGATTGGGCCTCGAGCAACTCGTTGCCCAGTGGAAGTTGTCTTGAATAACACATTGAAAGTCAATGAGCAGCGCTTATGAAAAATACATAATAATTAGACTTATCTATCTGGATCAAAATCGTATATAACCGGTTTTACCCCATACAGTAGTGCCCCAAATCGGGTGTAGAACTATAACATCATTCACTCACACAATCAATACAAACTTGGCGGTGCAAACATTGCATTTAAGAATACATACATCAACTACAAAATAATTGATCAGTGGTTTACCTGTAGCGAATGTACACTTTATAATCACTGCTTGTATATTCACGAAAATAAGTTTAGGACTAAAGAAAAACACTAAAATTAAATAACTCCAAATTGCGCTAGCTTACAGCGACAAATGTTTGTTTACAAATAGTACTGCTTGCTAGGCACCTCTGAGCGGTTTGTGCGCACGAAATTTGGATTATTGGCGAAAATAGCTACGCTATATGGTTTTACCCAGGGATACGGTTATGTACAGGTATATACCACCTATATAAAAAAGTGTAAGCTAGTTTTAATGTTTTAGTCATATTAAGTTAAATTTTATAATGCTTTAAATTAGTTGATTATCATCCTCATCAAGCTGTTGCTTTTGATTTCGTAAAGTTAGTTTTCCAAACTGGTCTAGCTGGGGTTTAAATCTAGGACATCTTGATGATGATGATACAATCCGGCCGATTTCGACCACGGCGACTGTCTTCAACTCCGGTTTTGCCGTTGGTGTGCTCGCATGTAGCCAATTTTGTTGTAAAAGCTCCCGCACATTGTGGGCATGAGAGCACACCGTTCACGTAATTAAAGCTGACAGCCGCAGGTGGTCGGGCTTTCACCTCGTCGCGTCTGGCATCCAGCTCAAGGAGCCGCCGGTTTTCAGAGGCTTGGACGCTAGATTTAACAAGCGCTCTCCACTCCGGCCATCTGGCAGCCTGCTGGTCCGACAGCGAAGAATTGATGTCGCCATACTTCACGTGTCGCTTCAGCACATCTTTGTACCTGAGGAGTTGTCCGCCATGCTTTCGCTTGCCTTCCTCAAGTTCTGAGTAAAAGATGCGCTTAGCTATTCTTTCCTCCATCATACGCATCACGTGTCCGCACCACTGTAAGCTGACGCCGCATAAAGTACGATTCAATGCCACCTACATTGGCCCTTCGCAGCACTACAGTATTCCGTACGCGGTCAGACCATCGGATGAATTAGATCGAATGTATTCAATTAAATGCGCTATCCACCCACTCTGTTGGCTGGAGTCGATGTAGGGGCAAAAGGAAAATGCGAATTCACCCTTTACACGGTCGTGAAAGTCAAGCCACGCGGCCCTGTTGCACTGCTCTTCACAAAGAAAGACGCCACACACTATATCCTGTCTTCTCTTCTCCCGCGCTCTTCTATCACTGTAATTTCCCGCCTTCTGTCTTCTATATTCTGTCTTCAATTTGACATCAGGTTTCTATTAAGAGTCTTCGGGCTTCAAGAGAGTTTTCACTATTCAAGCTTGAGGCTTCACTGCTTCAGGCTTCATTGGGCTTCTTTCTTCGGAGGTCTTCACTCTTCGGGATCTTTTCGCAGGCGGAGTGCGGCGCTTTCTTATAAGATATTGTGCGGGCGCGCGGGGGTACCGCACAAGAGAGATAAAATCAGGCATGCGAGCGGGACATACATATGTCTATCTCGCTCGGACGGTTATGTAATAAGAACATTCTAGACTATCTTGTTAGAATCTTATTAGATTGTCTTATTAGACTATAATCTGTTTACGTATTAGAAAAAAGCTATTTACAAAAACTATATTCTATTAATCTCTCTCCGTGTGCGGGAATCAAAGACTTTCGATACCATTTCTTTATTTCAATCAAAACCTGACTAATACAAATTCAACTGTTAACTGTAAGTTATTTCAAAGTATATAAGCTATAAATCACACAGGTAAGTATTTCATTGTTCAGCTATGAAGGCTATGCACGCAGATTCATTTACATTGCGACGATTAATCAACTATGAATCAAATTATACACGATATTAAATCATCTCTATAAGCAAACACTATAGGCTATGAACACCTTATAAATATTTCTTAAAACTAACACTGTATATAACACTATTAAAGTCTATTTATTGCGATACGTAACTTTCACTATGAAACTAATATATAAACTGTCTTATTTGCGCTCTTTAAGAGAGTCTGCTAGCTATTACTATGTACACTAAACTTTATGTCTTTACACTGCACTATTATTAAATTTACTATCACTGTCCTGCACAAATACCTTTGGTCTAGTTAGGGTTCACTAGGAGTCACCTATGTCCTGCAGGATTTGTGCAATCATATTTTCTGATAGCTGGTGACCCATTATTGCCATTAGATAACATAAATTTTGAATAGGAAACAAAGTGAAATATGAATCATGTGAAAAAAGTACTTACTACGTAACATCGCGGGGGTTCACAGGTATCTCCACGAAAGTAAAAGACTTATTTACCTTAGTTGAAGCGGTATGTAACTCCGGCCATCCAAAGCTACTGCAGTCCACTGAGATAAGCCGAAAGCGCACTATTGCAGCTAGTCAGTTTGAAGAAATATCGTTAAAAAATAACGCGTGGGGTCTGCCCAGACCCCGGCCGTGACGTTAAAGGTTAATGTCGAGCGCATAGAGTTCAGATTTAATTACAATTATTTGACAGATTCGGAAAAGGTTGACATGCCGCCTTCTGTAGAAAAATACAACGTGAAACATAACTAGTAAACGGATTTATATGCTTCTTACTTTAGTTCAAACATGTGGGCGTGATACTGTTATGCAAACGTGATTTAAATTATTCTTTGATATTTTATTCAATATTTAAGTACAGAGCCCTAATTGCTTCGTTTAACTGTCATAGAACAAAATAATGTAACAAAAGATTATTATTAAACCATAAGGTTAACCATCCAAGGTTTATTACTATAAATATATTTTTGTTTTCAATTTCACTCCTTATCAGTTTCAAACATCTCCAAATTTGTTTATTTTTGTACCTATGTGTCGTTTTAAATAAACTGCTTTCAGGGCTCTGCCCACGTTATATTTCTTTGGAGTTTTTATTTTTGTTTGGGTGGAGCTGCTATTACAAGAAAGCGTTGTATCGTACCGCTGCGCAGATTTAAATCAGAATGAATAAGAAAATAAGATACAACAACATTATTCTTAGTAATTACAGAAAAATGAAAAAATACTTGAGCAATATATTTTCGGGATATATAGCAAAAATCGACGATCCGACTGGCCTTGTTCCAAATGTGACGTTACGCTCGACCTAATTCTTTTTGTATTATTCACAGATACTATTCGTTTTCATGCAACGTTTGTCACTGTATCTTAACGTCACTGCGATCTACTATTAAGAAGTTTAATAAAAGATTCAAGTCATCACAAGTCTTTGTAAAGAGCCACTTGCAGGGCTATTGGGCTCGAATTGTTCCCACGACGGCGCTTCCCAGTAAGGCGCTCCGTCCAATATATGTCATTTCACGTCATTTTGTACAGTCACAGCAAGAAATAAATCATTTAAACTACATTCGCTAAGTATCCAAATTAAAAGTCAAAGGAAATTGAATAAATACAAAAAAATGTTCATAAACAGTATATTTATATCACAGATATCAACATTTAGAAAAACAAATATAAAATATAAAACGAAATATTTAATTTTAAACAATAATTTAACTGTGAGCTTATGTATTAAAAGCTTACAATACTTATATACAAATATTTGTTAATCTTTTAATACATAAGCTAACACTTATTTTATCGTTCAATAAATCATTAACTATTGATTGGATCACCACATCTTAGTTCCCTGTCTTTCGCCGCTATCGGTGCAGCTGATCGATGTGGTGATCCATTTGTTCAATTTTGAACGCGGACTCCACTGCCTCCTTATTAAAAAAATCAATAACCGAGCAAAGATTTAAATCCATAGATAAGCCCGTACGTGTCTTAAGGTTGTCATTTTTACTCACACAAGCACGGCACGTCCACGTCAACAAACGTCATAGAATAAGATCAGATGTAACTCACGCTAGAAACACGCCTAAACAATTATAAAGGATTACATAGTTATAAAAATAAAGATAAATATTAATAAATCGTTTATTTATTAAAAACATACCTACATGATTGTTTACTTAAGTACCCGCAAAAAGCACCTAAGTACTTATGAATTTTTGGCGTTCTGTTGTTTGTGATTGTTTATGTAAATAATGAAGTCTTAGATTTTTATAATTATCAATTATTATTTTTATTAAGCTATTGCATAGCTTCTATCGCGGGCCTTGAGCGTGGAGACCGAATCCAGAAATTCCGTAACGAAAAAAACCTAACACCACCCACTCCAACTGGCACAGCGGTGATACTTTTATTTCATAACTTTACATGCGGGCTTTAATAAACAATCAGCGCCATCTACTAGGAACTTGTGGAACTTCATATTAGATCAAACATTACTGCATTAATAAAATAAATAAATAATTATAATTGCATAAGTTGATAAAAAATGCTATGCAGTAGCTTTACCGCGGCAGTCTCCGAGTGCCACACGTCTTTTTATTTAAACTCTATGATTAAAAGTCGCGGGCTGTTCTGGGGAATGTGTATGTAATGTGTCGAATGACTCTAGCATTATGTCAATTCATAGAATTTAGTTTGTTTTCGCTATTAAATTGTTTTTTTTTTATGGGATCGTATGAATTTTTCGAATTTTAGACAAAAATCAAACAAATCGCAAGCAGGAATGACTAACCCACCCATATTTTTATAGAGATTAATTTATGAAATTTTTGCCTTTGGTTAGACATGAGTGCGACAATACATGTACCTAACGCATTTTAGTTTTTTATTATTTTTTTTGTTACCCAACCTGATATACTGGGTGACTAGTGGGTCACTTTTGAAATTCAAGATGTTTGAGATGTTTGATCATACAAAAATAGTTTAAGATCATAAATTAAGAGAAAAAATATAATAAAAATAAATATTAATTATTTACAGAGTAAACTTAACCGAAAATTAAAGAATTCATTACGCAACGCATTGTTAAACTCGCATTTGCAGCGATCCGCGTGCCAGGTCACGTGCCGCGATTGACTCAGACGTAAGTCAAGTACATAGTAACAAAGCTTTATTTATTTATAGGCAATGTTAGTGAAAAATTAAGTGCCCAGTATACAGGGTGACTGGTGACATATTTTAGATATTGAAGGAGAGCACTCTGTACTTGATTCTGAGCATAATAATTATGCAAATTAAGTACCTACTACTTAATTTTTCAGCAGAATTCCCTATAAATAAATAAAAAGTTTTACTAGTTCGAGGACCGTTCGTGACGCCGTCTATACCTAACTACCTATACTGTGTTGATAACGCCGTGCGTACGTCTGTACCAGTGTTTTATGCGTTGCGTAATGAATTCTATAACTTTCGATTAAGTTTACTCATTAAATAATTAAAATTTATTTTTTATTTAATTTTTTCTCTTTGTGTATGACCTCAAACTATCACTCTCCTCGAATTCCGAAAGTGTACCCAACAGTCACTCTGTATATCCTATACGAATTGCTTGGAAATTTCAGTGTATTATTTGTATCTAAAATGTTCGATATAAATTTGCAGTTTACATCGTAGTGGGTTAATATTGATATAGTGCTAGAAATATCTTTCCCGCGAATATTAGTAGTTTCATTGATATTTTTGATGGTCTACAACAATTAAGAATAAGAAAATTATTACTTAAAATCGTTGTGATAAAAAATATGTGAATAGAAGAATAACCCAATATATTTTTCTATTTCCATAAAATAGTCAAAAAATACGACGGCTTTGCAAAGTAAAATAAAATCTTCACTGGTTTTCTAATATGATTTTAATAGGTTACATTAAGTATTGAGTTGGTCTTTTATTTACTATCTGATTACTTATTCTTTGGCGGCCGGGCGCTTCCTTGCCCGACAATGCATTAAATAATATTATTAAATACTAACGCATGAAAAGTAACACCTTTATCCTTTTTTGTATTGCGACTTGTATTTTTACACCCCCGAAATGAACAAAACAGCATAATTAAGTCTTTATGTAAATATTTTAAACAAAATAATCTATGTGAACGTGCACGACAAGCGCTCATTAGAGACTGTCACAAGACTTGTGCTTGCACCTCTTTCGGTAATGACAATATTTCGTTAGTTCTTTGTACTGAAAGGGCGCATCTATGGATTTAAATCTTTGTAACCGAGTATAAAGTAACATTTTTTATTAAGCCGGTTGTGCCAACCTTCCACGCGGTTATTCGTCCTACATGGCTCACCGTGGTTAGATATTAATTCGGCTTTGCTTAACCATACAGTCTTTAAATGCCGATGCGGCATTACTGGTATATAGTTTCGTGGAAGGTAGGCCAAAGCGATACATTGCGCAAAAATTGTTTGCCACCCTCTATTTCGGAAAGACAAAAAAGACAAGAAAAACAATTCTTAGGCTCTCCCCTACGTGTTTGGTAGATAGCACTAATATACTATCGTGTAAACGTTCATTAGATAACCATCTTCCAAAAACGAATTTATAAACAATTTCCCAATCATTTATTATTCAGGTATCTACAGTAGATTTTAATCAAAAAAAACTTATTTGAACAGAATTGTAAAAAGAATATAATTTGAAGACACAAATGTTGAACGTCTTTTATTTGCAGTTGCTTAACTAACAAGAAGTAATTATATTAAAACAACCACAGGCAGTTCCGCAAACATGCGGTTATTCAAGTGTCAAATAATTCAGGAGTTTCTACTTCAGGGGAACAGTGTCGGTAATCTTAACTGAAAGACTTCAGTCATTTGAGATCCCCATAAATTATTAATTCAAAAATTAATATGCGTGAAACACGTTAAATAACAACATGTTTGTTTAGTATACTGAGAATTATACTGCGTTCCACTTAGGATAGTAAACAAAGTAAAAAACAACTAATCTTTCCAGAATACCTTTTATTCCTTGTGTAAAGTTTTCTAATGGGAATACAATGACTCATTATGAAAGTTATGTGGTGTGGTACTAGAAAAAGAAACTGAATTCATATTACTTGTTTTCAAAGTGTATATTAAATTCCTGTAAGCTTGCTGCTAAACGGAAAGACGCATGTCGGCACTAAGGCAACTTCTAAGTACCTACGTACAAATGTATGGGGTACTTAATTGCTTTGTTTTTACTTAGTTTTGATTCTAAAAATAACTTTACTGGTAAACAACTCAGTAGTCATAGGATATCGTCTACCTTTAAATCGTAATCTTGTTGTTAATCTTTCAGAAGGTTTAGTGTTGCGTTGATGGAGACATTCAATCCATCGAAATTTACGCGAATAAATTTCAACCATGCTTTGAAATACGAATTAAAAGTTATTCCTTAGTTATTATTACGTCCAAGTCTTCTGTCACTGATAAGTGTTCATTTATTATACTGCTGTGCTGTTCCTAGTCTTCCTCATCACTTTTCATAGGTGACATGAAACACAATGGAAACGTCCATATCTATGTAAAGCAAATGTGTGGCCACGATTTATGAAACATAGATTTATGAAACCAATTATACGGCACCTAGATCACAAGAGTTTTCCAGTTTTTTCCAAAAATAGCTACATTTCTAGGCTTAAGAGGAAATGTGAGTGTCAAGACATTTGAAAAATAGGTTTTTAACAGATGTGTCGCTGTCGCGCTGCGAGCAAACGACTGAGCAGCCATTGTGTGGGTATATACAAGGAATGGTCTGTATTCAGAAATATTAACATCACCTGTGTTGTAAGAATTAAGTTTTTCAATAAGTTCTTGATAAACTGTCAATAAGGATCAAACATAGACTTTAGTTAATTCTCGCCGCCTTGGATTGCTTCGGCGTCTGGGCCGTCGTATTGGGTTAGGTTAGGTTTTAGGATAAGGTAGGTTTTAGGTTAAGTCACGTCCTTTAAAATAGGTTTTAGGTTCGATTTTAGGTTAGGTTTTAATTTAGGCTTTAATTTTTTTATATGCCCCACCGCTCCCCCTTTGGCGGTTGGGGACGTGATAGCATGGTTTCCTCCAGAGAAAAAAGAAGGTATAAATATCTTATAACAAAGTTGAAATCTCTTAAAGAAAATAGAATAGAAACTTTAATTCGTCGCATCGACCAGATAATTTATTAGACAAATAAAAAAGGCTTACATAGACGTAGAACATTCTTTATAAAGTACTTGAGGTTCTTAATGATCGCCATTTCAAAACGTTAAACTATTTGACACATCTACACATAAAAGAATCTACGGCTCTTGGCTCCACAGATTATATTATTTGTCAGCATATAAAATTTTTGTTAAAGCCATAATTGTGTCTTTGAAATCATAGATTTTTTCTAATATATTTTTTTAAATATAAGGCCAAAACAATCTTCAACCCAACATTTCAATGATTTTTGATTTGTATCAAAATAGTACTTTTTAAAACTTAATAGTCTCTTGTGATTACGGTCTTCGTGGAGTATAATAATCGCTAAAAGTTAAAAAAAAGTGTTTTGTTGCCTGAACAACGCGGTAAAAAAGGAATTATGTCAAAATCAATATAACAGGTATTATTTCGATTTAAATATTTTTATTTTATATGTAGGTAAGCTCATTCAAAATCAAATAACAAAGTACCAATGCGTAACAAGTTTTGTATTTTCTTTTAATCAATGCGAGAGAGCTACGCGATTTCAACTATTGATTTTTCTTTGTTTCACACATATTCTCATATTATGTTTTAAAACATTTTCTTATCAAAAGGCCAATCAATTTAAATGATGAATATTTAAACAACGAGCAGAAACTTTAAAAGAAATGGAAAAACAGACTGTACACTCGCATTAAGCATAATGCGATATCGAACACCAATCACGATTGAGAACAGAAAAAGTTAATTTGCAGAAATGGAATAGTATTTTGAACTTTGAATCTTCGCTTTTAAATTGAAATTAATAAAATGACAAATAGGTTCTAATTTGAAATTCTCATCTCATAAGTTCTGATTATTGAGAGACAATACTCTACGATACTCTATCGATACAACGACAGAGTTATATCGACAAAAGAAGACCGGTCTGATTTTTTTTCTTCTATCTAGGTTCTGAGTTCGAATCCCGTTTGTGATAAATCGATATTCTGAACAGAGACGTAAGACGTTAAGTCATAGATATTTTTAGGTCGAAGTAAAAAACTTAAGTTTAATCACAATATTTGGTCATTTATTAAGTATATTTATCCGTTATCTAGTAAAAACTTTATTGAACTTAATTTGTGGCAGATAAATTGAATGCGGTTTACGTGTCTTGCAAATACTCGTATACATTAGTTATGGATGCATAAGTCCAAAACCAACATATCCGAAGCTACACAAATAGAGTTGGAAAAAGAAAACTGCAGATGATCAGACTGATTACTTTTATGCAAATACACGAAATCGAAATTCCGTACTCTTCCATTTTCTTTTCCTAATCTGGACTAATATTTTTAAAATAATATAAGATTTTGTGAATTTAATCTGAAGGAGCGAATGTGGGAAAAGTTGTGTTTTTTTAAAGACAAACCGTTTCAACATATTTATTTATTTATTTATTTACTCTTCATTGTACAAACACAAAATAGAAAAAAAAGGACAATAAAAAAAAGAAAACACAATCGGCGGCCTTATCGCTAGAAAGCGATCTCTACCAGGCAACCAAAAAACATATGGAATTAGTAGAACTGGTAATGTTGAGAGCTATTCTAAATCTTAACCCATCACTATAATCGCATTGCCTCTTTCCTAGGAAGGGGTGATCGATCGTGGAAGATTTGACTTCGGTCAAAATATTGGTCTTACGGCCACATGATGATATTTCACTTTGAGTTGCTTTGCACATGGAGCAACTTAGGTTAGCCGACTTTACAAAAGATGATGGTCAGACCGCATTAGCGTTTTTTTTTTAAATGATTCTAGCTTTCTTACAAATTGTAGCAATCTTCTCTATGAGTTAACTTCAGATGTTTTCCCTATATTTTAGAACCCTAGACTGCTTACGACTAATCTTTTACAATGGTTCGAATATCATTAATTTTCCTTGAGTGTCTAGAAAAAGGTACTAGTACCTATAGAAGAATTTTTGATAAAGATATCTTATGAGGTATTTCTAGAAACATACTGTGACGGCTGAAATATCTCAGAAAACTTGTAGACACCATTTTTTTTCACAGTAAGATTAATTATTGTTACTTAAATGCGAGTATCGCTTAAATATGCATAATCTAAAATATATGATGAAAGGAAGTATCTTGTTCAACAGTTCTTAAAAAAAAGCGTGTTGTTATGACAACAAAGTGCAATAAATACAAAACTATGACATAAATCCGCATTTTTATTCATCGACGTTTCTGAAGTTCGTCCTTAAGTTTTAAGTGTTGGCCTGAATTAAGCTTATAGTTAGAAGAAATTAACTTTCATATTGCGTACTTTTAAGGGTCACTGTGGTAGGCCTAACTACTCAGACCATACCTTTACCTAGGAGATGAAGTAATATTGTCTGGAACTGGCCATGGTTTTCTGAAAGAAGTCGCTCTTCAGCGATAAGACCGCCTAGTAATACTTACTAAACACACTGTTTTTTTCATTTACTGTCTGTACTGTAAACTGACGTGTAAATAAATAAATTTAAAAAATTAGTCATTCTAGAACTTTATCAAAGCTTTCTTGAGAACTTTTAATAAAACAGTGAAATTTTTTAATTTTTTAAGTTTGAAAGAAAACAATATGAAAAACAAACATATTTTACGTCCCATATGCACAATGTATCTAAACATTGTTTAACATTTCTAAAGTTCGCCTAATTTCAGTAAAATACTATGCAAATGTAAAATTAATTTTGGGATTTGTTACCTTTGCCAACTGCAGTATTCATTGTGTGTTGAAGCAGATAACTAGAAATATATTAGGTACTAAAATTTATGCGATAATCTTTTGTTACTTAGCGGGTCACAAAAGGCAGTTCTTTCTGTTGAGTCTTTTTTAATTACCTCATTACCTAGTAGGATTTATTCTGTTTAAATATTGTTCCACTTAAATTCACCAAAATTTACGCCACTTATTGTCTGTTTGAGCGTGTAACTTTATAACCTTCTCAAAAAGGCAACTTATTGAGTAGTCTTTGAAATTGAGTATTCTTTAACCGTGTCTGGGCCTGCGTTTGACCTGCAGAAGATAAAATCGAGGATCACACGAGTTTTAGAAAGAACTGGCATACATAGTACCTACTCTGCCGACACATAATGTCACTTCTAAAACGGTACTTATATTTAGGCGATATTTTTTCCTAGCCTTGCATACATAATAATTACCGCAATTAATAATTATAACATAATAATTACAATAACTTTTTAATAACCTTTTAACCATGTATTGGGTTGGGGAAAAGTTTTTTCGCATTTTTTAAGAAAATTCAAAACATTTTTTAATATAGTTTATTGACGTTTAACTAAAGTATGTATGTACCATTTTGTTCGACCTTACACTGCCTAAAGAATTCTGAAGAGACCGAAACAGGTGGAAATCTGAAGGTGCAAGGTCAGGACTATACGGCGGATGCATTAACGCCTCCCAGCCAAACTCTCTTAATTTTTGCTGGGTGGCTATAGATGTGTGAGGTCTAGCGTTATCATGATGAAACACCACACCCCTTCTGTTGATCAATTTCCTGCCGTTTTCTCTCAATTTCTTGTTTTAATCTCATAAGTTGTTTGCAGTAGAGACCAGAATCGATAGTCCTGCCTGCTGGTAACAGCTCATAATGAATAATGCCCTTCCAATCCCACCACACACACAACATCACCTTATTGCGAGTTAACCCGGGTTTCGCCACAGTCTGTGAAGCCTGACTGGCCTTTGACCACGACCTTTTTCGCACGTTCTTGTCGTACGTGATCCACTTTTCATCACCAGTTATCAGCTTCTTCGAAAATGATTCGGTTTCGTTACTTCGTAATAAAGAAACACAAATGAGTACGCGGTTCATCAGGTTTCTTTCAGTGAGTTCGTGAGGTACCCAAATATCGAGCTTTTTTGTGTACCCAGGTTTTTTCAAATGCGCCAAAACTATTTTGTGGTTAATTCCCAGTTCTTCAGCTACGTCGTGACTACTGATATGTCGATCTTGCTCCACTTTTTCAAAAATGGCATCCATTTTATCCGTAATAGGGCGACCAGAGCGAGGTGCATCTTTGACATCAAAATTTCTGGATTGAAAACGCTTAAACCAAATTTGTGCTACTCTCACAGACACTGCACTAGGTTCATAAACATCACAAATTTTTTTCGCGGCTTGCGTTGGATTTTTACCTTTTTTGTAGTAAAATTTTAAAATGTATCGAATTTCTTCATTGGATTCACTCATCTTGACAGTACGAAAAACAAATGAAAATCACACATTTTCCTAATTTAAATTTGGAATTATGTTCTTTAAAATTTTAACTTTCAATGATACCAAAACCAGCCAGATACCAATACTATAGCCAAAGAGATTTGATTACAAGTTCATACATACTATATTGCGAAAAGACTTTTTCACCAACCTATTATTTAGAGGATATAAACTATTTATTTTTTTACATTTATTGTATAAATAAAAACAATAAGAACAAACATCCATACATCCAAACTTTCACATTTATAATATTAGTAAGATGTACTTACCGCGCGGTCACCTAGATTCCTAACGCGGCAATGAAGATATGCTGGTTGGCCCACAGCTGCCATGTAGTCCCGCTTCGTAGCATTGTCGAAATATGGGTATTCAGCAAGCTCGGTTGATGTATTCATATCCGAAGCTCCTGTTAGTATTTGGAGGACATCCGTGGTGTTGTTAGTCGGGATGGCATTCCCTCCCAATGAATAACCTGTGGACAATATTAGAAATCATTTGAAAACTCATTATCGAAATCTTTGGATGTCACTTGGTGTTGTAGCTGTCGCTTTTCCACGACAACGAGCTCACACTTCTTGACAGAATACTTATCGCAAAGCTACTAGAGTTTAAGCTGAAAACTCTCCGGCTCACCGAACCTTGCCCTACAGTGAAGGGTTAATAAACTGCCTCCAAACTGGCAAATTTGAATCCATAATTCGGGCCAATACTTTAATTAGATAATCATACAAATCTCCAATTCATAGGTATATATACATTTAATAGCTAGCCCTAGATAATAGTAAAGCAAGTATGAAACAGTCTCATATTCTAAATACTAGATACTACCAAAAACTAAGTAATAACCAATTTGGCACAAGAGTTTCAAACTCAGTAGTAAGTAACTCCATATGATGCCTAGCTATTAAAACGAAGCCTCGAAAGATGCGAACTATTAACAAAGGAAACACGAACCGTTTTTGGCTAACAAAAAATATTTTTGTTTAACTAATGGTTCGTAAGCAGAGGCTACTTAATGGCTTACTCGACATTATATGTTAAACCTAGTTTTTAAGTAAAAGCTGTTGGCCACCCGAATAATATTAAATAAAATAAAATGCCAAATGCGGTTCGGCCTTTGCACTTAGTATTTGTTATCTATTTTTTAATAAATAAAAAATATGACAGGAGTTTAAATTGTTATTTTTTTTGTCATCGTCATGCACACAGCATACCTGTATGAACAAATTTGAAATATGGAGTAAAAGACCTTCAATAATTTCAATTTCTCTATAATTCTGAAGAGTACCGCAGTGCTATAAAGTTAGTTCTTTTTCTGTTATCTTACTTGCCACTATAAAAGCTCGGTAACTTTGTATTGGCAAAGGTAAAATTGAATAACTTCGCGTCTATTTTTCAGTCCTAGTTCATCTATTGTTTAGCCAGCTTGTCAGTTAGCCACAGTCAGATTTGAAATAAGTTGAGCTAAAGTTAGAGCTTCTATTTATAACATTTCTATTCCGCCAACCGATAGTTTTGTCTCATATTTGCTTGGGTGCCTTACAGGTTATAACTATCGATATTTTCTATGACGTTTCGTTGAGGTTTAATAAAAATACTCAAAGATATTATTAATCCTGATACAACATTTAATGCTTCAGTTAATATACATTGCACTACATTCATTCATATCCTCCAAATTTAAAGTTGGATTTACCTATCTCTTGAATATGAGCACTTTCCTAAATAATTCTTTTGCTTGAGTTTTCCAACTTTCAGAATTAAATGCTATAAGAATTTGGAAGTTATAACGTCAGAAAATGAGCCTGTCTTTTGCTGTAAATTTAAATAAGCTCACTACATGAAACATATTTTACTTTTTACCTCTTTAAGGTCATAAGTAAAATTTATATTTCGCCAATTTCAGGCTAATTTGCTAAAGTCTGATTGCTATAAGTATTGTAATAATAACGTAACTTGTCGTTTCGTTACATTTAAAAATAAAAAAGTATACAATGCAATTTAATCAACAATTATTAAAGTTTTAAATTGTAAATAGACTGGCGAAAGAAACTATTACAGACGGAGCAAGCCTATATCAAATAAGTACCATAATTTATTGAACTACTACACAAAATAAAATCAAAATGCTAGGAAATGAGGCAAGAATATTTTAATGCAAGATTATACATTTTGTGAAGCAAAGGAAATGGTACAAAATTTATGATCTGTGGGTAACATATGATCATAAATGCCGAATTGAGTAGATCCAAAATTGTCACAGCTAAGATTCCGACATTACATTTAACAAGAACGCATTTTTGATTCTCCAAACTATTCAGAGTGTGGCGTGGTGAGGGATACATACCATAACATAATGGAGTGTATCCGAAACCAATCTGAGTGCTCGAACTTTTTAATGGAAACACTATTGGAGAGTGCTACACTATTTTAGCATAACCACTGTCGAAAAAGGCTACAAAATTGTATGAATTAGAATAATTACGAATCAAGGCTAGACTATAAGGTTACCTATTTTGGTTCTATGAGGATGGTATAATCTTTGTAGTATTATATCCTCGAAAAACTAAAGAAAAAAATATTATACTAAAAGTTTTACTATACTATACAAAAAAAAATTACTCTTAAATATAAATATTAAATATTTTTTTAACAAAATAAAGATAGACGTTAAAACATACTTAACTTGAAGCACGATTTTTATAGTTCCAAACATTGTTAAATAACTTCATTAACGAAACCCTTTTGTAAAAACTAATCACAAATAATTTATCAAGCAACATTTTTATTAAGGAAGATTTATTATCAAATGCTCATTAATGTTTTATTGTTATCATCTGGTGTTTGACAGCGTATTAAAGTGTCGTAAACTATTTTAATGAATTTGTCACTTTCAGACCCAAATGGCACAATAAATTTTCCAGCTGACTACAAATCCAATTCTGTAATCGTAGCAAGCGTGCTGTTTAAGTTTTCGTCGTTAAATAATAATTCATTTACCAGCCAACAGCGTAATGTTATTCAATTAAATAAAATAAATCTGTTTTCTGTCGGGCAAGTTTCATACTCACAAAATTAAAATGGTTAAATAATTTATTTGCATAGTTTAAAGTCATTTGAGTTTTTAGTTTTTCATATTCCCAAAAGTCGCCGTGCAATTGCCGACCTTTAATTAGATTTAATCACTTATTTTCAGTTAGTACTCAGATTAATGAATCTCATTTTTTTTTGTAATAGAGACTTTCTCTGCGATTTCATTCCTACCAAAATTAAAGTTAAATCAAATGAGACCTTTGAAAGTAAAAAAAAATGTGCAACATATCGAAATTTAAAGACGATCTAATAAAAAATTCAATGTACAAACTTAATTCAAGTATTTTCTCATTAGAAAATAACTCAGTACGAGTATGAGGAAAAAATATATCGTAATTAATACCCATTGGGTTTGTCCAGTGCAGTGTATTGGAAATGAACATAGAGATGAGCTTGAGGAAAATGTATCCCATATACAATAAACTAGTAGCCGATTGCAGTTTAATCCGCGTAAATTCAAATCTTGTAGACATTTCGGGAAAAAATTAAGCCTCTGCCAAGAGTTTGGTCGTTATATGAAAAAATATATTTTATAATTTAATTGGTAGTTTCTGATAAACGCGCTCAAACTAACCATCTCAGCTTTATAGTGATAACTAGCTTTATCCCGGAACTTCGTATGCGCTTAACTACCCTTCTCGTGGAAATTTCAGAAACTATACAACCAGACACCCACTGAAAGAACCTTTATACCAAGTATCATACCCATGCACTCAAGGAATAAGTTTTTTTCATACAAACTAAAAATCATATATTTCCCGTGCCCGTGGGAATTTTGGGAATTTTTTTCGTAGCACAACCAGTCACTCTTTGAAGAACCTTCATGCCAAGTATCACATCCGTACACTCAAGGAATAAGATTTTTCATACAAACTAAAAAGTCCAAAAAGTCCCCTTCCCGTGGGAATTTCGGGAATTCCTTCCATAATACAAACATACACTTATTGAGGAACCTTTATATCAAGTATCACATCCGTGCACTCACGGGATGGGATTTTTTCATAAAAACTAAAATATCATATATTTCCCTTTCCAGTGGAAATTTCAGGAATTCCTTTCATAACACAACCAGACACACATTGAAAAACTTTTAAACCAAGTTTCACATCGGTGCACTCAAGGAATAAGATTTTTCATACAAACTAAAAAGTCCTATATTTCCCGTTCCCGTCGGAATTTAGAGAATTCCTTCCTTGGTGCACCCCTACATCCTCTAAAGAATGTATGTTCCAAATTTCAGCTCTCTACGCCCAGTAGTTACGGCTGTACGTTGTCTGTCAGTCACTCAGGACCTCAGTCACTCAGTCAGAAACGGAACAGTTTTATATATATTGATGAATATATTGATGATGATATAGATAGAGCTATTTATAAATATTACACCATGGAATTTTGACATCGCCGTATTACATTTCAAGACCGGACCAATAAGACAAATGCTATATAAAACTAGACCAAAAAATAAACGCCAACCTTTTCTTTTATGAAATCAAGAAATTATTTTGAATACGTCGTAATGGAAAAATGAAAACAATTAAAAACATTTTCAAACCTGCAAGTAGAATTTGAAAAGAAAAACATATTTTCGCTGAAACCATTTGCTTAATCGTTCCGCCTACGGTAATTGTCGAATGTCGAATTTATAACAAATTAAACGAGATACAGCTGCCTGAAAATATTCTGAATATTCAAGATCCTTTTTTTTTAGATTGAATTAAAAACTTTAAAACTTTGTTTTTAAAATCTATTTTAAAAACAAAGTTTTAAAGTTTTTTTAAGTTTTAAAAAAAAAGTTTTAAAGTTTTAAAAACAAAGTTTTAAAGTTAACTTCAATCATAGATTTTAAAAACAAATTACATTATTTGATTAGACCTATTTATTATAAATAGTTTTTCTCAGCTGAATGAAATTATATCAATAAAGAAGTCAAAATATTCATACATTAAAAACTTCGAAAAATATTTTCAGGCAGCTGTATCTCGTTTAATTTGTTATAAATTCGACATTCGACAATTACCGTAGGCGGAACGATTAAGCAAATGGCTTCAGCGAAAATATGTTTTTCTTTTCAAATTCTACTTGCAGGTTTGAAAATGTTTTTAATTGTTTTCATTTTTCCATTACGACGTATTCAAAATAATTTCTTGATTTCATAAAAGAAAAGGTTGGCGTTTATTTTTTGGTCTAGTTTTATATAGCATTTGTCTTATTGGTCCGGTCTTGAAATGTAATACGGCGATGTCAAAATTCCATGGTGTAATATTTATAAATAGCTCTATCTATATCATCATCAATATATTCATCAATATATATAAAACTGTTCCGTTTCTGACTGAGTCACACAGCAAAATACTGTGAATTTAACAAAAATTTCTATGGGTTGTGAAATACCTCCAAGGTTTTGAAATTATATAAAACAAATTGTTTCTAGGTATTGAAAATCACACAACTGGAGAGTTATACAGCACTAATTTAACAAGCCGTACTACAGGAGTATTTTTTTGAACTCAGTCAGATATACACAATAAAATCGTCATTGAATTGTATACCGATGATACAAAGTTGATTGGGCCTATCTATCAATTGACGCAATATTATATATATATATATATATAAAGAATATATTTTTTTTTTTTATATATTTTATATTAAGAATATATTAAAAAAAAAAAAACGCCTAAGATGATCTAAGTATTTGAAATATTGAATTGAAGAATGAAATGAAAAAGCTTTATTATAACAATCAAGTAGTACATATTGATATTATACCTGACTTCTGAAATAGGAAAAATCCGTGGTACAGAAGCCAGTTCCTTCCAGTGCTTGACTTAAAAAAGCAAAAGAGTTTCACAGATCAAAATAAAATATTAAATTAAATTAAATTAAAAGAAAAAAAAATGTATACATGATTAAAATTAATGGCCATGCTAAAATTAAAATTATAAAATTATACATGATCGATTAGAGAAAAAAAAAGAAAAAAAAGGTAAACATGTTTTAAATAAGGAATTATACATATTAGAAGAAACATCAGGATTAAACATGTAAACGTGGTGTTCATGTGTGTGTGTGTGTGCGTGTGTGTGTATGTATACGCGATTGAGCACTACTTCACTGACAAATATGACTTTCCTTTTTTAATTAATTAATTATAATAAGTTCTCAGTAGCTGCATAATCAAGAACTTGTAGCCATTCAATTATTTCACGTTTTATTTGTTGGTTGCTTCAGCTTTTGGTCTTGCATACTTTATTAAATTTATTATACAGTAATGGAGCTAGGGGATAATATTGTCTTTATGTTACTATAATAAAATGAAAATAACACAGATACGGATAAAAACAGAAGAACAGACATTAACGTATATATAAACAAAACACAACTAATTGGAGCATAGAGTGAAAATATTTAAACTTTATTCTTGGGAAGCCTCACATAAAAACTACAAATGAAATTAAAATTAATAAATTTCTGCAAACATTGCTTCTAACATGTTTCCTATTATTTATAATCGTTCCATAATGTTTTCCTTTCTATTTATTACTTGCTTCTTTGAATCGGAAAATAGACCAGATTCTTGTCCTCGTTTGTCGAGATATCCACCTTGCACTGTAATTTGTAATTTTATTTTTATTTAGCTTGCAAACTAGATAAAACATGAGTTTCTTGTGCACTTTTAATTTATGGTTGTACATGTGTTATTTTATTTCTGACAACATGCGATAACCTCTCTGTGGGATAAGCAAACCAAAAGGATGAGTTAGGTTCTTTCATATTGTGCTAAGTACTATAACTATGAAATATCTCTAAAAAATCAACTAATAATAAAAAAATACAAAAATTAAATCAGAAAGAAAACAGAAGGAAACTAAAAAAGAACTGATTTGGCAAAAACCGTAGCGAGAGCTTAAATCTACAAGAATTTCTCAAAGAAAAAGCTTAATAAAATCCATAGCAACTTACCGCAAGCGAAGCTACGGGTAAAGTTTGTAACTAAATAAAACAATAAAATTTCTCTTTCATTAGTAATTAATGATTAATAATAGTAATGAATAGTGGTACTCGCCTGTTCAAAGCGTAGGTACCCAATTACTCTAAACTTAAAAATCATGTTGTAAAAGATGTGTTAAAACAACCACTGGCTCATTATTAATGCCACGTCCTGGCAACTCGTTCCAATAAGGAACTTAATCTTTACATTGAAGCCTTTCCCTGATCGTGGGTTCAACCAGTTCAAAAAGAAGATTTGTGCATCCTCCGAAACTTATTCTACAAAATTCTACTAGCCATGCAAATTTTGTAACTGTGCTCCAGTTTCTGTAACTTTTCATAATGGGGGCGTTGTCGTTTTTAAGTCTACGAGCTTTTCGGTTAGTTACGTCCATTGAATTTTGATCTGGTATTGATAATAAAACGTAGAATGGCGCATTGTATTCTAGAGTTATTATTCTTGAATTTCTCAAAATAGTATTTAGTCCTGGAAGCGTATTTACAAAGGCTATACTATTTGAGTTACGAGTCAGAATCTAATAAAGGAGCTTTTGTTTATGCATATTACTCGACAATACCTAATCTATCTCAGTAAAAAAATTGACTGAAATGGATTAGCGTTTGCTCTTGTAATTTTCAAAGAAATGCAAAGACAAAACCTAGTACTGTATAATACATATTTACACAAATAGATAAGCTTTTGTCAAGATAAAAAGAAGTTATATCTTTGTTTGATATACATTGCGATGAAAGAGATAAGCTACGAGAAGGGCTCCCGCACCCGAAGGCGGAGTCGGTACGGTTATGCGAAGAGGAGCGCAGCGAGGAGGAGCATGTTAGGTTGCATATAGTTATACACGCCATAAACCTGGTCAGCTATTATAGTCAACCCTGGACAATCCCGACATGGTCAAAAGTCAAACGTTAAGTCATCAAAATAACGATGGTCATAATGCATGCACATTTTATTTCTATCTTTGAAAATCAGAACAATTGCCATTTAAGTATCAAATTGAAGCTAACGATCGGTAAATATCGATAACAAATGGGATAGCATTTGTTGCTGCAATGTTAAATAGAAGTTATCTCACAAAGTCTACGCGATTTCGGTCAATTTATGTACTAGAATAGATTAGGGTTTCGGCAAGTTTTTGTCATAAGCTAAGCCAGGTCAGTTTGCACTTTCACGCTAATGGTATAGCCTTTGTAAATACGCGTCCTGGAATCGAACTTTTAATGAGAAATAACAATCACCGTTGTACCAACTTAACACCAAGAAAATAATTTAAATGCATTAATGTGGTTTATATTTCAATGAATATAAAATTGGTCAGAAGCGGGTTAGGTAAAAATAAATAACATAAAAGCAGCTCCATTTTTCATAAAAAACGCTAAAAACTTTGTAATATAATAAAAATTTATGATCGCAACACGAAGATGTAAAGAACTATAGGCGTAAGGACCATTCAATAACCATTTATCAACGGTTCATCTAACCGCCCAAGCGGCCGCGTTCGACAGATTTAATTACTCTAGCGTAAAATCGAAATTGCCCCAAAGCGTCAAGCAGAGCCAACCTGTGTCGTTCAAAAAATACAAACTGGTTTGTCTGGCTTATCAAACTAGTTCTAGTATTTCTGCAGCAATTATAATTTGCCATTTGAGACATTCATTTGAAGATATGTATTTTGTAGAGTATGTATGAATCAATTCATACTTAAATCGTGATCCTACTTGCAAGAACTCTTTCTTTCTCTTTCTAGCCGTCAAAGGGCAACTTTATCTTTTTAAATTCCTCAAAGTAAGTTAACAGCACTTATACTCGTTACACCGACGGTAATCTGTTGCCTTGGAAGAGTCTCTATTTGAAATGCAATTTGAAGTCTATTAAACGAATCTTCTGCTTTAGGTGAAAATCTTTGTTCATAAATATTTTCAAGGCTAATTTTGTACGAAAATCTATAATTCGTTCTCAGTAGTAATAATCTGCCTCAGACGTAGCTTCATTATTGGTAAACTCTGCGTTTGTCAACTAAATATCGCTGGAACAACCATAAAGTGCTGCAATTAAAACGAAATCTGTATTGTTAAGTTGACGTTACAATATTTTTATAAAAAAAATCTATAAACTAAAAAAAATTATGTCAATTTGCGTATCTGTTGTAGGCTATTATCGTTAGCTGTAATAATTTTAACTTTAAATGATTTGTTACGCATTATACATATCTTATAATCAAAACACTATACTATTAACGCATTTACAGAGCATCTTTAATTGAGACGTTGTCACTACAAAACATTAGCTACATTTCGAGCCATATGCCTTGTGCTATTGTAAATGAAAATTCATTTATGTACTTATTTTTGTAAACCTGTTTAGTCAGCAAGTCTTCTTGTAAAAACATCCTTATAACATTATAAAATACCTATTAATAGAATAACTCCAAAACAAGTGTCATTACATTATTGAAAATCCTATATCTTAAACTAGCCACCGCGCGCGGTTTTACACGCGCAACTTTTGATCCCGTAAGAATTTTGGGATAAAATATAGCCTTCCTCAAGAGTTGTGCTATCAAATGCAAAAAGAATTTTTCAAATCCCACTTGTAGTTTCTGAGATTAGCGCGTTCAAACAAACAAACAAAAAAACAAACTCTTCAGCTTTCTATATTAGTACTAGACACCCCGCGCGGTTTTACCCGCGTTACTTTTGATCCCGTGGGCATTTCGGGATAAAATATAGCCTATAACCTTCCTCAAGAGTTGTGCTATCAAATGCAAAAATAATTTTTCAAATCCCACTTGTAGTTTCTGAGATAAGTGCGTTCAAACAAACAAACAAAAAAACAAACTCTTCAGCTTTATATATTAGTATAGATTAAAATCCTTATAGCAAATACAGTTGAAGTTGTCCCCGAGCTTCACGTTTGCTCTCGTTGATTGACCAAAACAGAATGCGAAGATAAATTTAACGTCCTCAGTCCGCACCGGACCAAGTTCGTTATCAATCCGAACAACGATAACCCTTTCTTAAACGATAAAACTTTCGATAACGTTAAAACTTTTCGCGGTTGTTGTATAATATAATCCATTTACAAACACCCAAAACGAAATTGATTAATTAAGCGTTTGACAGTTTGTACAAGTTGGTATTTAATTTGATAGGACAACCGAATGATGTGTCGTTATTGTAAACACAACGAATCTACAGGGTGGAACGTGAGTCGTAAATAGAAATATGTGTCTCTGGCTGTTCAACTTAATTTTTACATGTGGACGTAACGAATAATATACAAGCGTTATTTGTTGATTCATTAACTAATACATACATACATACATAACTTCACGCCTGTATCCCGTATGGGGTAGGCAGAACACCAGAGGTAATAAAACCATCTGATGTCACGTTTTACAAATTTGGAGGCATTATAATAGTGGAGAGAGACTATTGCAGTGACAGGGGGTCAGCCTATCGCCTACAAAAAAGCCTCCCATAACACCTCGGTCCCTTAACTGACTTTTACAGTATGCCCGGGAAGAGAAACAGCTGGCACATTCAATGTTTTTCTTTCGCTCCCAGTCCAGCATAGAAGCAACTAATGATTTTTTAATTCTACCATGCCTCATAGTAATCTTTTATTTCATCAAAATTTAATTATACTGACATTGTAATAGGTCCATGTTTGTTTGGCATGCTCGCTATTGTAACAGTTTTCCGCGACGTAGTAATCATGTAACACCTTTTTTAAACAAACACCTTAAAATGAAAATAGGCGATTATTACATTTTCAATAAATTGGTTCTTGTCACATAATCGTTACACAACACGAGCAACACAATGTAAAATGTTTACTCAGCATCATAGGACCACGGCTTTTCGAGGGAGTTTTCGCTAACAAAAAAGTAAATGTGAGTTTCTATCCTAAAAGTTTTTAGCTGGTGGGATGAACAACATAATTAATAATTAGAAACTCTAGGTCTAAAAACGTATTTAGAAGTAAACTTAAAGAATTTCTATTTGTCGCAACAAAAAGCTTACCAGTAGTGAAAAAAAAAGTTTTATTAACATTTTATAGGTATTTAGGCTTTTGTTTTAATATTTATTTGGGTTTTTATTTTATTTCAATTAATATTTTTAAATCACTTTTTTATATAATTTCAATTAAGTATGTCTACTAATAATTTATTAGTTATTTCGTTGTCACATTTTATTTGTTGTTTATATTTATTGTCATCACAATTCAGACATTTTATGACGAGCCGGTAACCCTTATCAACCGACTTCCAAAAAAGTACTGACTTCTCAATTCGTCTGAATGTTTTTTTTGTGCCTTTGTTACTCGATATTTCAGACAATTATGAATCGATTTTAAAAATTCTTAATTCATATGATAGAAGATACTTCATAATTGGTCCCATATAAATTTCATCGAAATCGGTTAAGTATTTCATTGAAAATTTCAATTTTTTTTTTTGAACTAATGTGTATGATTTCGGAGAATGTTTACGTGGATGACACTATTAGTCGGTCAAAGTATTGACGTGAAGTCGGTTTTTTTAATGCTCTGCATTCGTGATTATTAGAAATAGTAGTTTTAAGTAACCTTTCTATTGTTTGGATTTTTTTATTCCTGAAATATTTTTTTTTCTTTCTTAATTTTATTTCATTCTTTCTTCATCCCAATTGTTACGTTTAACTGTCATAGTCTTATAAAATTGGTGTAATTATAATGTCGATGCTTTCTTCCATGCTGGACTGGGAGCAAAAGAAAAATATAGAATGTGCCAGCTGCTTCTCGTCCCGGACATACTGTAAAAGTCAGCTAAGGGACGGTGGTTTTATGGACGTTTTTGTGGGCGATAGGCTGACCCCTAATCATTGCAAGTCTTTCTCCTACATTATAATACGTAACGTTATGTATGTATGTACCTACTTAAAAATAATAAGTAAGTAATTGCTATTGATTAATTGCAATTAATGTACCTTAAAAATGAAAAAAACGTCTGTATACGACTTATTTTTCACCCAGTATAACGAATCGAAGCATTCGAGTTGTAAATCCCATGTAAATTGATTTGTAAAACCTCTACGTCAAAATTGTTGGACACACAACAGTTCAATCACAACGTTTTCAACATTGATGCAAATATAAGTAAGACCAAATTTGTGTCAAAGCCCCAAATGTGCAAACAGTAACAGCTTATTTGACAATATATGGAGTTTGACTAACACCGAATTAGTCAAGAAGAAGATTTTATAAAAGCGTAAGTCACCACATCAATCGATCGACCGTCGATCGACGTCTATCGATAGCTTTTACTATGCCTAGAAATCCGACCGACGTTGACCGACGACGTTGGTCTGGTAAAACCCCAACATTAAAGTATATCCATACGGCAGCCCCGCTGCCTTATCACGTAAATATTAGCGATCATGTATAATGGCGCAGTCATCACGCCATGGACGCGTGATCCATTGCTTTACATCGTATTATGTAAGCGTAACACCCCAACATTAAAGTATAATAATAATAAAAATAAAATAAAATCCCCAGACAATCACACCAACTACATGGCCCCAAAGTAAGCATAGCTTGTGTTATGGGATACCATATAGCGAACTAGGGGGGAACCTAGAATATAAATACATAAATAGATAAACACCCCGACACGGAACTTTTTTTTTTGGTTCCGTGCGGGGATCGAACCCGCAACCACTGGCGTCTGAGGCAGATAGGTTTACCCCAACGCCATAGTGGTCGGCAAGTATATCCATACAGCAGCCCCGCTGCCCTATCACGTAAATATTAGCGATCAGCTATAATGGCGCAGTCATCACGCCATGGACGCGTGATCCATTGCTTTACATCGTATTATGTAAGCGATAGCTGTTCAATCGTTCGTTGATCGCAGAATGCATTTATTGCTACGATACTAACGCCAAAAACAATTTGATAGCTAAAAAAGAAACTAATAAAATGTGAAACAGGTGTTTGCTTTTAAAATTTCGAAGAAAAGTACACACGAAGAGAATGAAAGTCAAAGGGATTTTATGCAATTTTAGTTCATCGATTGTACGATAGAGGCAGCACAGTCGTCGGATTGCTATGGCTTTGTTTTTGCTGTAACGTAATACGATTTAGTTCTTTTTTAGCAAATCTTGCGCAATTCATGCCATCGCAAGTAACGTGATAAGGCAGCCGCTGTATGTTATATATTTATAAGCAAGTCTGTCTGTGGCATTAACGCTCTCAAACAGATAAACATTGTTTATTTAAGTGGCAATAATAGCAATTACTTTCGCGATTTTCAGGTGTGATTTCACTTTTCAAAAGTAATTAAAGAACTTAATAAAGTAAGTTTTCATAGGTTTATGTCATAAATATTGTTTATATGTATATTAATTCCAGCTTCGCTCTATATCACTCATGTTGTTTATAATACAATATCTACTTCATTTACATTGTGGTGAAAGCATGACACGTGTTCGTGTTAGCCACTTAAAATTTGGCTTTGATCAGTAACGTCAATTTGATTTGTAAGGTTTTCCTGGAACATGGATACTTTAAAGCAATCTAAATATAAGTAGTCCAAAAATGAACCAGAAACATTTACATAGGAAATACATTAAGAGTTGGCTTGAAATTTTTATGTCCTGGAATTTAAATCAGTATTTGGTAATACCTATAAATATATTTCGAAAAGACAACTTGTTTCAGACAGCCTATGTGCCTTACATTTCTCATTAAATTTCGAGACAATACACGAAATCATCACCATCATTCCTTCCAAAACTTTTTTTTTCATCCATTCTTTAAAAAACTTAAGTTTTATATATGTCGTCCCTAAGCAAAAGCAATAATTTTAGCAGCAGGGGCTTCGGGACTGAAATAAGACCGCAAAGAATATAAGTAACTAGATACAAAGGCTTTCTTTCAAAGTCCTCAATTATTAGAAAATAATGTTGACGTAATGTGCCAAAAATGAAACCGACCAGCAAAAGCAAATACATTTCCTTAGCAGCAAAATTTCACCTCTAATAAGGATCAAAGAAACAATTGCTGGAACAACATAGGTAGCAAGTAATAAGATAAATTAATTATTCTTGGAAATCTAAGACTGTATTTATATACAAACATTAAACAGTGCATTTTCATAATTTGCTTCCTGCTAGGTTTTGTTTAGTTTGCGGAAGCATTATTTCATAGAAATAGAGACATACCTACATTTTTGTCTCGCAAGCAGGTACAGTCACGTTTAATATTATGTATACAATTAGCAACTTATTCGGTTGTAATAAGGTTCAAAGTGCAATGAAAATGTTTTAATTGTACGTACGTAATAATAATAAGTAGGTGTAGTTATAAGTATGCAAAATAGTAGGTAATAATAGCATACACGCAGCACATTCTGCAGTCAGCCCGTTCACACATGATACGTTTTACTGGATACCTTTTTTGTATCGTAAATACGTATACGGAATACTGTGCCATATGTGATGTCACCCATACAACTCCATACGCCATCGATGATAAAAACACGTATCCAGTATAACGGACCATGTGTGAACGGGCTGTCTTGGCGTAGGCCCGTAACTACAGACTAAACTAACGTCATCTGATAAACAAAAGTGACCTGAAAGTAATAATATTACACGAATTTCACCAAAAATTGTTTAAATTAAATTAAATATAATACTGAGTTTTGAAAATGTCAATAAAATGTCTGGGCTATTTAGTCTTGTACTTATGATACTTAAATCTCCTTTAGCCAAAACAGACGCATTTACCTATCAATTGTTCATAATAATAATAATAAAATATATTCTTTATTGCCACTGAACTTAAAAATAAACATTTAGACAGTATAAATAATGACAGTTTGGGTAGCTTTATCGCTAAAAGCGATCTCTACCAGACAACCCGTATTAATTTCATATCTTAAATAAATTAAAATATTTATAAAAGTTGTTTAAATAATATCTGATAAAAGCATTGTTTTATATGAAATGAAATAAGGTACAGCAAATAATCAAAAATAAACAAGCTATGAAGAAATAATTTTCAGAAGGATTTTTCTAATGAATTTTTACTATCAATGATTCTTTCTAATAAAATAAAAATCATTATTTTGTTTATCAATACAACGCTCATACACTGTAAGATGAACATGAACATTAAAAGCATGAACATTAAAAGCACTGAACTCGTAAACTCACATAACTAATTGAGTTTTAAAATTTCTATGAAATACCTTTTTGAAATCTGTATAAATTGTAGCTGTTTTTAAAAAAAAGTTCACCAAAGCTGCCATACTCTTTTTACACAAGCATAATTTCAAAATGAGTTAATATATTTTAGGATTTAAAAAAATTACATGTTTTAGCTTTTATTTTCACAGATTACCAATAATCCCTCACAAATTACAAATTAATTAGAGAGATTTATCTTTTTTTAAATATCTGCAAAAATAAATAGTTAAAAAAAGTGCATGAAAAAAGTTATGATACATTTTCTGCACGCAGTAGGGGAAAATTCTATAAATATTCAAAAGCGGTATATCATATAACTACTTAGCCTAGAAACAAAAAATTGGTGTTTCGGATTCCAGAAAACCCCTTGTATCACCAATTTTCCGTTGTTCTAGTATTTACGGGACACCCTGTATATATATGGCCTGCCTACGAATACCTCAGGAACAAGGACCGTTAACGCTACGTAGACTTACTATGGATACTGCAAGTCTTGTCGGAGATTAGCTCTAAGAGCTTATGCATTGATGGAAGTTCAATACTGAGTTTCCTTGCAGGATCAAATCGGTCAATAAAGGGGTAGGCTCAGAGCAAAATAATTGAATAAGCTGGAAGAATTACTCAATAGTTTAGTGGATGTAGTGGCTGGGATAAAATGAACCTGGACTTGATTGAAATGAAATGTTTTTTTTTTAATATACCTACACATTCGCAAAGGCATTGCCTAAAAGCTTTAACATCATTTTATTTCAATTATTATACCAATGCAATGTCTACAGATTTAGACCAACGACAGAGGCGTTTTGGAGACTCTATCGCACATTGAAAACATAAATGGCATTTTACTAAATATCCATTTTTTCAGTAAGTAGTTTGAATTTTCTTATTAACTCCTAAGTCCATATATCTTGACAATAAATTGAGAACAAGCAATATTATTGGTTGTATCATAATCATCATCAGCCTGTAGACGTTCACTGCTGGACATAGGCCTCCCCCGGGGGCCTGCCTACGCTGCGTCTCCCAGTATGTGGCCGCCACTCGAGAACTTTTCTGCCCCAACGGCCATCTGTTCTGCGAGCTATGTGCCCTGCCCATTGCCACTTCAGTATTGCAACCCCTCTGGCTATGTTGGTGACTTTGGTTCGCCTGCGAATCCCCTCATTTCTGATTCGATCCCGCAGGGCAACTCCGAGCATACTTTTTAACAAAAATGTAATGAAAACTTATCATAGGTAAAATAAAAATTAAAACCAATACCTTTCAACATTTCTCTATCAATATGACGTGCATACATCAATATTTCAGCGGAGACTATTACTTGTTTCCTACTTTTTAAAGCGTGTTGTTAGTAGTCGGGCTTTAGGTTTTGAACTTATTTTTTAAAGACTAAATAAATCGTTTGATGAACTTTAAATGACAGGGCAACCATTTACTTTCTTAAATTGATTTATAACTTTAAGCGTGGTTAGGAAATTTGAAGGATAAAAAGATGAAATAAAAATAGGGAAATCCCGTATCCCATATTCAACACAAATCAGATTGCATTGTGAAGTGTGTACGAGATTCTGCACGATGTTTGTGATATGCGGATAGTTTCGACCTGCGTGCTTCGGCAAGCCTGCGTGGAACGGCGTCGAGTCAGGATTAATGAATTTGAAGCAGGCTCATATCATTGGAACCGATGATGAATATTTAATCAATTAATATTTCTTAAATTTTCACAATCCGAAGAAAACAACCTAAAATAAAACTGTTTTTTTATTATTATACTGCTGCGTATTATATGGGGAGTTCGCTGATTTATACCAGGGGGGTTTCATACCAGTGGTTCGAATCGCCAAATAGCGTTTTTGAATGGGTCAATTCATACCATAGTATGAATCGCCCATATCATTTTTATGATTTGGAGATTTATACCAGTGGTATGAAACGTCGAATAGCCATTTTGACTTCGTCGATTCATACCACTGTCAATAAATTACAATTTAACAGTCGCGCACAAAGTTGTTACGAATATGAATTTACTTATTTATTCAATGAACTAGAGGATTTACGAATAATTATGGTTTTAATGAATCCCAATTTTTTTTTCGTTAAATAGTCGATACATTGTACAGATGTATTTGATTTCCGTATGAGAAGTCTGCCATCCGAGGTTCAGAAATGTTATATTACGCCGTTTAGTTTGAGTTTGGGAACAAAATAGTATAAGAGCGGAGCTTTTGTGTAAGATATTCGGCAATAAAGATGGGAATCGCAGAGGGGTAAGACTTTGCTGCATATGATATTTTTTTATTGAGATGTTATGCGTCTCAACGATGAGAGGTCTATTAGAATCCCTTTTTCCTGGAATACGATAAGCATCCAGTACGGTGGGTGTACCCAAGTTAATATTCTAATTATATAGTTTTCTTTAATTTAAGGTCTTAGGTTAACAAATCGTTTTTTTTTCTAATCGACAGTAGTATGGAAAAATCGTATTTCGAATTTGAAGGTTCGAAGGTTGAAGGTATTAATTTCCAATTTATCTTTTTAAAAAAAAGAAGTAAATGGATTTGCACTCCTCTTCAAGAAATTTGATCTCAGATATGTTAGTATCATATCGTTTAGAAATAAATTCCAAGGATTTTTGTGTGATTGTTTTTTTGTAATTTCGGGAATTGATGTTACCGTAGATTTTAATTTAGAGTTCCGCTCTAGCGTAAAAGATGAAATAATATTTTTTATTTCCGATTTAAATGTGTAAAAACCATTCTTAAATATATCATCTTAGTAACGACCGACGTCGATAAATTTTTAGGCTTCATTTCATTTTAATTTAATGTAATCATCTATAGTACATTTGATGTATGGGGTACTCTTAAGTCATCGGCCAAATATAAATATTATATTCTTTGATACAATATACATGTACCTATATATTTATTTTAGTATCTCCTAGTAGAAAAAAATAAAGATACGGCACCACAAACTTTTTTACAAATAGCCGCTGTTGATGAACACAGCTACTACGATGAGGAATTTCATTGATTACGTTTAAAAATTTTTTGGAGTCTATAGATAAATTATACATGAAATAAGTTAGTCATTTAATGATAATATCTAATAACCATTCACATAAATAATTTTAAAATAAGTACTTCATTCAAAATAAAAGATATCGTTATGAAAAAAAATGTTGATCTGCCATATTTCTAAGTAAATATAAATAACAGTTAAAACCTAGTTATTCGCTAGCCATTTCATAAATTTTAATATCTTAGTCTACCTCAATTTCCGTCCAAAACTATCGTAAATTATTATCACAAATAATTTTCCGCCATTATATCCAAGCAGGTACAGAAGCCAGCTGATCAAGCGTTACATTACCTGTCAAATGTTCCCAACCAATTTTAACTTAGTGTCGATGGCATAGAGTTCAGATTCAAGTAATTTTTTTTGACAGATTTGTAACACTAGATGTGGCTTCTCTACGTACGAGCTAGTTGCTATTAGCTGTAACAAAATGTCCCCGACGGGTGAACACCTCGCTTGTAATAATAGGAGACGATACTTTATCAGTTTCAAACCACCATCTAGTGACGTCAATGCTCCGACGATTTTAATTACAAGTTCTTTAATAAGAGGTAAAAGATAATATATCAACCGACCTATGTTCTTTTTTGTTACACCACTGCATATTGTTGCTTTTATAAAAATAAAGATATTAAGTTCTTATGAATCTTTTTGTTTCATATATTTAAGGAAACCATTTTCTGACAGACCCTAACGACCCCTAACAGACCCAACCTACATATAAGTTTTCAGGAATTCGACGGATGTCTTAATATGTCCGCCAAAAGTAATTAAAATTCATTTTAGGCAGTCATCCGTTCTTGGACCGAAAAAAATAAACCTTGTTTAATCTGCTTTATCAAACCAAAAGTGGCATAAATATGATTTTAACTTACAACGGCATCTAAAATCTATAAGTAACGTTAGGGTCAAAGATTCCTGTTCTAATAATTCGATTAGTTTTCGCTTGATGGTTATAGAATTATTTCAAAAATTATCTTCGCGGGCGCGATTGCTGAACAATAAACTGACATTAAACCAGTGACGTCCATTCAGCCACGAGGAGCGGTAGTTCAGGTAATTGAAAAAGTGACACATTTTATATTTTAGTGTCATTTTTACTTCTTTTATAGGAAAACTTGCAAAAAAAGATATTTTTTTACTGAATTCAATTGAATTGAATTTCTTAGTACAGTGTCGTTTTATCATTGATTTATTTTTAAAATTGCATTTAGTGATGACTCCGAAACTAAAATTAGTTTTTTAGTATTTTAATTAGCGCATCACCTCTTGCAAGTTTCTCCACATCAATGCCAACAACCTTTGTTGCACGACTTTTAAAAATTTATAGTCTTTTCAATTTTAGTTTTCCCATGAAAAAATATTTACAGCCTCGGTTTAGAGGAGTTACTCTGTTTACTCTGAGCATAGGTATGCCATGCAGCTTGCGTAGTAAAATATCGATTCATAATAATAAAAGGTACTTCTTAAAAAATGTAGAGTAAGGAGCAAATATTTTTTAGATATTAAATACCTATTAAACCTGTAGGTTAGAAACGAAACAAAATGCTTGTATAAATAAAATGTGTTAGGTATTTAATCGTCGGGCATAAGGTGCATATTTCCCTTCATGAACATTAACCTATAGTAAGTCTGGTCTGAAAGCGAGGTTCATTTTGGTGTTAATGTTTTAATCCGATGCAAATAGTCGTATTATATTTTAAAGTTGTATTTTATGAATAATAAATAATAAAATAATAAAATCCCCAGGAATGAATATCTTTTCCCCGAAGAATGCAGCAAGAGTTGTAAGAGACTCGAGTCTTAGAGTCTTGTTTAAGAAAACTTGAGTATATTTGTAAAGACTCGAGTTCTAAAAATAAAATTTAGAGTTCAAGTTCTTTAGAATTTTGAGTCTTTTGTTAAAAAACTTGAGTCCTGCCAAAAAGAATTATTGAGTCATCCATATAGTTTAGTCATAAAACAGCTTAATAAAATTAGAATGACACGTTGTTTCAACAAAACTTTTAATTGCGATAGGTCAATTTAATTTAACTTGTTATAACCAGACTAAATAGATGAGTAGATGGCTTTCATGGGTTATGTACCGACAGGATGACGTTAGTAAGTCGTTCTTTAACGGTGGTGCAAGCACCACACAACATTGGATAATATAATATGCCAACTAAGTTCATAACTCAGTCTAGCTCAAAGAACTTAAAAGACTCAGAAGACTCAAAGGACTCGGACTCAATGTGACTAACGAGTCCTAGTCTTGAAAAAAGACTTAAGTCTCGAAATGAAGACAAAAAGACTCGAGTTTCATACAACTCTAAATGCAGCATCGTTAAACGAGACTTTTGATTTCATGTCCAGCCCCATTTTAAAAAGGCACTGCGCTTTACTCTTTGGTTTTTCTATAGATTGAGTGACGAAATGGAAAAATTCTTCCTCGACATCATCGTTGTTAGTGTTCTTACTCGCATTGCTCGGTTACACGTAAAAAGTATTTGCTGGCAAAATCTTGATACAAATTCGATATTCTCAGTCAAATGTGTCCATGGATTCTCAGCAGGACCGCTGAAATGATATGGTTTTAATGACTACACTGCACAGTAAACTTTTCCTACCAAACCAAATTACATTGGAATCTTCTTCAACACATAAATGATAATTGACAGTAATTTATAACAGCAACAAACAAAACACTCGTTACTCTAAGCACCGGCGCGCCAGTAGACTGAAATTATTTTTGTATTATTATTATTTATTTATATTATTATCACTCGCTGCCACACGCTGCCCGGCACTAGTCGGTTCTTACTTGTCTGAACCAGTTTTTCGCGCCGCCCCGGGGTAAAAATTAGACATTGGATTAGCGATTAACTTCTGCATATTAAAGGAAGTTAACGTGTCCGTTAACATTTTTTTAAATTAACTTAAAGTTAGTCCGTTAATCGAAATGTTAACTTCGTTAATTAACGGATTAACGAGTTAATGCCCAGCTATGATATAGGCTATAATCCACCAAGATGTTTGGCGAGATTTCTACTCAAAACCTAATTTGTGCCACTGAGACCTTCATGCAGTAGATAAAGACCATACAAAACTTGTAAATCATAAAGGTTAAACAAAGAAGAGAATTCAAAATGTATTTTCTTAAGTACATAATGATGTTAAGTCCATTCAAGTTTCATACGAAATTTTAATTTATTTAGTTTGTAGATTTAGTTAATTGATATCTATAAGTAAGATATATTTTAATAGGGTTGTCTGGAAGAGATTGTCTGTAGATGATAAGGCCGCTTATTGTGCACTGTACCTATTATATTTTTAATAAAGTTATGTCTTACTCCATGTGTACAATGAAGAATAAATAAATAAAAATAATAAAATAATAAATGGGCTGTTGAAAGTCTTTCTTTTTTTAGATTTGCTTTCAATTGGCGACACGTAATTTACTCGCGGTAAAATAACTTTCAATCAAAAGATTATTTGTTCTTCCTATTTATTAACATTTCCGTGAAATGAATACGAACATTATATAGTACCTATATTAAACGAAGCTAAATCAAAAAGTAACTAAATTGAAAATTAAAAAGCTTCTGCAAAAATTCAAAACTGTAGGTATAGTTAGTGTTTGTTTTCATTCAGAAAAATCATATTGAAACAGTTCTGAAAAATGGGATTTTTCCAAAAATTACTTTTATACTTTTAAACTTCCATGTTTGGTTTTAGATAGGTAGGTAATGTAAATATCAATAAAAAGCTCCAGGAAACTTTTTTAATTTAGAATTTTTTGAATTCATTTTAAAAGAAAACATTCATACAAGAAAACGCTTTTACGTAACATCCGATAATATTTGGGCCACATTCATTAATCTGCTACAATCCTAGAAAAATCATATGACAAAATATTAAAAATACCTAGTAAGGAATGAACCTTGGAATCACACCCTGTATCTACGATAAAAAAAAACGTATTTCGTATTTCTTATACTTTTAAACTATCTATTTGTCAATAACATTTTTCCTCTTAGAATAACAGCCTCGGCTACTTAAAACTTCAAAATATTCTTCAACAAACTTTAACCAAGTATTCGATCCTTAATAGTTGCCGCGGCATTAGTCCAAGGCACGTTCCACTCGGGTCATTATAGTTATTTGTATTTAGGGAACTTCACAAAGTATACCTAAAAATATCATTCGAGAATAGAATAGAGTGATGAATTTCATAAATCAGAAGATAAGCTCTTGAACTTAGTTTTAGGATTATTCAAGGCCCTTTTTATGATAGCTTTCTGAAGAATTGAATATGACTCAAACTTAAAGATGTCAATTTTCAAATATGGAAAAATCTATTCTCATGTAGAGCTGACGTCGAGCACTTTCGTATTACAAGTACCTATTAAGGTGGCGTTCGGGAAGCTCCGTAAAGTCTTCTCGTCCCAAATACCGCAGTGTCTGAAGACAAAGGTTTTTGATCAGTGCGTGTTACCAGGGCCTTATCAACAAGCTTACAGTCGCTCAAAGGGCAATGGAAAGGACTTTTATTAATATATATTTATTTATTATAGCCAGAAGGATTGCAAAGCTGAAGGGGCAATGGGTAGGGCACATAGCTCGCAGAACAGATGGCCGCTGGGGCAGAAAAGTTCTCGAGTGGCGGCTACATACTGGGAGACGCAGCGTAGGCAAGCCCCGCAAGATGGACTGACGACCTGAGAGCGGCGCGGGACATTTGGGGAGGCCTATGTCCAGCAGTGGACGTATCCTGGCTGAATGATGAAGATAATGATTAAGGTAGCGACTGACCTGCGCATTTCGCCGTATCGTTAAGGCGGGTACACATTAGCGAGCTGTAACTGTAACATGCGTGATACGGTACCAGGTTCATTAGGCGGGTACTCATGATCGAGCTGTAGCCGTAACCGTTGCACGCACTGTAACCAAAAAACATAGTGTGTACTGGGTTAGTGAACCTGCTGCCAGCGGTACGCGTATGGTTTGGTTCAAGTCGACGCGTTTACTACGTACTCATTTCTGAACTCGTAACGTTGCACACTATATTTTTGGTAACAGTAACGGTTACAGTTACGTGCAATGTTATAAAATCAGAAAAGAGTACGTAGTAAACGTGGGCTCGAAGCAAACAGCTCGCAGCAGGTTCGCGAACCACGTACACACTATGTTTTTGGTAACAGTAACGGTTACAGTTAGGTGCAACGTTACGAAATCAGAAATGAGTACGTAGTAAAAGTCGTCTCGAAGCAAACAGCTCGCAGTAGGTTCGCGAACCACGTACACACTATGTTTTTGGTAACAGTTACGCGCAACGTTACGAAATCAGAAATGAGTACGTAGTAAACGTCGGCTCAAAGCAAACAGTTCGCAGCAGGTTCGCGAACCACGTACACACTATATTTTTTGGTTACAGTGCATTCAACGGTTACGGTTACAGTTCGCTAATGAGTACCCACCTTTACATTCGCGGCGAGCGCGTTGCGTTACAGCATTACCTGACTAAATATCAGTACTGCTGTAATATCTCGGCTCGCTGTACTGACCTGAAGCATTTCTTCGTAAAGTAACATTACGTCACAATAAAATGTTAGTGTTTTATATCCAGATAAACTTTACTCATTACAATAGTTAGTAATTTGATTTATTTATTTTTTTTAATACGAAAGTTATCGTTGAAAAGCTGTAATAGATAATGCTTCGTTTATGAGGCTATCCCAAAGTAATACTATAGTCTGTACTACAATGGACGATTCTTAGGTAATGATCATCTTCACACAATTTTGAAAGATTGAGCAATCAAATAAATGTTAAGTAAGTTAAAATAAAATGTGTTTACATACATACATAACTTCACGCCCGTATCCCTTACGGGGTAGATAGAACTACAGAGGTTATAAAACCATCTGTTGTCACGTTCGACAAATTTCGAGGCATTATAATGGTGGAGACAGACTATTGCAGTGACAGGAGGGCAGCTTATCACAGCGAAGTATAACATATTGTGCTAAGATTAAATGCTTTGAACCGGACTACGACTAAAAATACAGATAATGGCGTGCAAAAACTCTTCATACCGCTGAAAATGTATTTTGAATAGTATTCAGCAAGCGACTACAGAAAACAAAGAATCGACAAAAGCCTATCTGGTCCGACGTAAAATTGTACAGTAAAAAAACCACTTCAGTCAGACCTATACAAACTATTTGTATGTTTATCCTTAAAACAAACAGTTTTGAATTTTGAAGCTCTGATACTTGATTTAATTTGTTTAATAGTGAAAAGGATGTTTTATTAAATTAAAAGACATAACTTTTGCGAAAAAACAAGTCGCTATAATAGGGAAAAATATCAATACTTTCTTAGGGTAGTCAAATATTAAGGGATGTTAAACTATTTATCGATGGTGATTTTGAGGGTGTATAGTTATGAAAGTCTTTATGGATTACAAATTAAGTATGCGTAAGTACAGATAAAGATATAACTTAGGTTTATTTTAGTATTTTATCTAAAAGTTAACACAAATTACAAGGTAGGACAAAGTTACGTAGCAAAAATGAAAATGAAAATGAAAAATTTTATTCATCATAAGACCATCGAATGGCCGTTTAATGACGTCACAATTTTATACTTCGGCTTTAACAAGGTGTTGATAGTTATTGAATAAGATATTACAGTAGACCATGAGACAAAAAAAGCCGGCAGGAAAAAACTCTTGACACTCTTTTTCAGTCAGTATTATCAAATTAATACAAATAGATAAAGTACAAATTGATCATGACATGAAAAAAACAAACACAAGACAGCTAATTGTGAGAGCGAATGTCATGCCAAAACCAAATTGCTTACATAGTAGGTGCATTAAGCTATGGATGCAGATATCTTTATAAACTAAAAAACAGAAGCATTCTCTAAAAGTTCAAATTCACGAAGAGGTGAATTTAAAATACTATAATTCCGGGTAAAACCAGTATCAGATCTTAATTAAGGCTTTAATGTTGCCGTAACAATTATCGCAGATTATTCCCGTTCATGTTGGCTACATTTTTAGTGTAGCGTGTAATGAATCCAACAGATCCGTGTAATAGGGTTAATTTCAGTAAAGACACTGGACCGTGCATTCTTTTGTTTAGTAATTTAAACGTATGCGTTATATTATTATTAGTCACGAGCTTTTTCCCGCAACTTCATACGCGATAACTACCCTTCCTGTGGGAATTTTGGGAATTTCTTCCATAACACAACCAGACACCCATTGAAGAACCTTTATACTAAGTATCACATCCATGCACTAAGGGAATCAGATTTTTCATACAAACTAAAAAGTTTTATATATCCCGTTCCCGAGGTAATTTCGGGAATTCCTTCCTTAGTGCGCCCCTACACTCTTTAAGAAATGTATGTTCCAAATTTCATTTTTTTACGCCCAGTGGTTACGGCTGTACGTTTTCTGTCAGTCACCCAGTCAGTAACCGAACAGTTTTTTATATTTATATTTCCAAAATTATAAATTAAATAAATACGCAAACCGATAAACACACCATCCATGTTGCGTCAAAACCCAAAAGCCCAACTTTCAGAGGGAAGTTTAGGACGATTAAAATAACTGAGAATATATTTAATATCTAAAATTCTCGTGTCACAGTTTTCGTTGCCATACTCCTCCGAAACGGCTTGACCGATTTTGATGAATTTTTTTGTGCTTATCCGGTATCTATGAGAATCGGCCAACATTTTTTTTTTATTTATATGGCAAAACAACGTTTGCCGGGTCAGCTAGTTATTCATATAATTTGATAACCGTTATTTTTCATAGTTTGGATGAAACTTAGATTCCTTTAGTAAATATGTGTAACTTCAGTCATTACATATCTCATAGTAGTATCGTTATCATTATTTAAAATTTTTATATTCAATGAAACAATAATCCATCAAGATTTTTTTCAATTAAAACCATTTGAAGTTGTTCAATAATATCGTGATTTAACATAATTATATAAATATATATATATTTTTTTCACACAAATTTTACACAAATTAATGCAAAACAAACCTGAACAAACACACGAAAACGACATTATAAAATTAGAAAATGTAGACAGAAATTATTCCCGATAAAAACCACTTAAAATTCTGTTCCACAAAACAATAGATACTTCGAGTATGCCGCAAAAACAATACGGATTTTCCTTTTGTTATCTCTTCCTTGTCAGCACGTCATGGGTCCGATATGGGTAGTATATTATGATAATAGTTTCGAAATTGGTATGAAAAATAACCTTAAGGAAAAAGGAACAGGGGTTGTAAGCAAACCTATTACAATATACCTTAACGGTGATTAGGATGATCGTACTAACAAAAGATACTTTTCGTTATATATATTTTCGTAGCACACAATATAAGCTACGCATTTTATGACGGATAATTTATACGACCATGATTTTATATCCTCCCTATAGATATTTTGATAGTGAAATAGAAAAATAACAAACAATATTATCTTTTCCAAGCGCTTATAAAGCATCAATTGAGGAATGTATTTTTGTAATATGATTTGTTTATCGGATTTAAGAACATTCTGAATCGAAATTTTAGTTTTTTCAAGATGCCATAGTAGAATCGTACGATTGAGACGTTCACATAAGAACACGGCATCAGCCACACATAGTCAAACAAAAATATAAAAGCGTTAAAATCACCACTTAGTTTTTCCGAAACAAATAACACATCCATAAAAAATCAAGAAGTTAATGAAGGTCGTCATTTAGTTCCCAGCAAACCAATTTTATTACCGTAAAAAAAATCTTTGCCTAAAATCAAAAGCAATAACATACTGGTAAATGTTGAAGTAAACCAATACCCTGTTTCATAAATTGTTTACATGCAAAAGATTTGAAAACCAAATTTTAAACTTTCCGTGCAGTGTCGCTTACAGAAATGAAAAACCGTCAAAACTAGTTTTGGTGGGAATAAATCAAGTGTACATAACCGGAACATCGAAATACTTCGCAAGTACACGTAAATGGAGAACTGGCTGTACCTTTTCACATGTGACTACTCCATTACAATGAGTCGTTGATCGATCACACCCGACTTCGGAAATTGAGTCTCACCTCTATGCAATGGCCTAATTTGTAGGCGAACAGCTAACTTCGATACACCCTGAGCTTAGTTTATCTACCGATCAGTTTGTGAAATAAGTTTTACATATTATAATAAACTAGCTTTTGCATGTAACTTCGTTCGCACTTCGCGTCGTAGTGTTGATAATGAGATCTTTCGATCTGAAAGTCAATGGCATGAATTGCATTCCTCGAATTATCAAGTCTACAGCGCGATCAAAAATATTAACTGGGCCATCAAGTCTTTAAGCTTGAAATCAAATCTTTGTATAGAAGTAAATCTATCCTGTAAAAAACAGTTTTTTTTTTTTGTTTTAAGAGAAGCCTATGTGCTTTTCCAGACTACTTCTATCTAAAAATGGATTAAGTGATTGAGGAACATACATCCATCTATCCAAACTTTTGCTTTTATAATATTAGTGAGATAAAATGCACGTACAAAATAATTAGTATATAAAGTTCAAGTTGCTTATTAGACGTATCGACTTTGATACAGAGTTTTTATATATTACTTTTTAATATCCAGTCAGTCACAAAATATTAAGAAATGGCACCACGGAGTCTCAAATATTCACATTTTTCATTTACACTGGCTTGCTTCAGTGTACGCGCCCGGGGCGGAATGCCGAGTTGAAAAACATTATGTCATTTTTAAATATGACGAACATTCGTTCATTAGAAATGAAAAAAATCCAAACTTTATCTTCTTTTATTTAAAAAGTTTTCAGGATAATGTACACAATGTTGATGACACACAGCTTGTAATTAATTTCGAAATAAATTGTACTCAATAAATTGTAACTGCCCCTCGTAAAGCAAGCGAAAAACTTTTAATCATCATACCAGCCACATATTACAGTAACGATGTTGCCCTGGATTTTTTCGTTACGAGCTTTTTAAATAAATGAATCACATTAGCAATTAAAACGGTATTCGCAGAGTGATTGTCTGGGTCATTACACATCAAGGATAAAGTGAACCCGGCCCGTTTTAACGTTTTTCCTCGCTTATGCCGCAAAGTATTATCCAGATATATCTCTTTAATCTTATTACTATTACAGTCGCCACATCCCATTACGATTCGCTCAGTGAATCGCTGAGAAATGCCTTTTTAACCCCCCAAAGAAATTGAGGGGCATTATTATGTTTGATCTGCCTGTGGTGGGATGCAGGAATTTTATTGGATCTCATAAAAAACTCAAACCCACAATGTGCCACGTCGCCGAGGCCGTGGCGGTATAAATCTTTTTGTTTTGTGAATATTTTAAGGCTCCCGTCGAACTAGATTTTCATTGACACTTTTATCTATTTATTTGAGGATTTAATTACTTACTAAAGAATTAGAATAAAAAGTTGCTTTAGATTATTCGTTAAGAGACAATTTCAGGTAATATTAAGCTTAGTGTTTGAGTAAAAGTACTTATGCTGTTATTATGCACAAAGTTTTTTTTTTTGAAAAAAAAAATACGTTTTTACCGTCAAATAAATACAAAAAAATGTAAATCCTTTTTACATTAAATATTTTTGCATATCTCGTAGCAACACAAGTTATATGAAAAAACTTCCAATTAAAAAGGGTTTAAAGCGCCCTTGCCCTCGAAGTATCGTCTAATAATGCTTAAACTAATTAGTGCTATTAAAAGGTTCAGACAATTAATTTTATGTTGATTTATAAAATAATTCTTTGATGTAGTTATTTACCTCAAGACATAACAATATGAAAACGTTATTTATGTATTACAATTACTTTCCAATTCAAATTAAATATCCGTATACATGCTCTTCACTATTTTAAAATAAGGTGCGCTTCGTGGAATACTTTATTTGCGATTCGTTAGTTGCGATTTGAAATAGGTGCGCTAAGTGGAATACCCCGTAAATTATATTCTGGTAATCATCGTTCTTCAATTAATTTATACTTTACTGATCATATTAGAGAACATAATAAAAATATTGCCAGAGTGTTGTCTAGACTGGGTAATTTTCTAGACAGAGGGTAAAATAAGTCTACGTTTTATTGTATTGGCCGAAAAATACTTTTATATATATTTTTTATAATATAAATTTTAACAATAACGACACACAACCCACAAAATAAGTCACTAAGTCTACTCACTTGCATAGCGATTCTTATAATAAATTGCGATTTCCGACACCAATTGTCCCTGCGTAAATAACAATCGTGATCGTCTAAAACAAAATGGATGTAAGCTGTCAAATAAAAAGTGATTGACGACTATAATATTAGCACTACTGATTAGTGTTGTCATTCGAAAAAAACATCCCGTTTGCTTAATTTTGGTTGTAATTTCAAAAACTGTCCATGATGGGTCCGTGTCCATGACAGGTGCCTTTACCTTAGGTACTTGTAAAACATGATTATACAGGATGTACAATCCAAACGGGTCAGTATGGAGAAGTCAGAAACTGTGAGAGATAGCGAAATCTTGTCTTAGGAACCATTGCGTCGATTTTAGATTTAATAATAATCACAATCAAACTTTTTTCTTAACTCTCATACATAACCGGGAATCGAACCTGTTCAAAATCTCTATATAAAATGTGTTGCAAGTCGTAAGAAGCAAAAATTTAATCGAATCTCGTTCAAATAATTGAAAGAAAAACGCAACAATAACATGACCATTTTATTTCAGTAAATGTCCAAAATGGTAGCCGTTCTGCTAAATGCAAAGACTAATTCTTTTGTGTTACGAAAGTAAAATTGCGTTTCGTATTTTCAAGGGGTGCATATGTGATAAAAAATATCTAAGACTGTAGTTAAATCCTGTACAGTGTCGTAATTTGATTTGTAGATTTCATCTTTTACATAACCCCATAAGAAAAGTCAAAAAGCGTGATTTAATGGGGCTGTTTGTACCAATCCATCTTGAGAGTTATCATTGCTAATAAATTAAATTGTGGCCATTTTAGTCTAACATACTGTTAGTCTTGTTTACACAAGATTTCTTAGTTAAATTCGGTCCTTATACTTACGGATAGATCCTTTAACGCGATTACAAGAGTATTGACCAGCAGGGCTAGCATGCAACCATCGATAAATAGTCGAATCGACAAGATAAATATTATTTTGTTATTTTATCCTATTAAGTAAGCTAATATGCGCACCATAGTAGATAGAATTACTCGAATTGATGCCATGATTAAGACCACAGAACCAAATATGTCATAATCTTAATAAATTACATACACTAAATACCATATTCTGAGAAAATATCGATAAAAGGCCCGATTTATCGTTGTCGACGGTAGCATGCTAGCCCCGCTGGTTCGATTCCCGGTTACGTATGAGGGCTAAGAAAAAAGTTTGATTGTGATTATTATAAATTATAAAATCGACGCCATGGTTCCTCAGCAGTGCGATCACAGAACTTTATCGAATCGTATATTAACGAATGTTTACGAATGCTCGTATAGTATGGAGTCGGTTGCAAGTTTTGAGTAACATTGTAATTTTTTATTTTACAGATATTTATGAGTACAACATGTTTATAAACATTCAAAATTAACAAGGCACACATTTATTTAAGCTGGCCGTGCGGCAATGGATAGATTTCAATTTTTTCTTAAAAACCGTCTCCATACTATACGAACATTCGTTAACAAACGATTCGATAAAGTTCTGTGATCGCACTGCAGAGCAGATATCGCTATCTCTCATAGTTTCTAACTTCTCCATATATACCCATTTAGATTGAACACCCGGTATCATAGCATCTCCAGCTTAGTTTTTACATGACATTAAGATGAATGATGATACGATGTAAATTTGTTCAACGAATAGTACTCGTGAGTTAAATACTTTTCCTTCTTGACCGACAACTCCTCAATTAATCACATACTAGATTAATTGAGATAGAAGATTAATTTGTTTAAACTTAATTTTTGTAATTTAATGTCTTGTTGAATGAATATCCGCATACATGGAAGGTAAAACTTCGGGTCTGAAAACTGTTATTATAGTATTACTTGCTGACCCGGCAAACGTTGTTTTGCCATACAAAAAAAAAAGATGTTGGCCGATTCTCATAGATAGCGGATAAGCACAAAAAATTTCATCAAAATCGGTCAAGCCGTTTCGGAGAAGTATGGCAACGAAAACTCTGACACGAGAATTTTATATATTAGACTAGCTGACCCGGCAAACGTTGTTTTGCCATATAAATAAAAAAAATAGATTTTGGCCTATTCTCATAGATACCGGATAAGCACAAAAAATTTCATCAAAATCGGTCAAGCCGTTTCGGAGGAGTATGGCAACGAAAACTGTGACACGAGAATTTTATATATTAGATTCAAAGACGATTGCTTTTGAGTTTTTTCATCGATTCTCAACAGATCGACTTTCAGATCGTGGTGGTAGATTCAGTTCAATTTGTAAATAATTTGACTTATTTCAAGTGTTTGTATGTACGTATAAAATAATTATCTTTTTTAACCAACTTTCAAAAGGGGGAGGTTCCCAATTCGTGAGTATGTTTTTTTGTGTACAGGACCTACGCGGTTTTACGGACAGTTATGAATAGATTTGAATATTCTTGTTTCATATGGTAGAGGATACTTGAGAGGTGGTTAAGTACAGATTTCATCGAAATATTAAGTACTAAATAAATAAATAATAAATAAAATCCCCAGATAATCACACCACACCAACTACATGGCCCCAAAGTAAGCATAGCTTGTGTTATGGGATACCATATAGCGAACTAGGGGGGAACCTAGAATATAAATACATAAATAGATAAACACCCAGACACGGAACTTTCTTTTTCTGGTTCCGTGCGGGGATCGAACTTGCAACCACTGGCGTCTGAGGCAGATAGGTTTACCCCAACGCCATAGTGGTCGCACTTTTTGAAAAATTTAAAACTTTCAAAAAAATGTGTCAATACGGTGAATTGTACGCTCATATCCAAAGTTTACCTAGGATTTAAAAATGTTAGTGAAGTTGGTTTTAGGTAATGCTCTGCATTCGTTTATTATTTAATTTTCACTTTAATTGAATGAAAATTGAGAGTACACTTTTTTTATTGAGATTTATTTATTTAAAAACTAGCTGTTGCGCGTGGTTTTACCTCCGAAATTTTGATTCCCGCGGGAATTTCGGGATAAGAAGTAGCCTATGTGCTATTCCAGATTGTGATAGACACTATGCCATATTTCATTGAATGGGCCGTTTTTCCGTGATTTAGGAACAAACCTCCATACATCCAAACATTCACTTTTATAGTACACTAGCTGACCCGGCAAACGTTGTTTTGCCATGTAAATAACAAAAAAAATAGATGTTGGCCGATTCTCATAGATACCGAATAAGCACAAAAAAATTCATCAAAATCGATCAAGCCGTTTCGGAGGAGTATGGCAACGAAAACTGTGACACGAGAATTTTATATATTAGATTATATTTGTAAGATTCACAAAAATCCACAGATCTTGCAACTTAAGAACTTATTGTTCATTTCAAGCCCGAAAATCTTTACGAAATGAACAATATCCTTTAATTATGGCATAATATTTTTTTAACAGAATTGACAATGTTGTAATAACATTTTATAGAGCATTGAATAGTCAAACAGGATTGTTTGTACACACTAAACAAAATGTGGAACAAGGACGGACCTGTCCTAAACAAACAAATAAATAACCACTGACTCTCGGCTAACAAATAAAGAAAAAGCTTGCTTTATATGCTGAGTAGATATTATCAATGTGTGAACTAAACGTGGGGATTTTGAGAAGATTTCGAAGAAAGTATATTAAGAAATGTGTTTTTTTTTTATAAAAATATGGATGGGACGTTTGTCTTCCATGCCACCTGATGTTAAGTGAACATGAAGACTAATGTGGTACACGTCCATCCACGAGAAACCTATTCACTCGACGCTTAAAAGTACTAGGACTATACTGGTCAGGGAAATAGAAATAGTATTTTACTATTTCTGTGCACTTAAGTACTTTTTGGAGTATTGAAAAGGAGTTCTGAATAAATTGCTATACAACCTGTAGCTGATCAGTGTACATATTCGAGATATATGAAAAAAAAATATTGAAGACATTTTTGTAATAGCACCCAAAAAAATATTTTTTAATATCTTGTCTGAACGATTATTGCAAGCTAATCTCAGAACCAGCTTAACCGATTAAAATTTAGTTTTCATAGTTTAGTTAACTTACTTAATTTTAATGTTTGTTTATTTCAACAAGATGCTATTTTAATTGTTTTATTGCATATAAGATATTATTTCTTATTTATTTCAAGTAACATGCCTCATTTTTGTTATCTTAACCCATGTTAGTGTATAAAACCGAAATCTAAATGATGATGGTTACGTTGTATAAGCAGTAACCATCGTATATCTCGGAAGATCGTGTTTGATAATATTATTTAAAAACTCGTTTGATCTCAGTTTCGTGCATTGCCAAAATAACCGGCCATATACAGATATAAAGGAATAAGGTTTATATTTAGATACTTTGTATACAATGGTCAAACAAGATCTTATCATTACTAGAAAGTAGATGTTGTGGAGCAAGAAAACGCGGGAAATTCTAGTCAGTAAAGTTAAAACTTCCTTAACTAAATAGAAAATATTATGTCATTATAATCAAGCTTCACTGCTTTACGACCATGATACATAAAATACACTATAAGTCTTTAAGGTACTGAAATGTCTAGCAAAAATGAATAATAGATATTGACAAAGCAAAATCCAGACAATTTCTTTTTATGATTAAATAACATTATGAATCGTGAACACTTTAGAGTAAAAGAAAAATAACATATTCAAAGTGTTTTTTACAAAACTTTGAGAAACTTAGGCGACTAATCAGAGTGACCCCTGCTTGGTGGTAGGATTCGTCAGGCTAGTGACCACCCTTGACATAAAAACTGCTGCCAAATCATTACTTCACCGGTAATGTATTTTGGCACGAAGAGACTGTTCCATCCTCAACCTGTATGCCAGGTAAGATTGAGAATAAACGCAAACTTATCATCGTTAAAAAAACAAATTGTAACTTTAAAAATCATGTTTTCAAACTTGCATAACCTTGCACATAACCCGAAAACAAACAAAGAGTATACGTGAATAGTAAATGCTGTAAATAAAACGTCTTAAATTACAAAAATAAAACAAAAAGTCCTGAGAAAAAATTTGGCTGAAAGACAAACGAAATCCAACATATCAATATCAGCACGTACCTACAAGGGCCCGGAAGCACTCAAAATTGATCTACGTGTTCGTAATAGGTAATAATAGATCATTTTTATCCACCCCACTCGCATCTCCCTTTCTACATTATAACCTTGTCTCCCCAATAAACAAAGTCCATTAAGAAGACTTATATAATCTTGTGGCTTTCCATAAGTTTAGACCGTATTTACGAAAGCAAATCTCAGCCTAATCTGTGTAATATACTCAATTTGATACTTAACAATGAAAAGAATAAAAGTTTTTTAACTTGATCATTTTGAGAATTTAAGATGAGACGCAAAACATTATGAAAAACCTAGCTAGGTTCTGATAATGTTTTTACAGAGTTAAAATAATAGGTTTTTTGGTCATTAAACATATTAAGAAAAACGCCACTTATGACTGTTAGAGAACAGAGAAAAGTCCGGGATACTGGTTTTACTTTATTTAATGTTTTCAATGTACTTTCCGTAGACTTTTAAGATCATTCGATGTATAAAAGTGCCATTTTATTCAATACTAGCGACCCGCACGGGTGCAACGCTGATATATAAACTCACGGACACTCGAATCGAGCCACCTTACATTCCCGGGACTTAAAGCCCAATACACAAAAAATATAGAATATAACAAAAAAGTTTTTATGCATTTTTAATGCTGGCACATTTTATCGTCTTTCCTGTATGTATTATTCCAAATTTGAATTTTAAAATTTAAAATAAAGAACAAAAGCCGAGCTTGGTCAATGATATGAAAAAAATAGTGACTGTAGAAAGTTGCTTTTGAAGCAATTTAATTGCGATTTTGTTTGAATTTTCGCAATTGTTGCTAAGCAAAGTTTATTTTAGTTATTTTTCTATAATTTGAACCGCTTTTGGCCATAAAATTATGGATGCTTCACCTGAAGTAGCCGCGCAAGCTGTAGAACTTCTTCAATCTGGACTAAGTCAGCGAAATGTGAGTTTACAACTTCACATAAGTCGTTCCGCTGTTCAAAGAGTGTAGAACCGATACCTGGAGACTGGGATTCCGCGAACCTCCTGTTCGTTACCGAGTGACAACGGCTAGACAAGATCAATACATTGTCACTACCAGCTTACGACATCGACGCCTTACCTCTGTTCAGATACAAGAACAGCTCAGGGACTTTAACGGAGTGGCTGTAAGTGCTCGAACCGTTAGAAGGCGACTCAATGAACGTGGTTTAAAGCCCCATAAGCCAGCTAATAGACCCAAATTGACACGAGCACACCGAATAGCCCGACTAGAGTTTGCGCGCGAACATCTAAATTGGACTCGACATCAATGGAGCCAGGTTCTCTTCACAGATGAGTTCAAGATAATACTATACGGTAATGACGGAATGAGTAAGGTGTTCCGAAGACAGAACAAACGTTTCGCGCAATGCTGTATTGACGAGAAAGTGAGTTATGGTGGAGGATCATGGACAGTCTGGGGAGGAATCTCTATGGAAGGCAAAACTGAGTTAGAGGTAGTAACGGGTCCACGACTGCCGTGGCAATAGATACATTCGCCAATGTTAAGAGAGCCACGTGATGCTAGATTTATCGGCCAAGATTTCGTTTTAATGCATGATAATGCAAATGCCCATACTGCTGGAATCGTCAGGGAGTACTAAATGACATTGGTATCACTGTGAAGAGATGGCCAGCGCGAAGTCCTGTTATGAATCCTATAGAGCAACTGTGGGATGAGCTGAAGAGGCGTGTTCGAGCTCATCTTCCTGCCCCACAAACCACACAGAAGCTCAAAAAAATTAGTTTAGAAGAATGGGAGGACATTCCTCAACATGTCATAACTACATTAGTTCTATGCCAAACTGTATGAGAGCTGTCATAAATGCACTGGGAGGCAATACAAGTTACTAAATTTATAAACATTTCTTTTCATGTAAAATGTTTCTTTATTTAAAAATCGATTAAATTTTTTTCCTTGTAAAAAGCTAATATGGACTTGTTTCAACGTAACTCGAATTATTTAATAAACTGTAGTTCAAATTTAGAACAGTGGCACTCTTAATGAGTGATGAGTATACCAGCTCCAAAACTGCATCAAAACATTTTCTTTCTACATACATGTTTTGTAACTTACAGTACTCCAAACATGTTGCAGTGAAATTGTCGAACCATTCAATGTAACTGTGATTTCCCTAGTGTGATTATAATATCACGACTTTGACAATATACGCATCAATTTTCCTGTATTGCTTTGTTTAGAAACCCTACAGACGCCGTAATAATCATCGGTGGCGATTTTCGGCGGGAGCTTCAATGTATAGTGTGTAGTACGGCCGCCTCCTAAAAGCATTGTGGCAATGCCGGATGACACGACAGCAAATGCAATTTTTCCGATAAACAACTCTTTCAACTTTTTGAATCGTTATATCTCAAAAACGGTGGCTCTTAGGAAAAAAGTATTTAGACATTTTTTATAGATAGGTTTTTATATTTTTAGTTGGATAAAAATAAATGCTGTAATATTTAAAATTGCAACGTAAATAAAAAAATGGGATCTGTGGGTTATCCCTAATCGAAGGAATAGACATATAACATCACGAAATTTTTCGTAGATCATTTTAAGATTTACAATGATGTAATTATTTTGATCCATTTCGTAGGGCAGCGTTAGCATTTAGACACTTGTTTAATGTTTTATTACTATATTATACATTTAAAACTACCTCTTGAATCAATCTATCTATTAAAAAAATCGCAACAAGATCAATTTTTAGTTTTAAAGATTTAAGCATACATACAGACAGCGGAAATCGATTTTGTTTTATACTATTTATCGATGATAGGTAAATAGATGGATTTAGCAAAATAATTATATTTCAGTGAAGATAATCAGATTTTATACATAATTTTTAACCAAATTTCCTGCAATCAAATATTCAGAAGATTTCCAAAACAAATTTTAATACATACATACATAACCTCGCGCATGTCTCCTTTTAGTATAGCCAGAAACAAGGGAACACCAATTACTACAATCCAGACATAACTCTTTCGCTTCCTCCACGTTCATTAATCTTTTCATGCATGTTGGCCAATTACGGGTACTTTTAACTTAAGAACGTCGCCAATTTGATCGGCGTACGCTCGCCTTGGGCGGCTCCTTCTGACAGCACCATCCATTCTTGCTCTGTACACCTCTTTCTCTTCAAATCTTCTTTCACTCATCCTTTTCAAATATCCAAATCACCGTAGCATACTCTTTTCAATCTTAGTCTCTACATCTTCTTTCAATCCTCATCTCTTTCTTATTTTACTGCTGTTCACCTTATCACTCAATTTCACTCCACACATACTCCTCAAAGCTCTCGTCTCCACAGCATTAACCGTGCTTTCATGTCTCTTCTGCCATACATAAGCAAGACGAGCCATATTTGGTATAATTTTGCTTGCCATAATCGAGTATAATGTGCCTTTAACACAATTTTCTCCTTTTACCCCACTTTCAATATCACTGTCATACTTCCCTTATCTTCTAAAGACTTGTTCTTGTTTAAATTTTTCGTCTCCTTTCATAAAAATGCATTTCGAAATATCTTCGTTCCGCCCCATAACTATAACTTTCGTCTTTCCAACATTCACTCTCACACCTTTTCTTTTAAACGACTGTAACGGCTGTAACCATTTGTTGCAATTTCGACGCTGACGATGCCAGTAGAACATGGTCGTCGGCGTAAAGCAGAGTTTTGATCACTGTCTCATTCATTTTTAAACCCAATCCAGATTCTTTCAGATCTTTCAAAAAGCTATCCATAAATAGGTTGAATAGCCATGGAGACGCTACACAGCCCTGTTTAACACCACGACCGATGCTAAACCTCAATTTTGTTGGCATTCATCACCTCGCATATTTCATCAATCTTATCATCTATTCCTCCACAAACATTCATCGTCGCAAAAAGGCATTCCCCTGCCCTCTTTTTGCCTTTTTAATGTTTAGATAATAAAAAGGCGTGGGACAGATTTATTGTAAATAATCATGTTAGCAGTTGTGGCATGGCATTAGCAAGTTGTCTTCCGTTTTCAGAGTTGTATTTCCGCCAATTTGTACAGTGAGCACTTTTGACAAAAGAGTGCCGAGAGCACTTTTCTGCCGGGTTTTTTCTTCTCGGCCCTTTGCCCCTTATAATATTTTACTTTTAAATCAGTTTTAAAGCGGAGGTTGAATATTATGAAGTTGGTATATTATGTAGGTATGTCACATCCCTACAGTGAAAAAATAATTTTAAAAACAAGACAAATTTATTTTCTTTTAAAGTTTAATATATATAAAATTATACAAAAAATCGGCTATAACTTCCTTGATTTTCCAAGAAAAAACATTGAAAAAGTTTTTATTGGACAAAAACATTTTTGAATTCTAAAATATCATTGGTGAATTACTGCCCCCTGATTTCTAGCGAAATGTTTTATCCTCAATCATAACTTACTTTGTTTGGAAAACATGCCGGATATTTTCCGGAGATTAAAAAACATTACAGAGTAAGCCGTAAAAGGTTAACTTCCGATGAGTGAAGTGCTTGTTGTTCAAAATTTCTCACTTACTTAAGTAAAATCGGGAAAAGTTTCTTTATGATCCAAACTTTTTATTAAATCTCGAAATTCGAAACAGGGACATCGAATCTATAAAAAAAATGTCAAATACTTATGTATTTGTTTATTGACGACCTCTTTGGCGATGGCGTTAACCTGTCTGCCTCAGTGGTTGCGGGTTCGATTCCCGCACGGAACAAGAAAAAAATATATTCCGTGTCTGCGTATTTATCTATTTATGTGCTTTTATTCTAGGTTCGCGAACTAGGTTCCCCCCTTTAGCGAACTGGGTTCCCCCCTAGTTCGCTAAATGGTAGCCCATAACACAAGCTATGCTTACTTTGCGGCCATGTAGCTGGTGTGATTGTCTGGGGATTTTTTTTATTTTATTTTTAGAACATAGTGGTTTGGACATTTGGAAAGGATGAGTGAAAGTAGATTTACGAAAGAGGTTTACAGAGCAAGAATGGATGGTGCTGTCGGAAGGGGCCGCCCTAGGCGAACGTACGCCGATCAAATTGGCGACGTTCTTAAAAAGGGCCTAGTTAAAAGTACCCGTAACCGGCGATCATGTATGAAAAGATTAATGAACGTGGAGGAAGCGAAAGAGGTATGTCTGGATCGAAGCAATTGGTGTTCCCTTGTCTCTGCCTACCCCAAAGGGAGACAGGCGTGAGGTTATGTATGTATGTATTTTTAGATTTGATACGGTTAATACATACAAACATACATAATAAGATTAAATAAATAATTTGGAACACTTCTAAAGCTTTTAGACGGACGAACTTTCCATACTTACTGGGTATATTCAGTGAGTGCGTTTTAAAGAATTTATGAGTTCTCTCGTATAATTTTAAAGAGGGGCTTTAAAATATATGCTATTTTTCACTGAACTCTTTAATGTTTTGAAACATGAAGTTTTAGGTTCTATGTTACAATATTTTAAAACTTCACGGTATTTTTTTCTCGTCCGGAATACCTATTTTCACTCAAAAATTTAGAAAGATAAACTGTTTAGAAATTAAGAAAAGTTTTTTTTTGTGTATTTTCAATGTTTTTTGTTTATGTTTATATTTTTTCCTAATAAAATTTTATATCTCCGTTGGTCGATTCCACGGTAACGGGCATAAGACATTGTTTCGAAAATAAAAGTACGTCTTTGCCTTTATCTTTATCTCTGCGTTTCTCGAGATTTTTTCCAGACATTGTTTTATAATAAAAGTATATTTTTATTGTTGCGTACCAAAGATTCATAAAAAGATCTTTTACAGTTTTGCTCGTTCATTTTCAAAGTATCTCCTTATCTGTTAACTAAATTTGAAATATTTCTGTTTTATTTGAGAGTACCTACTCCTAAAAGGTAAGTTTAATTTTTTAAGTGACATAACTATATTTTATAAAGGAACTAGCTGACCCGGCAAACGTTATTTTGCCATATAAATAAAAAAAAAATAGATGTTGGCCGATTCTCAAAGATACCGGAGAAAGCAAAAAAAATTTCATCAAAATCGGTCAAGCCGTTTCGGAGGAGTATGGCAACGAAAACTGTGACAACAGAATTTTATATATTAGATATTATTTCTTCACGCCAAATGATAAATTATTATGGTCTTCAGTTTTCCTGTTTCATAACATTTACAAAAGAAGTCTTGCAATAAGTAATAATTGGATTATTTCGGTATGTATATCTCACTTAACAATAACAGAATGGGCATTGTTCATTTTTTTAAATTTATTTCATACGTAAAACCGTTTCGAGGAATAAGGTTTCTGATTAATTTAGTCGATTTAAAACATTTAAAAATATTGGGGTTTTAGAGATTTTTAACAAAATACATTTGACCTTTATTTAACCTTGATGACGACATCAAAGGCATCAAATCGATCAAGTGTTATGCCTTAAAGCTGTTTAAAAAAAGTCAAACTAAACTCTATAGGCTCTATGGTGGTTGTTTTGTTTTGTTTATATTTTAACGTAACCTCAACGTTACAAACTCAGCTTCTTTATTTTTCCCTGCGATTGATCTAAGTTTAATGAACAATCCATTGGGTGACAGTGACATAGCATGACTTTAGCACACAGACACAGCTAACGTTTTTTTTACTGACTGACACATGTTTATAAAGTTAATGCCACTGATGACGTCATCACGTACTAATTTCATAAAATCAATATAAATTAAACGACACAGTTAAAAATAAAACTATTCAAATTGTTCTCTCAAAATAGGCTAAAGATTAATATAACATAATAAAAATAATAGGTTAAAAAAAGTGAACAATGCCCATTAAAAGTAAAAAAAATACTCGAAGTTCCCGTGTCTTTCTCGCCGTAACAGTCACGAGTGAGACATTTTTAAAGAAATATAATGAATATACTTTAAAGAATCCCTGAAGAATATCGTAGATGGTCTGTATAAATAAAATGTATATAGTTGCTTAAGAAAAAAAATAGTAGTTCTTTTATATTTCTTGATAAAAAATCCTTCGGTAAGTAAAGTTTTCTTTTGCGATGCTGATCATAAATGCATAGATGTCTCAAAAATCCCCTTTTCATATTAAATAAGTATGTATGTATGTCTTAGGCCTTGTCTCGGTTATAACATCTTTTTAACAATACTAGATAAAAATCACATATAGGTACTTTACATGGTGATTATTATTATCAACATAGTTTCAAAAGGTTTTCTTCTGGTTGAATGCATTTTTTTAAATATTTAAGCATACTTTACTATCACATTTTTATTCGAAATAAGCCCATCTACAGACTATTCCATTAGATAAGTGGTATAAATTCATATTGAAAACAAATACGAGATTGAGTTACTTGAATCGAAATAGATTTCGGTATCTCCATTACACGAGGGTATTATTGTTATTGACAGTCACATTACGTTTTAACCAGGTTCTTGTGACACGATTGACATGTAAACAGTTTCTGAAATCCATAGAAAAGTAACTAAAATATACAAATTGTTTTTGGGCACGGGAGGAGAATATTAAAAGCCATACTTACCAAGAAAGCAGCTGAAGCACAACAAATGCAGCCAGATCTTCATCTTTGCTGCTACTTTATACCATTTTACACTTTAGAATCCACTTTTCCCGCTTCAGGCCACCTGTCGACCAAAAACAAAACAATTATACAAAGTTGACAGAATAGTTTCGTAGTTATATAACTTATTAGTAAGTGCCATCAAGTTCCATTAAAAACTTAAAATATTTTTTATAGGTTATATGATGCCCTGCAAACGGTCGCATGGCTAGAACGGCGTATTATTTCTATAATTTAACTGGTTGGTCCTTTATTCGGGATATACGTTTATATATATCCAAATTTAGTAAGTTGTTACCCTTCCACCAACCTTTGATCGAAAGGGATTATGGACTATAGCAAAAGGCTTTTACTGCTAGGCCATTTTCTTAGAAGTAGCTTTTAGCGAGCGAGTTGCCAATAACCACATTGTATAAACGCAAATGGCTTCGATTACACTGGTTTAACTCGTAGCTTACTTCACTCTGTCCAGCCACATGCCTATACTGCAGTTCTGTTCTTTCGCATCAGATAATCCATATTTCAATAATTTAAACCTTGTTGTTTCTTATCTTGATGATGGTAAAGGTCATATTTTAACATTTGCTGCGAATAGGCATATTGCTCAGTTTGGTATAAACCTATATATGAGAGTTTTTTGATTTAATACTAATAAGGTTAAATTATTTTCTAAATAAAAAAATACCACTTGATTTACAATATGAAACGTAAATATTTTATAATATGATACGCCTGCTCAAAATAGTTATTCGTAACTTTAGTAGTAACTTGACGGCTCAGATTATAGATCCTGAGATTCATAGTGGTGTCCCCGACTTTACCTTGCATCAAAGTTTAACTTTCAATATTGCTACCAAGCTTTGACATTCGCCCTTGGTCGCAAAACCAGAGTCAGCAAGTTTGACGACTCTGAACCATAAGGCACTCAAGATCTATACCTGTGCGATTTATGTTGAAAAGTTAGTTTAAAATATACAGGGTGACTGGTGACAAATTTTAGATATTGAAGGAGAGCACTCTGTACTGTATATTGTGTCCACGCTCTAATCCACCGCATTAAAAGTACTCGTAGTATTGCTTTTTTAACTAAAGCTGGCGCGTTCACAGTACTCACATATATACAATTTCGCTAGGTATAAAATATGTTCAAAATTCCATGCTGGACTGGGAGCGAAAGAAAACATAGAACTGTAAAAGCCAGTTAAGGGACAGAGGTTTTATTGGCATTTTTGTGAGCGATAGGCTGACTCGCTGTCATTGCAATAGTCTCTCTCCATCATTATAATACCTCCAAATTTGTCAAATGTGACATCATATGGTTTTACAGCCTTTCTGCCTACCCCATAAGGGATGCAGGCGTGAAGTTATGTATGTATGTATGTATATGTTCAAAAATAAATGATTTTGATTCAAAATGCGGCTCTTGCTTTTATTTGTAGATAAATAAATATAATTATACATAATATGTGTTACTTGCTATAATTTATTATGATTCTTACATTATTGCTTTGATATTGCATTATATTATGCAGGTGCAATCGATTTACAAACTATTTTATAACGTAATTATTCATTGTTTATATTTTTATTACTGACAAATACGGTCGATTACATATGCTGCCAGCTAAAAAATAAACACGAAACCTAGTTCACTGCAAATAACGCTGTATTTATAAACGGTAGAAAAAGTAAAACGATATCCGTCCCCTTCACACTCATCAGACTTTTCATGATGCGCATACAACACGCCACGCGCTTATTCACAGACAACACACAAGAGCAATGTGTAAATGTATTGAATGCGTCAGATTTAGTTAATTTAGGTATAACCCGCCTGTCGCCGCATAAGTAGAACGTGCGCTAGTGTAACCATGCGTTGCGTGATGAATTCTTTAACTTTTGGTTAAGTTTACTCAGCAAATAATTAATATTTATTTTTTCTCTTCATGTATGATCTCAAACCATCCCGTCCTCGAATTTGAAAGTGCACACCGATCACCCTGTATACTCGTAGGTTAAATGTTTTGAACACTGGTAGCATTATGAATTATCATTGAAAGTTTGAGAGAGTTTAAAAAAATATGTTGAATGTATGCTCTGGCCGTTTAGTATTATTATAACCCGTTTGCTAAAAGATTGGACCTCGCTGAAATGTAACGGTCTTCATATCGCTGAGTCCAGTCCTATTTTTGCCTTACTTCGGCGAAGCAAAAAGGAGATTTTGACCTGTATTTATGTGTATTTGAGTGTATCTATGTTCTGTTCCCTCATAACTTCTAAATTAGTTGTCATAATTGGACAAATCGAAGTCGAAGTCGTCGTGGCGCCGTGGTTACTGTGTGTATCTTACGATATCACAGGTTAAGCAACGTTCGGCGCGGTCAGTACTTGGATGGGTGACCGCCGACCATTCTTTTCTCACGGCGACTTCCGTGCTTTGGAGGGCACGTTAAGCTGTCGGTCCCGGGTGCTGTATACTTGTATACAGTAGTCGTTAGGGTTTGTCAGAAGCCATATCGGCACCCTGAAAATTCTGACATCCACCACCCAGCACTGGGCCAGCTCGGTGGATTATGGCCTAAACCTCCTCGTCACCCAGAGGAGAGACTCATGCCCTGCAGTGGGCCCATTACACGGAGTTGTGATGATGATGATGATTGGACAAATGTCGTTGGAAGCCTCTTGATTTTTCGCTGGTTATAGGTCACGTTAAATTGACTACAGCGCCCTCTAGAAGACTTAAATTAAAGGACAAAAAAATGTAAATGGTTTCGTGTAAGGTATCAAATGAAAGAGCTTTGTAGTACAGTTCAAGTATGTAAACACTATTGCTCCAAAACAAGTGAAATAATTAATCAACGAAAGCAGAGCATTTAAAATACCGGCTTTGCGTACAAAAATAAAAATATTGTTCAGTTTTGGACGTAAATATACTCCGAAAATATATATTTTTCCAAAAAATAAAAATACTTCATGATGTAGGGGAGGCGGGTACTTGTCACAAAATATAAATAACCATGTTTAATTTGAAAACTGAAAATAAATCTACCAATTTTTCTTTATTAATGATATATTTGGTTAATCAACTTTTATTAACTGCATACATACATAACTTCACCCCTGTATCCTTTATGGGGTAGGCAGAACACCAGAGGTTATAAGACCATCTGATGTCACGTTTGACAAATGAGGTAGGTATTATAATGATGGAGAGAGGCTATTGCAGTGACAGGGGGTCAGCCTATCGCCCACAAAAATGCCAATAAAACCTCTGTTTTTTTATTTCATAAAAAATATGCTAATTTGTATAAACAATTCAGAGATTAAAAACAACTGTCGAGTGAGACAAGTTACCCCAGACGTGGGGTAGGTTGTCTCAAGCGAGGGTCCTTGTTGTCACAGGTCACAATCAGCAACACTGTCATCATCACAGTTGGAATTTTGGCAGCAATAAAAAAATCTTTATTCCCACCGCATATCGCATGGACCCACTCTTTCTTTGTATTTCATATAGTATCTAGGAAGTGTTCTGTAGTTAATATTAAGACTTTGGCAATATTTCTCATGAAATTGCAAGGTCCCACTGCCCTCATCGCATGTATCATGACTTCTGCTGTTGTCCGACAACGATCAGTGAGTCTTTTTCTATTTCTAGGCATTTTAACTACATGAAAAAAAAAACAAAATGATTGTTAAAACAAAAAAAACTATAGTTACAGTGACAACGAGCCCAAACATAAAAAATATATTATAAATATAAACTCCAAAAGTAAACAATTGACAATGTTTTCTGTAATTACGTTAAACTTGGTTATTTTTCCATTCATACCAAATAAAAAAAAACTTAATAACATACAAAAAACTATGGTCAATAAAATACCTCAAAGAAGACACCAAAATTTACTGGATAAAGATTTTTTTTATTTCTTCCATCGACATAAAAGTGTGCGGCCATGACGCTTTCTGATGTTGGTAGGACTGGGATGCGTTGGGAAATGTATAAGTTTGATTGCAATAAATCCTTTTAGTTTTAAAAATATTGCACTTGTGCAACTAATACTTGTGACAACGAGGACACTCTTCCCCTACTCAATCGATTATTCCAATTATTAAAATTAACACATCGTACCTAGAGTATTTCACAAACATTACAATTTCATACATATTCATAAAAATATTTTTTTTTGCACATGGGTTTGGAATATGATGATGTATCTTATATCAACATGAAGCAAGATGATTTATAATCGATTCATAATTGTCCAAAAAATTTTGTAACAAAGACACAAAAAAAACATAAACTAATTGAGAACCTCCTTCTTTTCGAAGTCGGTTGAAGAAACGTTTAAAAACTAAAACCCGACTTCCAAAAAACACGTTCTTAAAAGTTCGAAACAAGAAAATTATCTCCGCTTAAATATTTATGTATTGACGCCATCCTGATAGAGATATGTTTAAAGAATAGCCATTATCGTATGCAACCTATTGTAGCAAACAAAAAACTTTATAGTAATAAATTTTAAATTAAAAACCTTTATAAAAACAAGCTTTTATTTAAATTAACTTAAAATAAAAAAAAAACGTTTACACCAAGACTTTTACTGTAAACTTATAACATCATTTCACATTCGACACAATTTATATGATATAAAAACTTGTCTATACGAATGGATAGGATAGTATGTCAGTTTCATACATTGGTGCTCTCCCGAAGAAGGGCCATATGATTTCTGTAATATGTCTAATGGAACCATTCATTAGGACCAGCTGTCTTGTTAATGTCAGATGATATAATATATTTAAATCTATCTTATCATTTTTTCGAGTACCACTAGACTGATTGATTATTTGGTTTATAATTACAGCACAAGCTCGAAAATGTTCACGAACAGTTTTGTTGCGATTATCCATATTAAATTAAGAGTTAAACCACATTGAATTTAGAGTTACAACACAGTTTTTGGTGTTATTCTCAGCAAGCCCTTTCATTCGATTGCCCATATTTCAGGAATGCACTAAAATTAATTGGTCTGTCATCTTTGTGATGGCACCATATTAGTGTCAGCGCTAACGATAGATTAGCGATATTAAGATGGTCGTATGATTTGATAGTAGCGGAAGTTGCACTATTATAGGTGGCGATAAATGTAATTAATGACTCATTTGTGTTATTCGCAGCAAGCCTTTTCATTTCATACCCATATTGTAGGATTGCATTAATTATTGCGTTTAATGTAAAGTGACAAACGTTTTTTCGTTCAGCAATCCCTTACATTTGATACCCATATTGCGGGAATATGTAAAAATCATTGGTTCACCATCTTGGGGATGGCACCGTGATGGATTTAGAATGACGTCAAACAATTGACCATGCATTGACTTCTAAACTGAACGTGTATACAAATTTTCAGCTCAATCAGGTAAAGACATCTGCTTCAAAATTGAGTTGCAAGATTTCACCCGAACATACTTACATACATACATTGCAAGTTAAATAAAAGGTTTTAAAATAAAAATAAAAAACAACGTGGCATACGATCACGGCCATCGACATATCTGTATTTACATACATAAATATTTCAGCTACGACTATTTTCTTGGTTCGAACTTTTTAGAGCGATTTTTAATAGTCGGATTTTATTTTTAATATTTTTTTTATTTTTCCAATTATTAAAATTAACACAGCATACCTGGAGTATTTCACAAATATAAATATTTATAACTAGCTGTTGCGCGTGGTTATACCCTCGCAATGTCGAATCCCGCGGAAATTTCGGGATAAAAAGAAGCCTATGGGCTATTCCAGACTTTACAGTATCACTATGTCAAATTTCATTCAAATCCGTTCAGCCATTCTCCCGTGATTGAGGAACAAACACCCATACATCCAAACTTACACATTTATAAAATTAGTAAGATAAGACAATATTTTTTTTCCAATGTACAAAAAGAAACTATTATGGCAGAAGGCAGCGAAACAAGCGTACAGGGCATAGAGATCAGTTTCGAATACAATTATTGACAGTTTTATAACACTTGATCTGCTGCATTCTGTACCCATGGACGCCAGATCCAAACTTATAGTCAACGTGTTATATACATTGTCAGACTACAAGTAAAATACAGACCTATTAATAAACAAACCCCATCTATAAACCTCTTAGATAGTCTCCTACCTTATGGCTAAGAATAAATCGAAGGTGTTATGTCTCAAATACGACAACCGAATTTAATTTTAAGTGCCTTGCGGCCACGGAGCTCGCTGTGGCTTTACGAACAGCAATTTTGTCCCCGCTGTACAAGTGGCGGTTTATATTTGAGGCAACCCGAGTGGACGCCAGGTGCAAAGGGGAGCTACGGGGCCGTTCCGAACTTTCACTCCAGAACTAATTGGTTATAAGTCAAAAAGTATTAGAAATTTAGAGCGTTTTTTAAATTATTGAGAACAACACAATATTATCATAGAATTAAAAGATAACCTTTTAAAAAATTGCCCTAGCGTATTGATATTCAACGGCGTGTAAGTGGTGTTACTGGCTTCAAGGTCAAGGTCCCTTGCTTAAATCTGTCTAAAGTGGTTACGTGCTGGACTATTTTTTTTTACTGGAGGAAAACGTGCTATCACGTCCCCAACCACACAAGGGGGAACGGCGGGGTATGTGGCGATGATCCGGCATAAGACCGAACCGAGCCACTAAAAACCTCCATGTGTACCTCATCCGCCATAGATGGAGCTCACCGTACGGCCGGAGCTCACGGGTAATGCCAATCCCCTCCCGGCACAAGCCTCTCGGCTTCCCAGCATAGCTTTTACCAGGCTGGTAAGCGACAGGTGTCCCCCGACGACAGATGTCAACTCATGTTGCTGCTGAACCCACGCCAAGGTGTGCTCTTCATGGTGTCCGTGTAGTTTGCCCCCCCCCCACAATGGTGACAACTGACAACCCTGTGCAGGTAATGACTGAAACGTCCATGACGGGTCAATACCCGCACAAGGCGGAAGGACAGAGACTCTTCCCATCCCTGAGGAGTGCCCTCCAGCAACATGGCATTACTGCTAGGCGGTTGCCGTGAGCCACAAGCGAATCAGTAAGCCAGATAACTGTCACCCAATCACATGTCAGTGATTAACATATTTCAGCGTCAACAGATTAAGTATGGGAATAGTTTCAATACCTTGATTAATGACATTATACATAATTGCAGTGATAAATCTATAAATAACTTTATTAATTCTCCTAAGATCCAACAAAACTTTTATTTTAAGTTTTCCTTATTTGAGGTATGAGCGGATTGAAAATGTGCAGGTATTTTCTTAAAAAGCATTATTCTTACAAATTGCACCTACTTTCTTTCACTGAAACTAGCTATACTTATTTATTGGGTAACTTGAGCTTGTTAGCCCTACGTTTTCGTTCAATTTGTCCGTGGGAACTATGCAATAATTTTCGTAGCACTCAGCACTCTTAATAAAACCATAGCTAACCGTGAAATCTTTAAATGAGTGTTCGACACCGCTCCGGCCATGAGACGTATATAATACTCTACATTGTTGTTACCACGTAACCCTACGGTACTTAATAACTCTACGAAAACTTTTGAAATGTAACTGTTATGCTAACTTGTAAAAGGGTTACCCACAATAACAAGGACAAAAATAAAGGTTCCTTGGGACAGCTTAAGCCTTTGTGAGATACCTTCTCAATTCAGGAGCTTATTTTAAGCTTAGTTGAGATAATCATTTCAGATGAAAATTAAGCTCAAAATTAAAATACTAGTAGATTATGTCGATTTAAACTCAGAGTAAAAGAGGCCTATGTCCAGCAGTGGACCTCTACAGGCTGTGGATGATGATGATGATAATGATGAAACTCAGAGTCCCATTGTTTTGGTTCATAATAAAAAAAAATAATAAAAAAAGGTTAATAAAAAAACAATAAAAACTTGTAAATATCACTGCGTCCCACCATGGCGTTGCTTTATTAGGCTTATTTTATGAGTATAGCTAAGACTTTAAAATACTAATGCTTTAGAAGATGAAATACAATGTAAGTCTGCAGCAAATTTATATTTATAGCCCATTTCAAGTCCGCAAAGTTTTTTAAATGATATTATTCGAGGAAAAAAACATAAATATATTAAAGGTCAAACATGATCATCTTATTTCTTTATTTTTCTGGGAGGTACTTTCTATTTTCTGTGTATTAAGTAAATTAAGCCCTTACATTTAAATAATAGCAGTTATGGTGCCCCTTTTATTGTTTTACAACAACGCTTTGTTGGGAAAAGTTGATAAAACAGTAGTTAATAATTTTATTTATAGGAATCAACATTTTAAGTAAAATAAAGTATTTGATGTATTTGATCACAATTGACCTTAAAAGTTAAATAACTAAAAGCCGACTACTAAAAACACGCTTTAAAACGTACGAAACAAGACAATAGTCTCCGCTAAAATATTTATGTATTTCTATACGTCATACTGATAGATATATGTTCAATCATTATGAAATTTTTTTTCGCAGTTTTTGTGTTATGGTGCACTATTCAAATATGTAAATGGTGTCTACATATGTTGGAATTAAGGACGCGAAATGTTAAATAATCTGTGTTTATTTAATCTGTGGTATCACTGTACAATTGGTATTATATGATGTTCTACTTTTTGCCCGCTATCTTGTCTCTGCTTCCTTCTTGGTAAAAAGGCTCTATAAAATTAATCCAATTGAATCAAGTCTTGCTTGCGTTTTATTCCATGAGGTTATGGGCCGTCCCATGCCTAAAATTATCATGTTATTGAAAGTGAAGTGATTTTAGTAAATATATACTTTTCTCGGTAAAATCAAATTACATACATACATACATACATAACCAAGTCAACACACGCGGCCGGTCTGCACCGTATTTCTCTTTCAGCTTGAAAAATATTGAAAATGAAAAAGCTAATTGGGAGATAAAATTATGCTACATGGAGTTTTGCAGCTGAAAATGAAGAAGACATAATAAGAAATGTCCCATATCAAGAATTGATAGGATGTTTGTTATATCTATCTCAAGGGACTCGGCCAGATATAGCATATGTAGTACCTAAATACACTCAGTAGATACAATAAAAAGAATTTTACGCTATCTGAAAGGAAGCATTTCTAATAAACTGCTATTCAGAAAGAACAACAAAAATATTGTTGGCTATTGTGATCTAAAGGTACCTATATATTTATATGTGTATTGATATAGTATTTATTTATATGGTACATAAGTATTTAAGTTCGTTTGTAGTTTTTTTTACGAGCCGTACACCTCGTCCACATTAATTTCCACCAATGCCTGGGTTGCCTGGCAGAAATCGCGCTTCGGCGATAAGGCCGCCCTTTGAATGTTAATTGTGATTGATATTTTTTATTTAAACTGTGTAACAATGTTGGTGTACAATAAAGAGTTATTATTATTATGCATACTTATGACTACACACCTTTCGGCGGAAAAGACCCGACAATCAATTATTATTATTATTATTGTCAAAACTTGTTAAAATTTGAGAAAGAAATACTTGACAATGACACAACTCGTTCATTAAAGCTTACTTTGACGTACGTCCTGTGTACATCGAAATATACATATTCTACCAGTTTCTGTTGTTTTTTATGAATAACTAAGCACTACATATTGTTTTTTTTTTACGAAAATATTTAACAACATCGATTTTAATAAGTAAGTATTTCAATTTTTTTTTTAATTGATTTATTTCTTGTAGCCAAAGTTAAGGGAGGTGATGTTTTCAGATAGGTATCTACATAACATTTCTTCATCTTTACATCTCATAATCATTTTAACCGTACCAATAGTTTTTATTTGATTTTCAATTTAGTACACTTTATTGAATAATATTTATTGCAATTCCATCTCTCAAACACCGATTCATATTTCAGTAAACAGACAATCACATTCGAACAAAAGTGACCTAAAACGATTTTCTAAGAAATATAATGTTTTTCGTGTAATAAAGCTTTCAATAACTTCGAAGCGACTTGATTTAACAATGATCTAAGAAATAATTAAACAAGAAATAAGATTCTGTAGAATAAATAATACGTATAACAGGGCGACTAGAGTGGCGTCTCATCAATATGCCTTCAGGCAGAGCTATGAATAATGAATATCATTATGCCGGTAGAGTAAGTCATCCTCGGTGCGAACCGAGACCTTGAATACAGATACCTAACTATTAACTACACATACCTACGATTACAGGCTTCAAAGGTAGTAGTTGAAAGTTCAGTTTTCAGTACCAAATTTAAGGTGATATACATACATAGCTTCACGCCTGTATCCTTAAAGTAATAATAATAAAGTATAGAGCACGCATAACCAAGTGGGAAGAGTGGCCACGGGTGAGAACAACGCTGTGTTGTCACCGCAAGCTCTAGTAGTCGTCATCGAGAGCTCGACATGTTTATGTAAGGAGCGAATTTCTGTGTTTATTTCTATATTTAACACATTAAAATGGTTAAATGTGCGGTTCGAACTTGTAAAAACGATACCCCGAAAGAAACAAAACATGATGTAACATTTCATTATTTACTAATACTTTTAATATATTTTGGACAAAATAATCACTCGCCGAGGAGGTGAAACAGACGCGTGAGGTGAGCGTGACAACGAAGTCCGCGCTGCTCTGTTACCTCTGATTACCTAGAGATTATATCTATCTCTTTGCTCTTTGACATAAAATGACGTCGAGTCAGGGCTCTGTCACTTCGTGTGTACAGACCGTTCACTATAAGATGTTGC